>JAWWEW010000166.1:35263258-35310642 GCA_035583185.1 Anabacerthia variegaticeps
TGGCTCCGGACTGGTGCCGTGGGCTCGGTGTGAAGCTGCACACATCTGGCAGGGAATGGGTCCGGACTGGTGCTGTGGGCGGCTCTGCCGTGTGTTAGGACAGGCTGTACTCGGGGCCAGCCCGACGGACAGTGCTGAGATACAGTAACAGAGGGGGTTTGGATTTTGGTGTGCTCTCCAAAGTCTGCTTTGCTCTTACGTTGCTTTAAAGGCTGCTCTGAATTCACACTTTGATTGAGACAGCTGTGGTCGAAGGATTCAGATCATGTTTTCTCCGAGTTCAGCGAACTTTTACAGTTATCACCGCAATTAGCTGTGCAGTTCATCGTGTCCCTTCTCATTAAACGCGGGCTGTGAGTGTGTTCATCGCACAGTAATTGTGGTGGCCCTGGCCGTGTGCAGGTCTGTGTGTCAGGGGGTTGGCAGGGGGCTCCTGCCCTGGTGGGGCTGGGGTGACACCTCCGTGGGGCTGGGGTGACACCTCCCTGTGCCGTCGGGCCCAGCAGTCTCCTCGTTATTCCCGTGGGTGTTCCAGGCTCTGGGCGTTCCTGCAGCCTGCTCGCCCAGCATCATTTGCTGGTCTGGAGGGAATATGTTTCGTTTGCAGCCAGCCCCTGCCTTGCCGGGAAATATTTAGGTTTCCACCGCAGGGAAACCAGGTTCATTTGGATCAATTGCACTGCGGGGTGGGGAGCTGGAAGGCTGGTCTGCAGGTCTGTGATCATGCCCCTGGTGTGTGGCTGCTGGAGTTGGGACTGGCAGGGGCTTCTGGAGCTCTGTTGGTGCAGTTTGGGCACAGGAAAGGTGACATTAGCTGAGCTGGGGGTCTTGGCTCTGAGTTGTGTGTCAGAGCTGCCGGTGGCTCCTTCTCCTTGCTGGGCCCTTCCTGTGCAGTCGAGGAATATGTTTCTCTGACATGACCTGGTTTCAGTCCTGAACAAGGATTCCTGCTTTGATAGACGGCACCTGAGCTGGGCTGTTCCTTTAACCCATGTTTTCCATTCCCAATTTCAGGTTTCACTTGGTGATACCCATTTTAGTCAAACACCACACTTTCAGTCCGGTGTTGTCTGACCTGGAGCCAGTGTAAGGTGTGAGCTGTCACAAGGCGTGCAGGGAGGCCGAGTGGTTGGGGTGCTGGGCTGTATATCCTGCACCCACAGCACCCTGACAGCTGGTGTTCTGGGATCCCATCCACTGCCACCACAGCCCTCTGGGAGGCATTCCCACCTGGAACCCAGGGCAGGGACCCGCATAAGGGGTGCTGCCAGCCGGCCGGGTCTGGGCAGGGGGCTCTCCTGCCCCCCTCCCACCCAGGGAACCCTCGCTGGCTCTGTGCTCACCTGTCTCTGTGGGTTCAAAGCAGCCTGAGCAGGGCTGTGAGGCAGCAGCATGATTTGCATTTCAGGTGTGTTTTGTATGAGCACTGTTTGCTTGTGTGTGCAAGTACTCTTTAGTTGAGATCAGCATTTTATAGAAGAACAGCTTAAAACACCTGTGGTAGGCAGGTTTGCCTGGGTGGGACAGTCTTTCCTAAATCACTGGTGTTGCTGATCTGTCTGGATTTTTACAAAGAGGGGAAAATTGCTTTTTTTGCTCTCTAATTGCCAGAAGCATGTTTTGATAACACATGGGTTTGCTCCTGCCAGCCATCCACATTCACTAATTACCTGTTGCAGTGGTGACCTGGGAACTCATGAATAAACATAAACAGTGAAGAAATATTGCACTGGTTAGTTTCATTCTGCTGCTTCATTCAAAACATTAATGCAGTACTGGATCTACAAATATTTTTCCAAGTTTCACAGACATGTGCATCTCATGAATATGAATGTGTATGTTTTTTGTACATTCATGTTTACTTAAGCATTTAACGCTTTTTTTGCTATAGAAACAGTTTCTATTTTTGTCACAGTATGCGCAGTAACAACAGATGTAGTTCAGGCTACCCCCGGGTCACTCTTTCTCTTTTCAGCCTCCTCTGATGCCCCTGCCATGGGCAGAGGAATTCAACTAGATGATCTTTAAGGATCCATTCCACAACCCAAACCTATGATCCCAGCCTCCCTCTTTCTCTCCCTCCCTGTTTCCTTGCTTCCTTTGCTTTCTTTATCTGCACTGCCAAAATTTCACGTGTACCTTGTGGTGAGCCGAGTACTGAGGTGGGCACAGCATCCATCTGCCTGGTACTGCACTGCTTTTGCTGTATAGGGGTTAATGACTTTAATGTCCCAGGTTTTTTACAATCTACTGTATCCCCTTAGTTCTCTTCAGTTCTTTAAATGGCTTAATGCTGCTTTTTTTTTTTCCCTGGGACAAACACCTGGGAAACATGCACAGCAAGGGATGCACTCTCGGTTGTGCAGTTTGAGAAGGCCAGTGTCAGCCCTGCACAGACTGCTTAGAGAGAATCGAAGTGCTCATCCTTATTTATAGCTCCCTGGGTGTCAGCTTCCAAGTAATCCAGCTCTTGGCATCCTCAGTGTGGGCTAAGGGTGCATGCCAGCATGTGCTGGTGGGGTTACTGGTAACCAGTGCCCCTACTCAGAGCGCTGTGCTGTGGTCCCAGGGATGCTTTCTGTGTGCAGGTTGTGTGTGTCCTGGTCACCCCCAGCCCTTCCCCTGCACCCCCAAGGTGTAGTCAGAGTGACATCTGAGCATGAGCTGCAGAGCAAAGTCCTTTTTTAAGTATAAATGGGGAGCAAGACCCAAAGCAGCCGTGCAATAAAGCAGTGACATGTTATTGTGCCTCCATGTACTTGTAAAGTTTAAACCTTTCTTCTGATTTGCTGAAGATGACTGGAGCAGCAACAGTACAGGCAGCACAGTGTGGGGGGGTTTCTTCCAAGATGGGGCTGTATGCTTAAAAAAATCTACTTTTCTTTAACAAAAAACCCAGCATTTTTTCTTCTTAGCAGATAGCTTTACAATTTTCTGAGCAAAAGATTTTCCATTAGGAGCTGGTGCAGCATTTAGCTTTCTTTAAGGAGGCTCAAAGGATTATTTTGTAGCCCACCTTTCTTCTCCTGTTGATTAGGAGTTATCACTGACAGCGAGAGCACATGGAACATGAGGAAGTAACAGTGGCAAAGTGCATTATTATTACAGCTTTCTGTTAATGTGGTTTTATAGCAGGTAGAGTTGGCATTTTGCAGCTTGCTGGCTTTCCACAAATTGCCAATGTATCAGTGTGATGATGTAAAAGGATTTATTTCCTATTTTATTTCATATTTGAATATGAAATTATGCAATGTGAGTAGGATACCACAGGAAGAGAATCTGATAATTTATTAGCTTGGATGAGCAGTAGTATTTTGAAAGCTTTATTCCTGTTTCAAAGTTTTCATCATTTTTCTTAGCACAGAGTTTGACTTCAAAGACACAGAATACTAGTCAAGCCCTCAGGTTTCATGATTTTCATAAAAGGCTGATGATCTGGCTTTTACTTACCTTTTCTCTCTTTTCCTTTTTCCGTTATTTATTTCATCATACTGTTTATATCTTCTACATCCCACAGATGTATTTCCTGTTTAACCAGACATTTTCTTTCCCTTTCTGGTACTGTGTGTACTCACCTCCTCCTGAAAGCTTTCACCTTGCTCCTCATTTATGATTTAAAGTGAGAATGTCACTTAAAAAAGGTGCCTTTTCATTTGGAGTTGTGTGTGCCTCAGACACCATCAGGAAGGTGAATGTGACTGCTCTGAACACACCTTCTTCTCTGTTGAAGAGGAGACGCCACCAGGTTAAACTCAAAAGTTTCCTCTCCCCCAGGGATGACCAACATACCATGCCTTGGCATCTGTGTGGGAAGAGGAAATCAAATGACTGACCTACCTTGGAAGACAAACCTGGGCAGTGTCTCCTCCACCCCTGCAGAGACCAGCCTCTCTGGTTGTAGCTTTGCCTTGTCCTCTGCCCCAAACTCTACCTTAAATTGGAGAAAAAAAGAAAGGAAAAAGGCAGGCAGGTGTGACTGCAAGCCAGTTACATGCTTTTAGTATGTGGAAGTTCTCAATACAGCTGTGTCAGCGTAGGTTAATACTTTAACCATCTTCTTTCACTCTCTTGGTGAAGAACAGGAAGTGGTCACAGAAAAACAGGACTCTGTGCCTTTGGTCTTTTGCCTTTTTGCTTTTGGTCTGCCTTGAGTGGCCTGTTGGAGTCATTTAGCATCCTTTTGGCATCTTTATTACTGAAGTGGCACTTTCCCCTGATGAAACTTCCAGGGAAATGTGTTATTTCATATTGTGGAAAAGGTCACATTAAGCAAAATAATTATCATTCTGGGGAAGAGTGAGTATTAAAAGCAAAATGTTACTTTCGCTGCTCTTCTTTCAATAGTGTGTAGTAGTTATTTGACACTCTTAGCACTACTGTTATTATTTGTACATCACTTTTAAATGTAAGTGTTCTATTTAATCACTTTCATTTTTAACACTTTCCCTGTTATTGGCAAAGATTGAAATGAAAGCATTTATTGACAGCAAACAAGTGATCATAGCTCCTATATGATATTTGAAGTCAGCTATAATTGATGGTTTTCATTAAAGTCTTCAAGTTGTTAAGCACTTGTCTTCATGAGTCAGTCAGCTGTAGCAGATAATATCCTTGAAAGCAGAACATTAGAGCTCAGGAAAGCAATGCAAACCCCGTGACAGCGGGGCAGGTACCTCACAGGCTGGTTCAGAGCAACCAGGGGGTGTGACTGGCACTGGCACTGGGTGTTTTCCAGCCTGTAGCACCCAGACCTCTGAGCTGTAACTCGAGGTGGGACCCACAGCCCAGGGATGTGGTTACAAGTGCCAGGCTCCAACACGGAGAGCTTTCCTTTCACTCGTGCCTTGTGACTGGAAGGACTTTCCGCTCAGTGTTGGTTTGTTCTCATTAAAACAGCTTCTGATCTTTCCTTGTGCTGTTTCCCAAGTTGGTGGAAAGCTCTCTCCCTTATATTCTTTGGCAAATCCCGCTGTCCCTGCCTTTTTCATCTCCCCCTTTTCCTATAAAGAACCTCTGTTTGTTTTCTAATTGAGTTCACAATCAGAAACTCTAGTTACAGAGACTTTAGTGTCACACGAAATTGTAGCAGGGACAGAACAACCCAGGAGCTGAAAGGAGGTGATGGGTGACACGGAGTGTGCAGGGCTCCCTGCCATGTCCACCTGGGCTGGGCAGGGACCAGCCATCCTGCCAGGGGTCCTGCTCAGCCAGAGACTTTGGGTAAGGTGCTGCTGAAGGAGGAGAAACCCCGGTCTCTCTCATGCACACATGTGCTCTTGTTTCCAGGACAAGCACGTGGGTTTGTGTTTGCCCACTTCCCATGTCCGTGCCTGAGGCCACAGCTGGCCGACCAGCTCTCTGCTGTCCACAGGCTGGTTTGTCTGCTGCTTACGTATCACTGACAGCTCCAGAAGTGTTGGAAGCATTGCTTTTGGTCATACCCCATGTTTGCTCAGTCTTTGAGGGCCAGAATGGAAAAATGTTGGTTTGGACTGGTTTGCCAGTGCATGTATGGAAAAGCCACGCACTGCTCCTTTCAGGCAGTGCGCTGAATGGTGCTGGAACCAGCTGTTTGGGGTTTTCTCTTTGCAATACAAAATAGTTGTATTAAATTAGGCTCAAATTTGGAACCCACAGTGGTGGATTGCAGAACTCATGGGTGCAGATTGCTGTACAGACACCAGTAGCCATAGTTCAGAGAGGGACTGCCTGCCTGTGTTGTACAGCATCAGGACCATCCACCCTTCAAAACAGCCTGGAGAAAAAAGTAACTGCTTTGGGGCAAAACGTGTGTTCCAGCAGGAATGGTGGTTGATGGTGGGAATGCTGGACTAGGCTCTGGAAATTGGGGCTCAGTTTGCATTCAGGCACAGGCATCCTGCTTAACCCCAGGCAAGAGGCAGCAGATTGCCCAGGGCACTGCCCTTCCAGCTGCCACCAGAGGCATTCCCATGCTTGGGACAGGCTGTGAACGTGGCATCCTGCTTCTCCTGCCAGAAACGGGAGGGTTTTGGCAGGGTTCTGTGGAGGTGCTGAAGCTGGTGTGGTGGGCAGCTGTGGTGGCAGCTGGAGCAGGCTGTGTGAGGGAAGAGCTGTTGTGGGAAGGGACATGGGCTGTGGGTGAGAGCCAGGGCGAGGGCTCATTCTTTCCCCCTTAGCTCGAGGAAAGCAGAGGAGCACCATGTACAGACTGCAGCACAGCCTGTATGGGCATGCACCGTGTTTGGTTGTGGAGAAGCTCCTGGCTAAACAAAGGCTCAGTTAATCTGAGCCATGTGAGCCTCCTGCTCAGCAAGAGGCTCCTTGGCTGGTGCGAGCTCCAAAGCACGGCAAAACCAGCTCTTCAGGCAGGCTTTACGAGTCTGTCATTATTTTGGGGAGTAAGTAGAGGCAGGGAGGCCTGCAGTGTGTGGGTCTGTGCTCTGGGGAGGCTCGCAGGGCTGTTTACAGGATGTGGATAACGTCACCTTGTCTAGAACGTTCAGCCCTGGGTAGGAGGCTTCGCTCGCGCGGCACAGGCATTGGGTGCCATGGGAACACGCCGTGTCCAAAACCTGTTTGGGTTACTTTGCGTGAGGTAGAGCTGCCTCTACATGTTGGCTCCTCATTTTCCAGTTTCCACTGCGTTCTTGAAAAGAGATTTATTTCTTTTTGTTGTCCTTGAATGTGTCATCAAGGCACTGCATGTTGATGGCTGGGCTTCCTGGAGCAGCTGGTGCCAGGCGGGTGGCACTGCTGGCACTCTCAGGGGTGAGCAGTGAGTGACACACTGGTTTTGGGAGCAGGGCCTGTTTCTGAACCCTTTCGTTAAACCTTTTTAAGTGATGCTATGGAAGCTTGTTTTGAAATGTTTTGTTTTTCCCGGTGTGGCAAACTCTCTAATTTTAGAGGCTTTACCAATCCCAGTGGGAAAAGCAAAACTAGTTTTCCCATAGGAACAGCTCAGAACTGTACACTGAACTCCATGGCAGTATTTGTTTGTGTGTCAAGCAAACATGAAAAGAAATTGTGCAAAAATCACTTGAGGGAATTCTGGATTTGTTAAGTACCACCAGCCAGTATTGGCTCTATTTTAATTACTTCAGAATTCCTGCTTATTTAGGGGCAGAATTCGTGCTTTTCTCAGGCTGTCTGAGCAGTGAAGACCTTTCCATGCAGTCTTGGGCAGACAGCTGTCGTTGGGTCCAGCACTGCAGTGGATTTGCACAAAGAGCATTCCCTTTGGCGAAAGCTTTGGCTGTTTGTGTCTCTGACCTCACCATTCAAAATGGTTTTTAAAACCAGCTGTTCAAAGTGAAAGTGTTGGTCTAGAATTCCTGTTGCGCTTTGTATTGAAGAAAAGAAATGGAAGAACTATTTGGGTTTGTTTGTTTGGGGTTTTTTGTTTTGGGGTTTTTGTTTTTGTTTTTTTTTTTTTAATTTATTTTTAACTTAAAATGCTGCCAGGCACGTGAAGGAGTCAAGAACTGGGTGGAACAGTATGATAGGACAAACCCACTCACTTCAGAGAACCTGGATGTGACCCAAAAATCATCTTCTAAAGCAAGTTTGTTTTTGTGAACTGGCAATGCTGTTCTTCTGGGCTGGAAGGACAGGCCTGATCCCAGCTCAGGTGCTCACAGGGCTCTGAAGCCAGTTCTCATTTGTCTTGTGGGACAGAGCTTTAGCAAAAAGGAAACAAGGACTTTTCCTTTTAGCTATCCTTACTAAATATTAAAGTATTTGTGATTTATGACACTGTGCACCTTTTACTTATCTCAGCAAAGATCTGTAGTTCCTTTCCCACTTTTTTCTCAATTATATTAATATTGTGTGCATCTATTTGTTCTTATAGACAGAGCTGTCAGTCAGGTGAAGGGAGATACCCTTGATAAGTACGTGAATGTCGGTACTAGATTAGCTTGTGTTGCTTAAAAATAATGGACTTGTGTGAACATTCAGTGTTTTATAATGAAAATTCATATTAAACAGATAAGAGCCTCGCTTTATGCTGCATTCAGAGCAGTGCAAGCAAGGTCTGTAAGGAAACACTGGAGAGATTGTGGAAGCTGTGGTACTTCCATCCCTGGAGGTACTTGGGAGCTGTCTGGATGTGGTCCTGAGCAGCTGACTGGGCGACCTCGCATGAACATGGGGCTGGACCTCCAGAGCTCCCTCCGAACCTCAGCCAGACTTTGTGACTCTACAGCCAGACATTATACATTTTTTCCTTGGTTGTTTTTTTTATTGCTGATGGCACTGCCCACTGCTTTCCAGCACTTGCTGAGGCTGACAGCCGCCTTCTCTGTTCAACTTCTTGTGGCAAATCCTCATTCCCTTTTTATCTGCTTTTCTGTTATGGACATAGACCATTTCCAGATGCTTTGCAGAGTGACTGTGGTTCAGGAACTGGAACATGTGCATGCTTTCCTGAAAACTTGAGGAAAAACATGCATGTTGTCTGTCAGCTTATAAAGTCTAAATCTTGTGAAAGCTTCCTTGTGCCCTATTAGTGTGTGGGAATTGGAGTCTCCAAGTCAGGCTTACAGCTCTCATGGGTTTTGTTTGTTTGCTTTTCTGTTGACGTTTCAGTAGCAAATAAATACGATGTTCCCAGTTACTTCAGAAGTGGGAAGGAGCCAGAAGACCATTCCAAGTCCCTGGGACAGTAAGGGCAGTGGATCTGCAGGGTTTGCCAGCAGCTAATGGATGTGGTATTTACCCCAAGCGGAGCAGCAGCAGGGACACGTAATGGGAAGTGATTCAATAGCAGAGCCGCTGCCTCACTTGAGTGTTTCTGTTTGATCTGCTCCTGTGTTTGTGGTATTGCTCTTTGTTACTCGAAGCACGATTAGTCCAAAGAACTGTGCTGAAAACTGGGAAGAGATGTTGTCACAGTGCACAAAACAAACAAACAAAAAACCCCAAAAGGGCATTCCCCTTCTATTTCTGTTTTTATTGAATCCCCTGGTCATGTACAGCACGGTGACCTGCCATTCGTGTTTGCAGTGGCACAGCTGCATTCATTGCCGTGGCACAGCTGGAGCTGCCAGCACTGGGGAGCCTTTGGGGCTCTGTGTCCGAGGGGCTGTGCCAGAGCCACAGATCCCTGGGACAGGCTTGGCTCTGCTCCCTGCAGGACCCGGCTCGCCTCCAGCTGCAGGGCAGGGTCAGACCCTTCCCTCTGCAGAGAGTTCCACGCCTGGGCTCAGGTTGGGTTGCCGAGCCCTTCGCCGTGCCCTGGGGCTGGCTGGGTCCCTTCCCGCTGCCTGCTGAGGTCTGGCTGTGGGTGCTCTGGGCAGGGGGCACAGCCCCCAGGGCAGAGGCACTGGGACCACCACTCGCAGGGCACCTCTGGGGGATCAAGTGGCCCCATCGGAGCAGGGAACAGCACGAGCAGAGGGGCAGGTATCGAGGATGCTCTGGGTCACGGAGCAAGGAGGGGCTGGTGGGGTCTCTGGAGGCCATGGGTATCGACAGTTCGGTCTCTCCATCTCCCTGTGTGAATTCTTTATTGGAGGAGGCTCTGTTTCATCTGCTGCGTGAGGTGCTGGATGGGGTTTATCCTGAAAGCCTGTGAAGGGCCATGCCCTGGAGATGGAGCGATGGAGGGACCCTGTTGTGCTACACACCATAAATGCCCATGAGCACTCAGTTCTGAATAGTTTGTGACTTTTAGGTTCACCCCTGCAATGAGACCTAGAAGCAGGGACGGGGACTGTAGCAGAGGAGGATGGACAGGGTTCCTATCCAGAACTGCAGCCATCTCCCTGGGATGTCACCCAAATACTGAAATATTAATGAATTTCCTGATTAAAAGACAGTTGTTTAAAAAGAAAAAAACTAAAACCCAAAAACAAATAAAACCCAAACCTCCCAAATCCCCAAACAGTTAAAAGTGAATGTCAAGTAGCCTCATACTTGGCAGGAATGTTGTTACTGTTTTTGCTTCCAAATGCAAGAATAAACCAATAGTGAATCTCCCTCAGCCTTGGTGAAAAGCTGGCTTTGCTGAGGAGTCTGGAAATGCTTGGGTCACGTTACTGTGTTCCTTAGGGCTCCTCAGTGCTTTTCCTGTGAACTAGAGAATGTATTAGATGGCACTTTAAACTGTGTTTGCTGGAACTGTGCAGATACTGACACTTCTTGCATCCTAGAGGGAGATTCCTCCAGCTGCCCTGCATTTTCAGAAAGTTCAGTGGTATTTTAATTAGTTGAAAAATGTGAGGATGTTATCCAAAGATCTCAGCAGAACTGAAACTCTTACTTGTCTTCACAGCACTTCCAAAACCTCTTAATTAAATCCATGAACCAATTGTTTTCATTAGACGAGTATACAAAGAAGTGGAAAAACTTCTGAAGTTGTTTGTTAATGCAGGAATTTCCAATAATGTTTCTGAAATGTGACATTCACAGAGACAACTTATTAGGCTATTCCATGTGTTCTGTTTCATTTTTCTTGCTTAAAATGGGTATTTTTTCCTTAGTATGTATTTTAAGGTAAAGAGTGGCAGGTGTATGGTGTCAGTGCTCGTAGATGAGGGGCATTCACGGCCTTCCTATGCTATTTAGGGCAGTGTATCCCTTTCACTTGGGTGCCCAACCTGGTGTGTATCCTTGTAAGTGTAATCCTATGTCCTGTAAAATAATGTGTGGTTGTGCAAGCATATCTTCTGTAGAGCATAAACAAGTCATAATGTGAAAATATAATAGGTAAATTTGCCAAACCCACATTTGGAATTGGGAGATTTACTAAGGGTGGCTTTTCCATGTCTCTCTAGGCGCTAGCTGTGACTTACTATGGGAGACAAATCTGTGCTTTTTCCAAATAGTTTAAGTAACCATGAATTCGGGTGGCATTCTCTAATTCATTTTGGGAGTAGATGTTCTTCAGACTTCTGTGAAGAGAGGGTAGAAGCTGCGTTCCTGCCAAAGTGCTTGATTCTGTATCTGCTGATTTGAAAGCGCTGGTTTGAGTACTGAGACCTTTGAATCAAAGCTCTGCTCACAGCTCAGCCTACTCTGAGTGGTTTGCCTTTCATAGGGCAGTGTCCCCTGCCTGTTCCTGGGAAGGTGAGACACTGCTTCGCTTCCCCTGGAGGTGGAGGGTGAGCTGGATGGCCGAGGGGGAAGTGTCTGCTTTGTTCTTGTGGTGCTGCCTTTGGCCAAGCGCTGTGAGTCTGTAACATTTTCCCTCTGGTCCCTGAACCAAGTACTGTGAGCAGGTCACAGTAAATACTGCCTTGGTGAACTGTGTTTCATGTGTGTTACTAGAGGTGGTGAAGCTCTTTGATCCTTTTAATCCTCCTCTGTTGGGAAGGGTGACCCAGACTCCGTGGCAGTGAGTTTTCTTGGAGCAGTGCTCTCTCTTCTGTCTGTCTTACCTCTTCTCCTCCTTTTATCATTGCCCGTGCTTCAAAGATGGATAAAATGGAAATTCTAGTGTCTGAAGCCATGTTGCATAAATATTGGCTGGTTAGAGATCTTAAAACAGGAGTACAAACTGAACTGAGCTAAGTTAGCATTTGTAATTAATTAAGCTTGTGGTGCCTGGACAGCCCCATGACAAGTACAATTTGCAGTACAAATGCAGTGTAAGTGGTGATGTATACTGAAGAGACAAGGTCTCTGCCTGGGAAAACAAACTGTTCATAAAACCTTCCTAAAATTCAGTGCCTGATACTGAACCTGCAGTACAGCAAATGTTGTACCTTGTGGAAAATATGTAAAGCAAATGCCAAAGGACATGGCGTTAACCGAGCTCATTTAAATGCCTGGGCACCTGCCAAGTGGGTGAGTGCTGTGTGCTGGGTGAGCAGGGCTGTAGGTGCCTGGTGCTGGGAATGTGTGCATTGGATTTAGAGAGCTTGCTCTAGAGTTTTGCTGCCCTTTCTAATAAGGTGATGGGTTTTTCTTAAATAACGTCACTGGGAATAGGAGTGTGATTACTTCAGGGGCTGCTGCACCGTCGGCGGAGTGACCGTGCTGGGCACATGGTTTGTTTGGCACGTTCATTAATGCGCCAGCCCTGCTGTCAGTTCCCATGCTGTTGGGTGCACGGGTCCAGTGGGACACCTCCTGTCACCAGTGGGACACCTCCTGTCACTTGCCCTGACGCAGGGCCAGAGGGGCTGCTCAGAGGTCAGCGTGGTCTGAAGGGGAGACCAGCACAAGGCTGGGTTTGCACGTGTGAGTTAAGGATGGCAAGAACTAGTTCTCCAGCCCGTGCTCCTCCTGGGGCTCTGGAAGTGGCTGAGGCAGGGTTCTGGCCAGGGGCACTGAGTGCTGTGCTGTTTGAGAAGGGGCTCAGCAGCCGTGCTGGTAAAAGTGAGGTGCCTCCCTCCAGCCTGACTGATACTGCTCTGAGAAACTGCAGAGTGCACACGAGAGCAGGGGGCAGAACTGGCCTGCTTTCCTTGAATGGTGCTTCAGACTGTCACTGGAATTTATTGCTGCATCTTGTTTACTTCTTTGAGTGTTCTTTACAAACACTGGCAACATCACACTTGGCCTTAAAAAAAGGAGAAAATGTGCTATTTCTCTTCTACTTTGTTTTGTTTAATTGAATATTTTTGAAATACGCCTGCCATTCTCGCTTGGCAAGGCCTCCTGAAATCTGTAGCCATGAGAAGCTCTGCTTGCCGTCTGTGAACTGGAGTTTCTTTTGGTTTTCTTTCTCAAGTTGCTGTTCTTTTTTTAAACTCAGCATAGCCGTTCCCAGCAGTTATGGAAGAGTGACTTAGTTTCTGACAGCAGCCATACTGTGCTGACCTTTGGTAGGCTCTGTGAGTGGCTTGTCCCTGCGAGCTGGAGCTTCTGCAGGAGAGCTCATTTGGGTCGTGCTCCGTCATGGAGCACTGGAGATAACAGGGAAATGAGAACAAGCCACTTTCTGGATTTGTACCAAGTAACAGCTAATTTTGGTAGTTTAACAACGTTTAGGACTAGCATGCCTGGAGCAGACCTCTTTGTAATAGAACAGATTGGTTTTAAGACATTATTTAAACCAAGTTTAATACTCCACTCATTTTTAAACCTGGCAGATAGCTAAAGGTACAAACCCCAAAGGTAATCGCTGTGCTGTCTTCTTTCAGAATGATTTTTATTACTTGGTATGCTGCAGCAATATGTCTCTCTCATACTGACGTCCATCCCTCTTATCTGTGAGGGAGGTGAACTGTGTCACATCCTTCTATTTAGCAAGCAGAAAGCTTAAAGTGCACCTCACTTCTCAATTCATAGGTTTTTATCATGTTTTGACCTCGTCTTCAGTGAGCTGAATCTCATAATTGTACACATGGCTGTATCCAAAGGTTGGGAGGGAGGCAGGAGATGTACATTTTCCCCATGTTTCTGGGTGGATTTGCCCCGCTGGATTGAAGGAACATTGGGCTGAGCCAGGGGGACAAACCTGTGAGTGGCTGTGTAATGGTGGCACGGGCACTTCTGCTACGGGGGCCGTGCTTGGTCTGGGCTGAGGGGTGGGGGGTCGCCAGGTGTGGCTCCCAGTGCTTACCTGACTGATTCCTGAGAGCACCCAAGCTTTGGCCTTAACATGGTTGCTTCTATTTCTTGCAGAATTTAGTGGGTTTGCATGACATACTACAGGAATTCTGTAACAGTGTACAAGGGAAGACAGGAGTGGAAAGATGGCAGGTTTTTTTATTTATTTATTTTTTAACTTGGCTGATTAGCATGAGACTGTGATGTTCAACACTAGTTTGTCAAATGTTAATTTGTTTGTTTTGATGGGAGATTTCATAAGGTAAAATCTTTATCTAAGTAACTTCAGTGAACCTTCGAGCTTCCACAGATAAAAGTGGTGAAACCAAAATAGCTGTTTTCAAAGAGAAGCAGCTCAGGACTGGGTTGGAGGACAAGATGTGTATTATTAAGGAAGGAAATAGGAAGCATTGGAGTGAAGCTGTGTGTGAATTCTCTCACCCTTCTGTATAAGGATAACCCCACAAAGGTGATGTTTTCCTATATCTGCAAATATTTATTACATTAGATGAATTGATGTTTTAAACAAAGTAAAGCTCTTGATGAAATTTAGTGTAAGTTTCCATATGGAAACTATGTCAAATATAATCAAAGCAGACATGCAAAGTATTAACAACTGTGCTTAGCAAATCCTTTAAGGTTTTGAGAAGACTTTTGTGTTAGGGATTAATATGCTATTTTTCAGATACTGAAATGGGACTTTTTCTTCTCAAACTGTAGTGATTACTGGAAAGTAGTGTGTGAAATAATCTCACTGCGTCAGTGGCTGTAAAGGCCTGGCCGTGTGTGTTTCGGGCTCTGTGCTGGGTTCCCACGCTCCTTGGGAGTCTCTCTCACAGTGTGCTGGGATGGTGCAGGCGATGTGGGTTTCAGCTGCTCCTTGAGCAGGGCTGCTGTGGCTGCAGTTAACAGCTGCCTGCAAGGGCTGCTGCAGTTTTTGGTTGTTTCCTAAACCATCTCCTTGGACAACCTTTTAAAAACTGCATGAAGTTTTACCCTGTAGTGCAATGTTTTTATTGTGTTTTGTTTGCCTTCATCGAGTGTTGCACACGGGTGTACATAGATTGAGGGCACTGTGTCTTCAGGCCAAGGTTGCAATAATAAAAATACAGGAGCAAGGCAGCTTTTGAACAGTCACTGCATCACTCGGTTTGTATGGGAGTGTGTGCGTGTGCCTCATAGGTAAAAGAGATGCAAAGACAAACCAGGAGGCTGGATTTTGAGGGATAGGCTGCAGTGTTTACTAACACAGTAGAACGTTGTTTGGACTTGGGTAATGTAATTGAAGTGGTTTCAGTGCAGGCGATACCTGGCAGGATAAAAACTACTGTTTTGGGGGGTTTTTTTACATCTGCTGCAAATGGTCTTTTATGTCAAAGTGCTGAAATTCTGGAGATTCCTTCTCTTTGGAACATGGTTTCAGCTGCATCTCACAGACAAATTCTGTAGTGAAATTCTGCAGAGCAAAGCTCCAGGCAAGGACCTTGTGGCTGGGTACACTGCTGTCTGTCTGAGGTGCTCCTCGTGTGATAGTTTGGTTAGGCAGGAAACAGCCTCATTCAGCCAAAGTTTGTCTTCATCCTGCCGATTTGGAGGTAACCCCATTCCTGCTTTTTTCCCTTCCAACCTTCCCCCTTCTTTTCCCTGCTCTTTATAGCTTTGCAAACACAGATTAGGGCTGTGCTTTGCAAGTCCATTTTTTCCTTTTCCCTTGGCACTACATGTTTTCCAAGTAGGAAACCAAAGCAGCACAACCAAAATGGGTCCAGTGGGGTGCCTGGGGTCTCCCCAGGCTTCATCCAAAGATGCAGACTTCCATGGCAGTAAGGGAGGAGATGGAACAAGAGCCGTTCCCAAGGCTCTGAAGAAGGAGGAGAGGTAGTTCTGTTGCTCCTTACAGGCACATAACCATGGAAAAGATCCTGCTGAGGAGCCTCCTCTGTGCCTACCAGGGGACAAGCAGATATGACTTGTCCTATGAGCCATTCCCAGCACTCCCGGTGTGTCTGTCTCTCAGATGTCTGGCCAGCATGTTTTATTCATGTGTTTTGGGGTTAAGCTCAATTTCAGGTATGCCAGCAGACAGGCTTTGCAGAGCTCTTCAGTGTTTCTCTCCTTCATCTGCAGCATAGCCTGTGGATTGCTTTATACCATCATCTTCATTCTTATCTCACTTAATTAATTCCCAGGCATTGCAGGAGCCCTTGGCAGTGATGATGCTTCCAGCTCTCCTGGCATCTGTTTTCTCTCAACAGTCTAGTCTGCTGAGAATAGAAATATTTAATTTATAAGTTCTGCACCCAATGTATGGGAATGCAGATGAAATTTATCATAGCCCAGCTGTGATCTCGTTGTTCCTTTTGAACTCTGTGAAAGGTGTCATGGAAGCTTCGTATGTACTGACAGCAGTGAGAAAATCTTTAAAAAAAAGAAAGAGAAAGGAGAGAGAGACAGAGACTGCCTGTTTAAATTATTCAAGGATGAGAACCCAACAGAAACAGAGCTGCTGGATTTGTAGTCTACAGAAACGCAGAAGCCTGTTAAAATCTATGCAGCATTACATTAAAATTTGTGTTATTTGGTATCATGTGTGAGTTTAATTTGAAGATTTCCATTAAGAGTGTATTTGATGACTGGTTCTGGGTGCTGGGTTGAAGACAACCTTGGCTCTCCCTTGTGGGACCAGTGACACTCCTGCTATGGGCAGTGTGGGAACCACTGGGAAGCCAAGCAGAGAGGTGATACAAGTGTGCCCTGTGTTGAGTGTGTTAACTGTTCCCCCGTGCACAGTGGGCAGGTTTTGGAGGCAGGTGTGACCCAGCTTTGAATCGCCAGTCTGATTTGCACCCTTGTATTGAGTGTTTCATAGAATCACAGAATGGTTAAGGTTGGAAGGGACCTTAAAGCCCATCCAGTCCCACCCCCTTCCACCAGCCCAGGTTGCTCCAAGCCCCGTCCAACCTGGCCTTGGACACTCCCAGGGATCCAGGGGCAGCCACAGCTTCTCTGCCCAACCTGGGCCAGGGCCTGCCCACCCTCCCAGGGAAGGATTCCTTCCCAATATCCTATTTAACCCTGCCCTCTGGCAGTGGGAAGCCATTCCCCCTTGTCCCCAGTCCCTCTCCAGCTCTCCTGAAGCCCCTTTAGGTGCTGGAAGGGGCTCTCAGGTCCCCCTGAAGCCTTCTCTTCTCCAGGTGCACACCCCCAGCCTGTCCCCAGAGCAGAGCGGCTCCATGACTCAGTGCCCTCCTCTGGGCGTGTTCCAGTGTTTGCCAACACTGACTTTTTAAGTGCAAGGGGAAGACTAGTATTCATTTTCCTATGCATAGATTATCCATTCATGTGTCTGTAGACTTCACAGGAATTCATCACATGATTGCATGTGTATATTCTCCCCCCTTTCCCCTCTAGATGAAGAAATGTGACTAAATGAGAAAAAGTGAGCTTTTTATGCTGGAGGAATTAATTGGAATGATTGCCACTGTTGTTACTGATTTACTTCCCTAAAACTGGACTGATTAAGAGTCTCTATAAATCAATGAGTCTTTTGAAACCAGGTCCAGTAAATGGAGATACTGTTCTTCCTTCTCTAAAATTCAGGGCTTTAATGTCACCTGGCTGCATCTGTCACTTGGCTGTGTGAGGACATGCAGAGTGATCTGACCTGGGAGATCCAGCACTCAGCTGCTGGGGGTCATAGGTTTGGGGAAAGGGATTTGACTTTGTATTCATTTGCTTTTTGTACTGAGGATGTACTTGAGAAATCTGATTGTTTATTATTTCAAAAGCACCCTGTTGCCTGGTGTCTTGGTATCTCTTACTGGTGGCTGAAATATCAGACTTTCTTCGAGGCTGTGAAAGAAACATATTATCATTATCACTTTCTGGTAAGACTTCTATGTACGGTTACTTTTTTATTTTTCTCCCCCATTCTTTAGGTGTCTTCTTTTGTAGGTGTCCTCATTTTTACACTGTACCATCCTTTCTCTTATTATTTTTCCTCCTGTTCAGATATCAATAGAGCAAAAGGACTGTAATTTTCAGTCTGTTGTACCAAAATAGGACAAATCTTTCAGAAATGCACCAATGATGTTTTCTTCTTGGACTTTGAAGAATTCAAAGCAGGCTCAGCTTTATATTGTGAGGAACCCCAGAGCCTGCTGGATTTGTTGGGAGCCTGGAAGCACTGCCGGGAGGTCTATGTACCTGCACTGTTACCTGCTTTGAAGAATCACTGTGTTTAACAGTGACATAGGAAATGAAATGGCTTCTGAATAGTTGTCCTGTCCATGAGGATTAATCTTTTATAAGCAAGATCATGTGTGAATGAATTGGCACTCAAATGATGCTTTATGGATCACTTTAGAATATAAAGCAGTGGTTTCTGTGGGTGTTTACCGTAGAAAGAGGGAGTCTCCTGCCTTCCTTGGTGCTTCAGGCAGCTGGTCTGATAGTCCTGGGTGATGGTCTCTGATCCCTCTTGGAGCAGCTCCCGCAGCGGTGTTGACTGTGAAGGTGAGCCTGGCCACAGCCGTGCTCTTGTCTCCATCAAAAGGTTATTTCAGGGCCCCATCCAGTCATGGTGACATTGAGCAACCTCCCTCTCCATGGGGATTGTGTGGTGCCATCTCTGTGGTAACCACAGCTCTGCCTTATATGGAAAAAGGATTTGTAGAAAGTTAAGTATTTTTAGCTTCCCTAACTGAGCTGCAGCAGCTGGGAAGGTGGAGAGGCCAAAGCAGCACCACCAGAATCTTTCCAGGAGTTACCTGCCCATGATTTGAGAATGCTGGATCCCAGCCTTGCCAGTGCCTTCTGTCCCTCCCTGTGTATCCACAGGAGCCCTCCCTGCCCGAGCTCTGGGCATAGCGGGTCCAGCAGTGCTGGGGTGGCTCTGCTGGTGGCCACTCCTGTCCCTGCCATGCAGCCCTGGCTCAGGGCACACAGCCATGCTGGCCCAGAGTGGCCCAGGACCTTCTGCATGCATGGCTGGTGCTCCCTGCGTGGGGTGCCCGTCCCATCCCATCCCAGTGCCTGTCCCTGGCAGTGGGTGTCCCAGAGAGGAGCCTGGCCTGGGACTGGCCACACATGAAGGATGGGCTGCTCCTCCTTTTTTAAAGTAACCTCTCAGCTGCACATGTTGTGATTGTTTATTGACATGCAAACAGGTACACTTTGGGATGTTTTCAAGGTGAACCATCCTTTGTAACACAAGGGCTGTTCTTGTTATTCCAAGGGATTGCTTTTAGAATCGATTCTCAGTAGTATCTACAGAGTCTGTGTCTGGCACAGTAAGAAGCTAAAGCTGGGTCCCAGCAAGTAAGTTTAGAAAGCATGCTTCTGATGCTCTTAGTGTTTAGTTTTCTTCTGCTGTAATAAATTGTGTTCCAGAGCTAGCAAATCTGGACAAAAGACACCAAGAAGTGTTGAAAAGCCATGTGGATGTGGCACTTGGGAACATGGGTTAGTGGTGGCCTTGGCAGTGCTGGGGAGAACAGCTGGACTTGATGGTCCAAGAGGGCTTTTCCAACCTACCTGTGATTTAAGTGTGGCACAGAGTGTAAGGACAGGAAATCAAAGGAGGGTGAAACTGAAACTTTCCTTTGGGGCTGGAGCACCTTTGGGCAGTTCTCCTCGAGTGCATCCATGTGCAGGATGTCAGGCTTTGTGTTCAGCTTTAGCTGTGGTAGAGCTCAGGTTTACGTATAGCAGGATCAGAAACTGTTTGGGCATGAGCTGCCTGCTGGGTGTTGACATCACAGGTCTGGCTCTCTGCTGTTAACACAGATGAGGAAAAGACATTTTAACCTTAAGTTTGGGGTCTTAATGTAGTAATAAACCCCAGATCTGTCACTGTTATGTTTGTCTTTTGCTCTTCTGCCAAAGCTGAGCGTGGGAGATGCTGCTCCATGTACCAGGGAGCTAACTATGGCGTACAGAGGTGCCCAGCACTGTGGGCTGGGGTGGAAGGCTGGGCAGGGAGCGAGGGAATGGCTTTCTCCAGGAGGTGCCCAGGCTCATCCAGTGGCACCCAGACTCTGGGCCGGCAGCCCAGCTGGGTTTGTGCTGCTGCAGGGAGGGCTCTCTGCAGGATGTCTGCTGCTCTGCCCATCAGGGCAGCTCTGTGTCCCGTGGTGTGCAGGGCTGGGCTGGCTGCACATCCCAGTGCAGGGAGGCAGCTCTGCGAGGGAATCCCTGTCAGCAGAGTGAGGTGGGTCTGGGTGGCTCTGTTTGGGGTGCAGCTGGTCACCTGGGGAGTGCTGGGACAAACCAGTCCGAAACATCACAGCTTCAGAGGTCTTTCACTGCTAGGAAGGCCAGGCACATGTTTGCCTTCAGACACATATTTTTTGTTGATTAATGCACTGTTGAGGACCTTTTTTGCTCTGGTTTGGTTTCTGGTACTGTGACAGAAATGGGACTTGCCCTAGAGGAAGACACTGGGCAAACTGGGGGGATTTTGGGGCAAGGTCTCCTCAGCTTATGACCCCCAACCTGTGTCTCTTCCCCACCACCCAGCTGAAAAGCCGTACTGGTGACTTTTGGTGGCCTGTGAGCCAAAGCCAGCTGTGCAAGTGAGGCAGAGCTGGAGTGTGTGTGGGAGGCAATGCAGGTGGTGGGAACGGGCAGAAATGACCAGGGGGCTCCTCGGCTGCTCCTCTGCACCCTCACACTCCACACGGGCAGAGTGGGGCCAGCTGGGACCCCACAGCCCACCCAGCCCAGGGGAAGGGGCAGCGATGGGCAGCAGGACCGAGCAGGGTGTGACCTGTGCCCAGGGCCAGGAGCTGCTGCAGGTCAGGATGAGCTGCCTGGTGCCAGCTGACAGTGGGTTTAGGGACTTGTGGAAAGCTGAAGTATTTCATGAGATCTAAAGTAAATGAGGGAAATGTTTGGGGATGAATGCTCTTTAAGGAAAAACATGAGCCAGATCTGGGGATCTTTCATGGCTTGCATTTCCCTGTCCTGTGTGTGAAGTGTGCTGGGATTCCCCGCTCCGCTCTCCTGTTGGTGCCACTCTGCTCATCTACAGCCTGACAGAGCTGTTTGCTTGGGAATGGCAAATGCCCAAAAAACAGTCCAAGGCCTGACCTCTTGAGTTCAGTGCCTGTTGCAGCTTCGCCTTGAGCACTGTTAAGGTTTGCATGAAGTGTTTTATTTCTGTGTGGAAAATAATTTATATTGGGCAATGCAGTGAGAAGGGCAGGTTGAAATGCTTCAAAAGCACCCAAACAGATTTGGAGCCCAAGTTCTTGATCTTTTTATTATTTACTTATTATATTTGCTTTATTTTCTGTGGTGGCAATGTTGTATTTAACGCATTAAGTCACACTTCCAAGGTATTACAGAGTGATCAGTTAAAAATGCTGTCTCTTTGCACTTCTATACAGTATTAACAAGTAAGGTGCTTTGGGAGCTGTGGCTTTGGAAAGAATCTGTTGTTTTTGAAGATGCAGTGTTCAAAGTAGCTCTAGTTTGATCTTGGGGGCTGAATACCTGTTCTAAGTCTGGAGTGTGTCTTGCCTAGTGATTTCTTTCAGAGAAGATTCTGTAGGCTCAGTCCTATCAACAGTAAGGGGAAATAATCTGGATTTTATTCCTGTTTTGTCAACAAGAAATTGATAGAAGGAATGTTTTTGGATGTGAGAACCTTGTGAAAGGGAAGTAAAAGCGTAATGAGACATTTGCATATCTCCAGAAGACACAAAGGCTGCTGGACTGTTAAGTGTTTGCTATCATATTTACAGTAGATTCAAGATTTGGTCAGTGTGGGAACAATGATGCTTTTCTTCCTCGCTGCTCCTCTCTGATACTGGCTGGTATATTTAACAGTCCCAACTGAAGAGCTCTGAATAGCAGGCTCTTGCCTTTAACAATGTCCTTCTGTTCTGGAAACTAGGGCTGCTTCCAGGATCACCTCTGCTGGAATTAGAGGGTGCTTCCTGAGTAACCGTGACCTTGAGTTTTAAGGCTACTAAGTGGTTTTGCCCCGGTTGTGTTGGAACTGTGAATGAAGCATTAAAAAAACCAACCAAACAAAACCCCAACAAAACCCCCACATAATCCGTAGTTACACAAGTTTTCTAGGAAACTTTTTAAAGTACTAATGAAGTGTCTTTCTTTTAATTAAAAAATGAAAATATTCCTTTTGGAAATGTGGAATGATGCTCTTAGTACTCTTCCTGCTCATACTTTAACTGTATAAAAATCTAACCTAGAATGACAGGTAATTGAAGTAAAATGTATTTCATTAACTTTCGACCCTGTCAACTTCCTCGCCTTTCAGAGGTCTGTGAAACCTTCACCTTAGAGTTGGCAGTGCTAGTTTTAGTACACACTGGTTTCCACTGCTATTCCCTGTAAACTGCATGGTCTCTCCGCTGAGTGAGTAACTCCAGCAGCACCGTGTGTCATCCTGCTGTTACAGCACGAAGGGTCACCCAAATCCTGGCCAGTGCCAGAGTCACACGTCAAGGACTTTAATTCCTCAGAGGAGAGGGATCCAGAGGTACGTGCATATACACCCCTCCAAATATATAGACATGGCATTCATTTGGAGTGAGTGAATCTGCAGCCTGGGAGTGAAATCCAGCTTGGTTGGATGCAGTGGCTGCCCTGAGCACTGTTTCTGTCAGTCTGTAGCTAAGTATTCATGGTTAATTTGTGTGTGCTGTGGCTCTGTCTAGGGCTTGAGAACCTGCCTGTACACACTCCTGTCCCTGGGCTGTAAATAGAATAATAGCTTAGAAGTCTTAGCTGAAGCAGAGAACCAAGTTGAGCATGTGGAATCTGTTGTTTCCATCCTGAATTGTTTTCTGACTGTAGAGCTGCACAAAGAGTGTGTCTAAAGATAGCCAGCTGTTGCTGTCCTGGTTAAAATGAGTCCCCCTGAAGCCCCTGCCGTGGCTGCAGACCCTGTGCCTGGCTGGAGCACAGCCTGGCCGTGCCCTGATGTGCCCACAGCTGCGGCTCTGGGAACAAACCAGGACCAGCCAGGCTCTGGGGTGCTGGGTGTCTTAATGAAGAGGCTGCAAATAACCGAGTTACTGCTCTGAGAGGAAATTAATTGCTCCATAACACTATCCTCATTTCCCTGAGCCTGGTGGGATTCCTTGTCCCAAGCCCTAATTGCTGGTCAGGGGCTGTGGCTCTGCAGCAGCACACAGCAGCTTCACTCAGAGGAGGAGACTCAAAACCAAGGGGGGCTGCAGCTCCCAGAGCCCTCCTGAGCTGCAGATGGGCATCATCATTTACCATCTTTGTGCTTTAATCTGTATATGCTGTGACATGATCACCATCATCGTGTGCTTTTGTTACCTAAGACTGGAAAGGGGAGGGTGGAAGGAAAATTCTGGAGTTTTAATCTTTTTCAGACATTTGGTGTGTCTTTAAGGATCTCTGACAGGCCAGTTATAGCTGAAAACAAGTAGATCTATTTTGGTTGTATTAAGCTGTACTCTGTCACTTCAAGCTCTCTGCTCTCAAAATAAGTGACAAAGCAGGTGAGCTGACACTGAGCTCCAGTGTCAGCACCTTCATGATGTACTTGTCACATGAGGACACCCGTGAAAATTGGGCTCCTGATCCCCAGAAAAGGCAGTGTAAAAAGCCTGATGTTTAGCTGTGAAATTTGGAAGCTTGAGACTTCTTTGGTGTGACTGTGGTGACCTCTGAAGCTGGACAATGTGTCAGGATGGATGTAGCCGGTCCCAGTGTACCAGAACTTTTTAGTTTCAAGTAGAGGTACAGAATTAAGTGATATACCAGGTACTAACAATGAGTGCATTAATAAATAATTGCAGTTAGTTTTATTAACCCAAAACTGCAATTAGGAATGAGTTTGTGTAACTATGGAAAATACTTGTGTGAAAACTTAAGGGAAGCAAAAGCCAGCTAAGCACATAAGAAGGCTGTAAGAACAGGGTGGAGAAAGAATTTTCACTTGCTCAGTTGGTTTTTACAATACCAAATGTGGTGCCCTTACTTGTATTTGGCTTTATGGGTAAAAAAGTATTCTGGCAGTCAAGTACAGCGCTTACATTTCTAGGGGAGGAAATTCTGCTTTTCCTGAGGATTTGAAGTTTGGGTCAGCGTTCAGGTTGCCTGTTAAAGCTCCTCCTTGTCTCTCCGTGTGTCAGTAGCCGTGTGGCTTTGGGAGGATGAGCGTGACTGGGCTCTGCTCCACACAGGGCACTGGGAGCCAGGACGGGGCTGCCAGGCTGGGTGGCTCTGGGGAAATGTCAGCTGCTGGGCCATTCCAGCAGGGCTGGGGTTGGTGAGAGACCACGCTTTTAATGCTGAACTCACTCTGAAAACCCAAGTCTGTTTCAAGGATACAAATAGTTGCTGTTGTGTAAACTAAACTAATGTGATGGTGAATTATTTGCTGTAGGATTTGACAGTTTCCATAACACTTTTCCTCTGGAATGGACTATAGATTGTGTTGGTGCCATGAGGTGGAGAACAGGCTGTCAGTGTAGGAAAGTGTAGCACAGTGAAAAATCTCAATGTAACCTGATGTTGCCACATCTCTGGGTGGGTGAAATCTGATATTGCAGGAGATGGTGCGGATCTTATAAGTGTTATCCAGAACAATACTTGTGATCTCTGGGGGGCTGCCACCTTGCAGGCGAGTCCAGCAGATGCAGCACTCTTGGGAAATCTGAAAACAAACATTTTTCTGCTGTGTCTGTGCTGCAAGCAGGGCAGCACCATGACCACCTCTAGGGAAGCTCCTGGAGGAGGGAAGGCAGAGGAATAGGCTGTTTGCCATGGCTATCCTGTCTCCTTATGTACATGGCAGTAAGACATGATGTCGCAGTCTAGCAGTGTGGACTGCCTTGTGTCCATGGGCTCCATCACCTGAATCCTGCTATTTGTATCATTCCTGGTCTGCCTTATTCCTGAACTCTGTGCCATGGCTTGGGGTGATGAGAGAGAGAGAGAGAGATTGGTGAGTAGTCAGCCCAGACCTGCTTTGTTGCAGTGGGGTTGCTGTAAAGGCTCCCTGAGCCTGTGGCTGTTGGGAGAGATTCACCAGAGTGAGTTTAAAATGCCTGATGTTGGAGTGCAGGGGTATATTTGTTTTACACATCTGCCTTCCCGCTGTTCTTTGTAATGGCTCTGTAATTTTGAATTGTTCATGCTAATTTGCAGGAATGTTTTCCCTCTAGAAAAAAGAAAAGGGTTGTCCTTGAATATCCAGGAGCTGAGTCCGGGGAGTGCATCCCCAACCTCGGAGCCCTGTTCAGTGGCCATGTCCTCACAGGGGCTGCTTGAGGATGGTGCTTCCTGAAGTGCAGGCTCTGTTCTTCTCCCTCTGTAGATCCTCTCCATGTCAGGAGGATCAGCTCCAGCTTAAGGGAGATGGCACAGTTTCCGGGGAACAGCAACTCTGTTGATATTCTTCATTCTCAATCCTGAATTTAAGGAGTTTCACTCTTGCTTTTCTTATAAAATTAATATTATTACAGCATAAATATGCATTTCTAGAGCTCTCCAAGAGAAACATTTAAAAACACATACAGCTGTCCTTGCGAGTGTGTTCCCAGATCTGCAGTGCTGTCCTGAAGTGCATCCTTGTGCTCTGGTACCCAGTGAGTCTATCGCAATTTCATCTCGCTCAGGTGGTCAGAGGGAACTCAAGGTGGCTTTTCCCAGTGTAAACCATAACTCATTTGGAATGTTTAAAATATATGAAAAAAATTTCAGGGCAAAAAACTCAATAAAGTTGTCTGTAGATTTTGTCAGAGCCTAATTGGAGCCTGAAGCCCATTTTCCTAAACAGGAAAAGAGCCATTCCAGCTCGGAGAGGAATGTTGATGCTAGGTGAAGTGCACTTCCTTGTGACAGAGAAAAATAGAGGTGTTACCTCACTGCAAACAGGATATCTCTGAATAGTTAGGTTTAAATATACAACATTTTCCATGGTGGCTTTGACTTTGTGGAGCCGTGGACACAGAGTGGATTTTGGCTGCAGCAGTGTTATTGCTGGCCGGCTGGCGGGAGGTTTCCACTGGTACCTCGCTGTGCCCTGCGTTTGGGTTTGACTGGGGGGTCAAGCCTACCTGAATAAATGTGTCCACAAAATGTTTGTGGGAATTGTTTTCTGTGCTTGGGCTTGTTGATTTCGTGTACACAGAGTAGGGTTGTCACCTCCTCTCCCGGGTCCAGCCTTGCGGTGGACACATGCTTGCTTCTGATACAGGAGGCTTTTGAAGGTGGAAAATAAACTTTTCAACTGAAGATGTCTTCCCTCTGTTCCCCTCAAAGTCTGTCTTGTCAGCAGCAGTGGGTGGTGAATGTTGTGTTACAAAAAGGAGTGGTTTTCTCCAAAAGACAGTGGAGAAGCAGGACCCAGAGTATGTGTTCTTGCAGTACTTGACTTGCATTTTTATTTTTAAGCATGTGCTTATTCCAGTCCAGTGTGCCAGACTGTGTATGTACAGTAGGTTGGGAAGAGTTCAGTAGTTCTGGGGAAATGTATGCAGTATCTCTTGCTGCAAGCCTTGTCTCTTATCTCAGTGGCAAATGGTCTACAGTAAGGAAGAATCTTTCAGAGATGTAACTTGTAAATAGGAAGTCTCTATTCCTGGCCATGTCTTGTGAGTAGTTCTGTAGATGAGTGTAGAAGGCAAAGTGCTATTCAGTGAGTTGAGAGAAAACTTTGAAGTGTTTTGCATGTATATTTTTTTGTCCCTCTGCCTGTGGATTTGTCTGATTTAGCCTGGTCGTTTTTGTTCCTCTCTTTGTATGTGGGAAGCTTTCTGCCAGTGGCACTCTCCCTGTTGGCTTGAGAATCAATTTGGGAGTCCCACAGGAGTGGTTCTACCCACCACAGGGCAGATGGTGTTTGTGTGGCTCCTGGAGTTCAGGTATGGTCATGACCATGCTAATCCTCTGCCCAGGCCTGTGGTCAGTCCTGCTGCCTGACTTGCTCAGGTTGTTGGTTCCTTTCTGGTGACTGTAGAAGGCTTTTCCCATTTCTCTGTCAAGTCTGTCCAGGCTGTACTCGCACACGTCACTTCAGTCTGTCACAGATCACTTCACCCCTTGTCTTGCCTCTTCATTTATTCCACGTTCTGTTCACATTCCATTATTTTGGGGATAAACTGCCTGACTTCATGTAAACCCCTCTGGCTTCCTCAGCCTTCCCAAGACGTTTTGTGTCAATAGTGGGAGGCTGGCTCCTGGTTGCTTGGTTTGTTTGGTTGGTTTTGGCCAAAGCTTCCCCTCTCAATTGCTCTCACATTGGATTTGCCAGGAGATGTTTTTGCTGTATCCCAGAATAGAGCCTTGTAAAAATCTACTAAACTTTTGGGGGGGACAGTAAAAATTTGAGAGGAGTTGAACAGCCTGTATACTGAAACAACAACCTTCCATGCTGGCTTCTAGCCTGCTGAATTCCCTGTAATCTTACCTTCTTCAGAGTTATAGTAAACATATATTTGCATATGTATAAAATACATACATATGTTTACAGTTAAAGAATTACGTGGTGCATAGGCTGTAGTGCCTGTGCTGGGCATAGTGCCTGGCATGCTGGGTACCAGTGAGGGGCTGGCACTCTGCTCACTGTCATGTGGGATTTCACAGGGACCAGGGAGCTGAGGTGGTGGATGAAACCTCTGATGGGCGATGCAAAGGGGGAGTGAAGCTGCCAAGAATTTACCTGGGAATGTGACATGAGAGTCTGAGTCACACTGCAGGTGGATGGAGGAGTGCACTCAGACTGGTAGCAGATCCAGGAGCCCTGAAGGAAAGGTGCCCAGGGCATTAAGTTGGGTGGTAAAACTCACCTTCTGCCTGAGTAGCAAAGCTCTGTTGTCCCAACCATGGCAGTGCTTCACATGTCTGCCATTATCGATTTAACTTCTGCAGTTTATTTCTTACCCAGCTCACTGCCCTGCTTTAACACTTTGTGATTCACTTGTGTGAAATCAGTGCTGCTGAACAGCGAGCACAGGTCCAAAAGATGTTTTATAAAGTGTGGCAAATAAATTGGGTTTTGGTTTTTTACAAAAAAAGACACCTTGAAAAGTAGCTTTGCAGCAGTAATGCCCCTGAGCCTCATGGAGCTCATTAGTTGGTCAGATTACTGCTCATGCTGTGAACATGGTTTTGGGGTTTTTTCCGCACATGGGGCTGGAGTTTGAGGTGTTTCTGTCCTTGTCGTGGGGTAGTCGGGGCAGCACTGGGGAAGCTGCCAGCCCCCAACCTGGCACTGTAACTGCTGCAACCTGAAATTAGGAGATTTAGGGGCATATTCATTTGCTTTCTGGCTGTTACACATTAGAGAATGCTTGCATCATGTTTTTGAGTTTTTCTGTACCCACCAGCAAGAAATTACATTTTTCATAGGAATAATAGCTAAGGTACTCACCTGGCCTCTGGAGATTTCTTAAAAAATTAATTTAAAAGGCTGAATCACAAACACAAAGCAAGATCTCTGAGTGCTAAGGCAGTCAGTGAGCTGTAGGAGCTGAGGACACAGGCTGTACCCAATAAATGCCTGTGAGGGGTTTGCCAGTGCCCTGGGGAGGGCTGCATGGCAGGAGCCTCAGCTCCCTGGATACACTCCTGCTTTGCAGGCACTCGGTTACCCTCAGCAGGTGTGTTGTGAAAATGTGCTCTCATTTCTGTACTGTTCGCTTGCTGCCTGATGTCATCCTTCCCTGGTGTTTGGGGAAAATGTACAGAAAGGTGCTTTGGGCCCTAATTCTGCCGAACATGAGCATGAGCTCCGTGGTAGGACAGGGACACTCTGTGACCGTTTTTGGTTTACAGAGTTACATTGAAAATTGCAAAAATAACATGTTATTACCCTTTGCTGTTATCTGTCCCTGTTTTCAGTGAGGTCCAAACAAAAAGCTTGTCACCTAAGCCTGGAAAATCGTGCAGGAAACGCAGACGGGAAGCGATGGAAGTGCAGAAGCTCTGCCAAAGTTTGCTGCGGCAGCTTTTCTCTTTGAAATACCACTTGGATTCGTGGTGGCCCCATTGCAGCCAGGAGGTTTTAGTTATTAACTGTCTTTTGCACCACTAACCACTGGTCATGCTGGTTCGAAAATATTAATTGATTAATGTGTCCCCACCTGCAAAAGTAGAGTCAGCTTAGTAATTTTCTTTTAAAAATTGGTTAATAACATTCCAAGTAAACCTTTATTCAGGTGGAGCTGGGCCTATTGGTACATCGAGAGCCATGAGAGCTTTGGTGCTCCCCTCTGGGGATGGTCACAGTGAACTGTGTATCCACAGTGATGCTGAGGGAAAATGGATCTGTGTGGAATATACCCAGTCCTGCTGAGTGTAACAGGTTTGGAAGAGCTGGATGGGAGACAAATATGCGTCAACACTTAACATAAAAAAAGGAAGAATAAAATAGCTGTTTATAAAGGCAGGCAGAGGTGAGCATGGCATTTGGAGTGTGGGCCAGAGGGGCAGGTTTGGGGTGAGAGGAGGCTGTGCTGGGAGTGCTGCCTCACACACCGACCTGTCCTGTGTTCCTCAGTACAGGGGGCTCCTTTCTCCACATCCTGCGTGACCAGGGAGCAAATTAAGCTTGGCATTTTTGACCTCTGGCTGTACTTGGATAACCTTTATTGCACTTCTTTGGGCCAAAGCAAGGCTTTGGATTGGATCTTTAGTTTAAGCAGCCATTTGTTCTATGTAAGAAATGCACTCTGTTAGCTGTGTTTTTCTTGTTGGGGGACCTTGGCACATACGGCTGGAGGTGTGGGAGCTCAGGAGGTTCTGCAGGGATGGGCTGGAGGAAGTTTGTGTGAGAGGGGAGGTCTCTCAGGTCTGGGAGTAGCAGTGGGGATGGTGCCTGCAGCAAGAGCTGGAGCATCACCCAGAGCACAGTTCCTGCTGGGAAGCACAGCAGCTGGTGCACTGGAAAACTCCAGCATCCTCCTTTCCCAGCCAGGACTTTGAGGGAGTAACCAAAGTGCTCCCTGTTTGGGTTATGCTGCTGTGTGCTGGTCCCTTGGCCAAAGCCTGTGGTGTGGCACAGCACGATGGTTTGAGGACAGGACTGGAATTAGACGTCACTGTTTGTGTCGTGGGTTCACACGTGGGTTTGGACACACAAACTGCCGGGGTTCTGTGTGGTTGGTAAGAACAAGGTTTCGCTTCCCCAGGGAAAGGTGGGAATGCCTGGGCTGAGAAACTGTGGGGCTGGAAGTGTGAGGGGTTGGCAGAGAAGGGGGCACCAGGCGCTGGTGTGCTGGGTTGTGTGTGGTGTGGGGGACCTCCCAAAGTAAAGACTGGGGCTTTACAGAGTGGGTCAAAATCTGTGTGCTTAAAAGCATAAAATGCACCAAGTGTACGTAACCATGAACATGAGGAAGAACAGCCAGAGTGTCCTGTGGGGCCGGGGTGCTGGCAGGGTGTCTTTCTGATCTGTGCATGCTTTTGTTTCTTTGGGGGTCTTTTAGAATTTATTTTCAGGAGCGGTGATTTTTCTCAGACTTGATAGGAGCTGTGATGTGAGTGCTGGCTGTTGTGCAGAGTCTGTGCTAGCAGAGCGTGCTCTCGTAGCCGACACCGCACTGACGCTGCTCGCTGCTGCTGGCTGCCTGACGCTTCCTTCCTTGGAATCTAAATTTAGTGTTAAACAGCATTCGCTGTGCCACAGGGCTGCAGGCAGCGCCCTTTGAGCCAAAGGAAGCGGTTCCCTTTAGGGATAAGAGTGAACGAGGGGCAGGATTTCCTGTGGAAAAGCACCCACAGGAGAGTTGCCTTTTACTTTGACCTTAATGGCAAAAAAGGCAAAACGAAAAGTCTGGACAGTTCATTCCATAGGAAATTTTTTTTCCCTCTCCTTTTTTTACCACCTCCTTTGTTCTTCTGGGCACGACCTGGAAGGTCTCTTGGGAGGAGGGAACAGGACAGTTTCAGAGCCACGCTTTGGTGCCTGTCCAGACCCCAGAGGTGAGCTCCCTGCAGGGCTGTGGAGCTCGGCTGAGGAGGGAACATCGGGATTCTCCACCCAGCGGGGCAGTGGCAGTGGGGTGAGCTCGGCGGCAGCAGATGTGTTCCCTGGGGAATGGGTTCTGTTTTCCTCTCCTTGTTAGGGCTCTATAAATAGGCTGTCTGTGGGGACAGAGCCACAAAGGGCCGAGCCTGGCCCTCTCTGGACAAGGGGATGGGCCCCAGAGCAATGCACTGTGCCAAGCCTGAGGAGCCCCGTTGTCACTGTGGGGTCCCAGGGTGGCACCTGGCCACATGCCCTACCTGCACGGGGACAGGGGCTCCCTTGAGGAGTGCAGGTAACTGGTTTGTTTACAGGGCAGGAGCTTGGGAAGCAGGAGCTCGCATGCGTTTGCATCCCTCCGGTAGCCCTGTGTGCCCCCGTGGGTGTGTGTGGCTGGAGCCCCCGTGGGTGTTGTCGGGGGACACTGGCCATCCTGTCCCTGCCCTCCCACCCCTGCTGTGTGCTTCCTCCCACAGCTCTGTGGCCCTTCCATGGCAGTGGTCCTGTGGCTGACTGATAAGGTGAAAACCTGTTTTTGCTGATTTCCTCAGAAAGTGTCCCTGCACTGTTTCTTGCAGTCGTTCTGGTCCATGTGGCAGGACCATGGAACAGCTGCTTCACTGACCACGTTGCGTCTGAGTTGGGCCTTTCTGAACTCCTGCAGTTCCTTTAAAGGCTCTGGAGAACAAAATCAAGTGTGAGCACTTCAGTATGTGGGTGCTCCATGTAGGAGCCCTTGGGCAGCGGTGTGGGGTGGCAGCCTCGGTGGGACACGGCACGTCCCCAGTGGGACCCAGGGCACGTGTGGCAGTGGTGCTGTGGGCAGTTCTCCCCCTCCCCGAGCCCTGAGAGGATCCCTGTCTTCTCCTGCTTGTCAGAAGTGGTGTTGCAACAGCAGTGGCGTTTCCAGACGCCTCCACTTACGTCACTGCCTGATGTGGGGACCGGGTTTGAAAAGGACAATATTCCAATAATGTATTTCTGTACAAAATGTTCCAGCTTTCCTGAGTAATGTTTTGTCCTGTCCCAGTAAACTGCAATGGTGTCTTTAAAACCGCAGAAACGAACAGTTCCGTGCTGTTTCATCTGGACTCTCCCAGGTTGTGTTAGGGGTGTTGGTTTGGTTTCAGTTCTCCCAGTTTCCTGAGCACACACATTCCTGGACAGGCTGGAGTGTCGTGGTGCTCCTGCCTGTGGAGCAGTCGGTGTGTGCGATCCCTCGGGGTGTTCTGCCCCAAAAGCACCCGCCCTGTGTTGCAGAAGGTGATGTTCCCCATGTGCCTGGCAGCAGTCTGCTGGCAGTCTGCACAGCCTGCTCTTCTGCACCTCCTGAAGTGCTGAGAACTGGGTAACAGACCAGGTGATGAGACTTAGTGTGTGAGAGAGTCACCTTTTAAATCAATTTCTCCCCTTTATTTTTTTCTTTTACTCCTGAAAGTCCTCATGAAGGTAGAATTCCTGACGGTGCCCAGGGTCACACTGTATGGAGACCAGGGGATGTGTTTCTCCATAGCTCTGGCTGACAGCAATGTGGGTTGTCCTTGCTTTTCCTCCTTCAGAGCAAATGGAAGCTCTCCTTGCTGAAGGAAGGTCAGGATTCCCTAATCCCCCTCAGGTAGCAAATCCCTCAAACCAGGGACTGCCTGATGAAGGAGGTGGGGGCTGTGGGCCTGCATCCCTGGGGATGCTCCAACCCCTGGACACATCCCCAAGTGCCTGCAGTGGGCCCTGCTGGGAGCAGGGTGGGCAGAGACCCCCCAGTTCAGATCACGTGTGACACCTGTGGCAGGTAATCAGGAACCTGCTGATTGCTGCTTTTGCAGCCCGTGGGGCTGTGGAGGGGCTGTGGAGGCCTGGGAGCAGGGCAGAGCTGGGGCACATCTCGGTGAGGGGCTGACCCTGCCCTGCATGGGCACACCAGGCCAGTGGTCTGCCCAGAGGGCAGAGGAGCTGCTGCCCTTCACACACTGCCTGCCTCCTGCTTTACCTTCTGCGGGGCTGAAGTGCGGAAAGGGAAGGATCACTGCAGTGATAGCAGTGAGTTTCACTTCTGCCTCTTTCCCACAACAGGAGTGTTTGCATGGACAGCTCTCCACAAACACCCTTTAACTGGAGGGTTGGGCTTTGAGAAGTGCTTCTTGTAGCTGTCCCTTTCCCCCACAGCTGGGCACAGGTAGGAGGTGTGTTTCAGGGTGCTGCCCGCCCTGCTCCTGTGCAGTTTCGGACAGGTGTCCTCCACAGGAGTGCTGAGGTCCTGCCTGTCTGTGCTCAGTGTGGGGAAGGGTTGCTGGAATTACAGAACAGGCCTCAGCGCTGCCTTTTGACACTGTGGTAACCTCATAAGTTAACATACTATTGCACAAAACCAGAGTTTGGAATGTATTTTTGGTTTTAGCTCTTGTGTTCATTCTTTATTTTCTTTCATGAAAGCTGCTAAAATTCTGTTTTATACCGTAAAGTGTGGGTTTTTTCCTCTGAGGGGTGGGGGAGCAGGGAAACATTCGCTTTCAAAACATACTGTGCTTGGGTTTTTTTTCGCTTGTTTTTCCACTGTAACATAGGGACTGTGGTGTGTTATTTGATGGTGTATCTTGACTGAGACCAGAAACTGACTGTGCATCCAGTTTCTATGTGTAGAAGCCCAAGGACCTTACAAGTATGAATGGATCTATATAGCAAGAGGCTCATTTCTGTAACTGGGGCCCAAACGCAGTCCCTAAGATTTATATACTCAAAGATCTAAAGGAATCAGCATTCTAGGCATCTAAAATCACTGCTTCACTATCGCTTGATATTTAGGTTTCCAAATGAATATCAATGCCAGATTTAAATGTACATCTGTTTTAAAAGCAGCAGGGAAGTATTTATGTATTTCATTTGAGAGTTTGCTTCTGCTGGAGCTGGCTGGATGAAACACTTTGTAAAGGGCTGTGCACATGTCTCTGCCAATTTATATCTTTCTAAGCTTTCCACTTTGCCAGATGCCTGATGGCCTTTTGTGGAAACTTCAGGGAATACTGAGGATGTTATTTCCAATTGCACATATCTGTTCTGCTGCTTTGACTTCCTTGAAACTGCATCAGCAATGTTTTATTAATTGAACAAAACTGTTTTCCTTTTAGGACTTTGTTTTGCTAAATTGTTTCTTTTGAGTTGTCCATGGCTTTGAAGATTTATTTCTCCTTATATAACTTATTTTTACCATAAAGCATCATCTAGAGACCATCTATGTAAATTTTTCCTTCTAAAGCAATTGTATTTAAAGTGCAATTCTAGCACCTAAACCTTGTCCTGGGGTATCCTGGATGTGCAGCAGGGAAGAGCACTGGGCTCTTGAACAACCAGGATGTCAGTAATAATACATACAGGACAGCTGATGCTTCCTGTGCTCAGTTGGTTTGTTGGCTGGGTCTTTTCCTCCCATCCTTCCTGTATAAAGCAAAGCCCAAACCTTGGCTTTTGCTCAGGGAGACCTGGTTGTGGCACAACAATGGAAGAGGTTGTTCCAATGTCACCTATCAGGAGAAGACTCTTCAGGTCCCTTCACCTAAGCTAAGCAGATGGGCCCACATGGCTTTTCTGGTCCCTGCTGCTCTCTAGAGCTGCTGCCCTGGTGCCACCCGCATGTCCAGCCCTCCCTCGGGCACCCAGAGCTGTCTGGCATCTGTCTTCTGCCAGGGCAGGATTTGGCAGACTCATCTTCCCTCTGTGAGAAATAGTGGCCTGTGAAGCAGCATTTAATGCTCCCCTCTTGGGTGCCTCCTGAGCCCCAGTGTCACCAGGCGCTTTCCCTGGGGGCTCCAGTGGTGGGACTGTGTGCTGTGGAGCCCCTGGGCGCTGGGTGCTGTGCATGGCTCACCCACCTGCACCAGGGGGGTTTGGGGGCTGTGCCTGTGTGTGGCATTTGTCTCAGATCACTCCTGATGATCCTGGGTTGCTCATACTGGAGCTCCTTCCCAGCACGAGGTGCTTTGTCCCAGCCAAGCATTTGGCTGTTTGTGGGAGTGCAGTGTGTGTGTCTGCGTGTGCAGGAGCCTGGTGGGCGGATGGTGTTACCCTGCAGGAGAACACTGTCAGTTCTAAACCATCTCTGCTGGGCTCTCTCTCACCATCACCAAAACAAGGCTGGCATTTCCATGTGGTGGCTCAGAATAAAGCTGAGAATAAACTTTGTGGACTGTTGGACCATTGATCAGAGATGCATTTATTACAGAAACCTGCTCTCTATATCAAATTGAAATTAATTTCTAAATATCCCCTTCAGCACTTTATTTCTGAAATAGGAAGCCAATAACTCATGTGTCTCCTCTGCTGTCAAATACTTAATGTTAGATCACTGCATATTTATTAGTGTGACTGTATTTTGGCATCCCCAGGGTCTGCTTGGTGGTAAACTCACAGCCAGTCTTGGGAGTGTGGTATTTTGGCATGAAAGCTCTTTCTTCTGGTGGAACAGGGTGTGTTGGAGCTCCCTTGCTGACAGCTCACACACTACTGGCATGTTTCTCCTGGGACTGACTCTGCAGTGATTCTGGGAAAGGTTTGGAATTCCATCCCTGGCAGAGCAGTGCCCTGTTACACAGCATGTGGCTCATAAATTGTGGATATATCTTCTTGAGGAAAGAGCATTTATTGCTCAGAGGAATTGACAGACACTGCTGGGCACCAGTGTGTGTGGCTCATTTAGTTCTTGAGCTTTAGGTCACAGAAATTGCTGCCTGCAAATGTGAGTTCTTACATAATTTTTCATTATTATTATTTTTCCATGGAACATGTATCTTAATAATTTAAGGCAATATTTTATGCTGGCCTCCTGCTACGCAATTACTCCCTGAGCTGTTGGGCTCAGGTGTCCCAGAGGTGTAGGTGTATCAGGGTAGGTGTGGTGTGTCTGTATGGAATGACTGACCTGGGGCCCTCCCACCAGTCTTTATTTCTTGGGGAGAAGGCACTGGGAGTCTGTGGGATGTTCTGCTTCACGACGCCAGCACAGCATGGCTGTGAAAAGGCCTGCAGCTGTCACAGCCCACAGGATTCATAAAACGTGGGGTATTTTCAAGCCTCCATAAAACCCAGCCTACAGGAAGAACTGTTTGGATCACTGGCTTTAGTGGCTGCCGTCATTGCTGGGTCTCTGTTGACTCAGAGAGGCTCTGCAACTAAAAGTTTGCTGAATTGTTAGCTGTGTCCCTGCTGTAGCTCAGACATGTGAAAATTGAAATGATGGGGTAGCAGCCACAGCACCAGGGTAGGTGCACAGCTGGAATATACCAGTGTACAGCTCTCAACAAGTCTGACTTTGACTTGGCTCAAGGAGACAAATTACTAGTCAGGCTTTTGTCAGTGACAGACCAGGATTTTCCTTTCCTTTCTGCTAGTCCATGTGTAAGTTCTCTTGCTTGCCTCAGGTTGCTGGGCTCCTCAGAGGGTGGCAGAGGCCACTTGCAGCAGGCAGATCCAATGTCCACAGAGTGATGAGCCGTCCATTGCTCATGGCTCGATGCTCTGTGCCCACCACCCACCTGGGACACATGAGTCAGGATGCTGCTGCTCCCCTGGGCATGTTTCCATATCACATAGATCTGAAAGAACAGTTGTAGATACCCCCACGTTCAACCTGGGGGTGTTTTTAAAGATTGAATTTCAAACAAATGCAGAAAGAAATTCTGCAAATACACAGTACAGACCACAGTGGTACTTGTGAATGTTGCCAGAGCTCTATTTTCTCTATCTGTGTGCAAGAGCAGATATATTTCATTTACTCTTTCTTCAGTTTTCCCCATGTCATTCCAAAATCAGGATAGAAAGCAATGGAAAACTTGACTGTATTAATGTGGTTAATCCCTGCTATTTGCTAACAATTATAGTTTGTGTGGTGTTGGATTAGCTCTTGTTAATGCTCTTAACATGCTGGTTATTCAAATATCCAGGAGCCTTTAAGCTTTCAATAAGATATCAGTAATAGAAATTAAATTTGAAGCACATGGGGAGCTCACTGGGGTCAGGAGAGTTAAGATTCCAGGCCTCTCTTATTCCAGTCTTTGCAGTTACTTGTAAATCATTCTTCAGCAGTAGTTACCACCCTGTGCTGGTGCCTGGCCGGGTTTATCCTGCATGTGGGCCGTGGAGGGGGCTCGGCCCCACGGGACCGTGCTCCTGGTGTGGTGTGTGCCCAGGGACAGCCCGGGCTGAGCCCCCGGGTGACAGGGGACAAACAGTGTCTGTGTGCTGCTTACCTGCAGGAAGCATGGAGGTTAGAAAGGGTTTAACTTCATGGTTTAAGGGTGGATCTGGATCTGTGGTAGATCTGTGTGAGCCTGATGGTATTGCTATCAGATCTATTCTATTACTCTGGAAGTCTGGAAGTCTTGTTGCTCCATCAGTGTAATGTAATCCTTAAGAAAATTACCAGTTATCTTAACTCTGCTAAAAATATGTCTCTTAAATTAATTGTAGTGTGGGAACATTATAATTGAAAGCTGAGCTTCATTAGTGCTGAGAGAAGTCTTTCATTTTTGTGTTCTGTGACGCTGGATTAGCTAAGGAAAGAATAGGCTTGGGACGATATTAATACTTTGACTGGAATATCATAGAATTGCAGAATGGTTTGGGCTGGAAGGGACTTTAAATCTCATCCCATGCCCTGCCATGGGCAGGGACACCTCCCACCAGCCCAGGTTGCTCCAAGCCCCGTCCAACCTGGCCCTGGACACTCCCAGGGATCCAGGGGCAGCCACAGCTTCTCTGGCCAACCTGGGCCAGGGCCTGCCCACCCTCCCAGCCAGCAATTCCTTCCCAATATCCCATCTATCCCTGCCCTCTGGCAGTGGGAAAACAATTCCCCTTTGTTCAGCCATTTAATTGAAATAATGTATAATAATAATTCATGACAATAACAGTAAATGTAATTAAATGAAAAACATGAAAGAGTAGAGCAAATGAAAGTAGTTGCTTGTTACCAACTCAGTGATTCCCACTCCTGTCCAACCTGCCCCATCTCCACATGCTGGGCATGACTCCCCGTGGCCTGGGCTATCCCTGGGGTCAGCTGGGGTCACCTGCCCTGGCTGTGTCCCTTCCCAGTCCTTGTGCCCCCCCAGCCTCTCCCTGCTGGGCTGAGCAGCAGACCAGCCTTGGCCCTGTGCAGGGCAGCAGAGGCACCTCCTGTGGTCCCCACACTGTTCCCAGCACCACTCCAAGCATTCACTCTCCCCCAGCCAAGCCCAGCCAGAAACTTCATGGATTTTCAGCGTGAAAAGCCAAAAAAGCCCCTTGCAAAGCGGAGGGCACGGGACGAGGGAGACACGCTGGGGAAACATAGACCTTTTTAGTGTTGTGGAGTGTTTATTTTTGGATCTTCCAGGGCAGTGCAGGCTGTTGTGCTGCGTGGTTGTCATAGCAGTACCTGTCAGCTCTGCCCTGCTCTCTCAGAATGAGCTGCAGGGATGGATGTGACCGTCCATCAATAGTGGGCAAACACTGACGTGCTGCTGCTGCAGCAACTGGAGCAAGTTCTGCCTAACTCCGAGCCTTCAAATGTAGCCCAGGCTTCAGCAGCCTGGGGGTTTATTCTTCCTGACAAGTAAACCCAAAGCCAAAGTGAAATTGGGGTGTAGATTATGGAAGTGTTGTTTAATTGTGATATTCGGCTGGGTTTTAGACAGGCTGAGAGAAGAAGAAAACCCCACACTGGTGGTTTTAATAAATGTATGAAAATAGGCTCTTTGCACTTACATAATTGACCAGTCAAGTTGCATCCATCAAATAAGTGCAAGTGCAAAAGCTCTTATTTAAAATCCATCCCAAGCTCCTGATGGATGAGGTGTAGTTTTCATAACAGGGGAAAAGAGGCCAGAAGGATGGCAAAGAATCTGGACTGAAATCTGCAGGAAAAGCAGAGTTTCACAGCCTAGCAGGTAATATCAGATCCGTGGGGTTGGGCTAGAGGAGGCAAAAAAACCCTTTCAAATCACTGTTTCAAACCCCAGCATGGGTCAGCCTGTGTTAATGCCATGTTCAAAGGCATTATTAATGGCTTGAGTTGCTCCAGCAGAGGCTTCAATTGGAGATTTGGGAATATTTCTTCCTGGAAAGGGTGGTCAATCCCTGGCCCAGCTGCCCAGGGCACTGGTGGAGTCCCCACCTCTGGAAATGTTCAAAACACATGTGGATGTGGCACTTGAGGACATGGTTTAGTGGTGATCGTGGTGGTGCTGCTGGCTTGGTGTTTGCCAACCTTCCCAATCCCACAAGTCTCTACTAAATCCTTGGACTCGAGGAACGTGGAGGTCTTTTCCAGCCTTAATAACTCAGTTCCATGATTAGTGGGTGGGATTTGGAAGTCTGCACTTAAACCTGGGGCACTGATCCTTAAAATGTTCCCTCAATTCGTGTTTTGATGGAATATGGTAACTGCTTTACATTTCCAGTTTGGAGTTGGGATGAAGGAAGTGTTGGAAATGCAGTTATGTTTTAAGAGGAGAGGGGAGTTCCCAGCTGAGTCTGGGCTGTAGGAAAAGCCTGGCATAGAATTGGTGCTAATTTTCCTGACTATTAATACATTTCCTACAGGACTCTGTGCTTGCTTACAGAGTTTAAGAGTCCAGACATGCAGTTTGAACAGCAAACCAATTTTATTCCGGGCTAGAATGTAATAAGGCTTTGAATGGGAGCAATTTTGGTTTTCTTTAATACTGAATATTTCCCAGTCTAGAAAACCCTCTCGCCGTTTACTTATTTTATTTTTATACATTGAGGAGAACAATTTTCAAAGCATGTAACTTCCCTAGGGACCAGTTTTCAGAAGGAGCTCCCATTTCCCCCAGTGTGCTCTTCCCCTGTAAATAAAAGATGCACATTGATAAACCCCAAAGATTTCTCTACAAGGAGGGATTTTTTTTGCTGGTTGCACAACGTGCTGACCTTTTCAGTACAGACCTTGTAGGATTTTTGCTTTAGCATTGTACCTGTCAAATTAGCTGGACCTGGGAGGAAAATGAATGGACTTGACTATGTTTAAAATAACACAGAGGGATTTTTCTTGCTCAAAAGGCTCGGGTTCCTTGAAGGGGATGTTCTTCAGCAGGTGCTCTTTTTCCCCTTGGTGGTTTCCACAGCAGGAGGAAGGGAAGGACCATCCATAGCAGGAGGATTTATCCCAGCCCAGGGAGTTAGGAATGTTGTTCCTGGCATGGGTGTGGTTGGTCCCATACCTTGATAATGGTGTGTTTTGGAATTAGTGAACATCTAGGGGGTTGACAGCTCCTTGGATGGAGTGATGTGGTTTTCTCCTTGATTTCTCTCATCTGTGATCACTTGGGCTAGAGAAGTCATGGCCTTGAGCTGAAGGAGGGCAGGGTGAGGTAGGATATTGGGAAGGAATTGCTGGCTGGGAGGGTGGGCAGAGAAGCTGTGGCTGCCCCTGGATCCCTGGGAGTGTCCAATTCCCTGGAATTTCAACCTTGACATCAAGGTCCTTTGTGGTGATTTTACTCATGAGCACTGTACCAACCAGTATATTTATCAGTTTGGGGTTTAAGATACTTTTTTGTTATCAAGTGGGGCAGTTCAAGAAGAATTCAATATATGATGGGCAGTAACAGGTTGTTACATCTTTTTGTTGGTCTGGTTCATGCTCTAATTATTTCAGGAGTAGCAGAAACTCTTGGCAGACTCCATTTCCTCAGATAAAATCTTCAGTGTGAGAGTTCCTTTCATTGAAAATTCTCTTAAAATATTCTAATTATATTTTATAATTCTAATGTGCCTTTTGTCTCTTCCTGAGTCCTCTCCAAAGACCCTGGTGTGTGGATCCTCAGAGTTTCCTGGTGCACATACTCAAACTTTAGCTCTCTCTGAGATGGGATGGTGAACATTTGAATTCCCAGTATTGTTTCCAGATGAAGCTTTGACCATGGTCCTTCCAGCTCTATCCTTTGCCTCCTCACATGGAGTTTTGCTGCAAGCTCCATCTCTCCCTGCAGCACCACATTTTTGGGACCACCTCTAGGAACCCACAGGAAAAAACTATCAGTCACAAAGTGACAGAGAAACAAGACTGAGAAAATGCTGCTGGTGGGTTATTTTTGTGGTGGGAATCCAAAGAGCATCCTGGCACATCTGAGCCCCCCCAGGCCCTGTGGCCACGTCACACACCCCACCAGGAGGCTGCAGCTCATTTTTGGCACAGAAAGTGTGGCAAGAACACAAAGGTGTGAGTACCCATGGCTTAGAAAAGCAGCAGCCTGAAGTAGGTAATTAAAGCAGGCTGAAGGTGTGAAATCACCAAGCATGTGAGCAGGACTCCATTTTTACCACAGGAAAAGCTAAACTCATGTGATGGCTATTTTTAATGGCTCTTTTTAATAGGGAAGGTGTAGCAATTTTCACTTCAAATCCTCCTTTTTCCACGTCAGTGTCATTTCTGTTAATACTGTTGCACATTTAAAAATATCTAGTGAGTGAAATATGGGCTGCTCTTTCACACTTGACTTGTATTAATCTTTTCCAGTATTGTAAAAACCCCAATATTTCAACCTCTAGAAGGAACAAAAAAATGATTGTTTGGCTATTATAAATGGAATTTCAGGCTTAAGTGCTTTTCTTGGCTGTTACTCTGTAATGCAGATGCCTGTAGTTACCTTTGGAGTGTAAATTTGGTGGTTTTGACCATCAATTAGTGACTTCATTATTTTCAGCACTTACAGGTAGGAGAGAAAATGGCCTTTTGGCTGATCAGTCATATTTTACAAAGAGTTTTATTTACTTTTCCAGTAAAACCATTTGCTCTGCCCAGTAATTCTCCTGTTTTCTTTAAGTAAGTGTCAGAACCATAGAAAGTCATTCCCCTTTTCTTCTTCCAAAGAAACAAGAAAGAATCCAAGCCCTCTGCTCTGGGACAGGCTGGGAGAGCTGGGGGGTCACCTGGAAAAGAGAAGGCTCCAGGGAGACCTGAGAGCCCCTTCCAGAGCCCAAAGGGGCTCCAGGAGAGCTGGAGAGGGACTGGGGACAAGGCATGGAGGGACAGGACACAGGGAATGGCTTTGAGCTGAAGGAGGGTATATTTAGATTAGATATTAGGAAAGAAATCCTTCCCTGGGAGGGTGGGCAGGCCCTGGCCCAGGTTGGGCAGAGAAGCTGTGGCTGCCCCTGGATCCCTGGGAGTGTCCAAGGTCAGGTTGGACGGGGCTTGGAGCACCCTGGGCTGGTGGGAGGTGTCCCTGCCCATGGCAGGGGGTGGCACTGGATGGTCCTTTCCAATCCAAACTCTTCTAGGATCCTTCTGGGAGAAAGTTGCAAAGGCAATCACTTGAATCTGTGCTCCTCTCCTTGTGTATCAGCAACCAGTGGAGGAAATACTGGAGTGTGTTGATTCCTCTTGATTTACTTTCCCTGCTCAGATCAGTATCAGGAACATTCCTGGGTTATTCCTTCTGACTGCCTTCCATCAATCACCTTCTTCTGATACAGGAACAAAAAATATTGGGAAATAATAAAAGCTCCAATATTGTCCCTCGTGCTTTACCAATCTCAAGAGCTATCACTGGAGAAATGGAAGAAGGGCTTTTATTGTTGCTGATATGAGAAGTCAGGAGGCTTTAAACCTGAGGGCTGAGGGACAGGGACATCTATCAGGCTCTTGGAGAAGTTTAACCTTCACATGCTGGAGCAGTGAGGGTGGCTGGGTAGCTCTGGGTGCAAAGAACACATCAGATTATCAGATTTCAGAATTATTAAAGGATGTTCATGATTTTTTCATTTTTTCCTTTTTTTTTTTTGTCTGGGAGATAAATTTTAGGCCTGATACAGCGTACAGAGCTGTATCCTTTTATTGTCTGCCCTTTCAACAATCTCATCTGCCTCGTTTTGCCAGGATTTGGTGAAAAATGACAACTGGATAACACATAAAGAAACCTCCCAGAGCCTGCTGGGCTGGGATGAGCTGGTTGTTGTTCTGGAAGTGCCAGTTCCCATTGAAGCATTGAGAGGTGAAGAAGCTCCCCTTGAAGTGGAAGGAGTGATGTTTTGAGCCACTTTCCTTTGGCCCAGACAAGCTCAAAGCCAAGGGAGGGTGAAACTGGGATGCTGGGAAGCTTCTTGTGTGATGAGAAGGTCTTTTGTCACCCAGGGCAGGGGTGGATCCCCATCCCTGGAGGGATTTCAAAGCCCTGGGGATGTGGCACTTGGGGACATGGTCAGTGGTGGCCCTGGCAGTGCTGAGGGATGGTTGGACTCGCTGGTCTTAGACTTTTCCAACCTTAATCATTCTCCGATTCCATGATTTCAAATGAACGTGGTAGGAGGAGCAGCTCGACTAAACAGAGATATCGTACCTATTAGACAACAGTGCTTTATTATTAATATACTATTTGTTAATAATTCCCAGGAACAGTGACCAGCACAGTTATTAATGTCCCACAGTTTTGGTGCAATAAACCCAAAGCCCTGTTTATTCTCATCTTGCCAACATTCCCTGTGCTGGGTTTCCATCCCTTTCAGTGACTGACAATTATGCAGCGCTTTGGCTTCCAGTAGTAGCAGCCTTGGTGTGTAAAGAGCCAGAGAGGCCTGGGGTTATTACATTTTAGGATCAGAAATATTTCATGGACAGATGCTAAAAACCAGGCTTTTACTGTTGAAGTATGAGAAAGCACAGCCAGTATAGTAAAATGTGATTTCTTTTTTTTTTAAAAGGAAATTATTCTTGCTCTGATGTAACAAATCGTGCACTGGTGTGGTTGTAGGACAGGAAGAGTCTGAAGTGTATTTAGAGGGCAAAGAGGTGCCAGATCTTTGGCCATCAGCAGTGGGAAGGTTTGTGTCACTGAATGTGAGCTCTGAAAACCATCTTCCCTCCCCCTCAGTGGCACTGCAGGCACGGGCTGAGCTAAGCCATTCCTGGTGGATGTTTCCCCTTTTCCATCCTAAGGATCAGTGTCACAGCTAAGCAGGCAGGGAGAGACACTGATACATTTTGGGATGAACAGATTGAAATGAGAAGTTAAATTCGTTATTTTATAATATTAACCAAAATGAGAGCATCCTTAATACACAGCTACGTGTGATCATTGGGGTTAGAAAATGTTCTGGGGCACCTGCTGTGCAAATCCTGCTCTTTGAGTGGCTGAACTTTAAACTTCCCAGATGCTTTTCATTTGGGAAATTCAAAACAATAATATGGCAGGTATTGAAAGCAAATGTTTTCCTTCTTTAAATTCCTTGTATGAGAACATTCACCAAAGGCCTGTTGAGCCGTGCAGGGTTTTCACTGTCAGTGTATTCGGGGCTGTGTTTGTGCTTGCTCTGCCAGGGACAGGAGCTTTGTTCTCCCAGCTTTTTGGGCTGCATTTGTGGGAAAGGCTTTCCCTATGCCTGTTAAAGCCAGCACCAAGCCCTTCCTTTCCCCAACCTGCATGCAGATCCCTCTGGCTGCGGGAAGGGCTGAGCTCTGGAAATTCCTTTGCTGTTCCTCCTTTGACCTTTCCCACCCCCACCTGACTGTTTAGCCTTGCCTAAGCCCTCACCTTGAGATGTGGGAGAGCATCAGCCTGGCCTTTGTGGGAGTTGTTTGCTGCTTTGCCAGCCACTTCAGTAAACTACAAGGAAAAAAAAAATAATGATGAGGCTGGTCCAGAAGGTGAGAAAACTGTCATTGTGCAGATCGCTGTGATCAGTGGAGACGTGGCAAGTCTCTCTCTCTGCAAGTGGCTTCAGGAAGAGCTGCACTGGAGCATTCCTGGTGCCATCCCTGCTGTGATCCCTGGTGCCATCCCTGCTGTGATCCCTGGTGTCATCCCTGCTGTTATCCCTGATGCCGTGCCTGCTGTGATCCCTGGTGTCATCCCTGCTGTGATCCCTGGTGCCATCCCTGCTGTGATCCCTGATTCCATCCCTGCTGTGATCCCTGGTGCCATCCCTGCTGTGATCCCTGATTCCATCCCTGCTGTGATCCCTGGTTCCATCCCTGCTGTGATGCCTGGTGCCATCCCTGCTGTGATCCCTGGTTCCATCCCTGCTGTGATCCCTGATTCCATCCCTGCTGTGATCCCTGATTCCATCCCTGCTGTTATCCCTGATGCCATCCCTGCTGTGATCCCTGATGCCATCCCTGCTGTGATCCCTGATTCCATCCCTACCTGTGTGGGGACAGGTGTCCCAGCTCAGTGCAGCACTCCAGGGTGACAGACACACCACACCATGGCACATGGAGCTCCTCTGGTGCAGCATCACCCCCTGAGCCCACTTGGGCAGCTTTGGGCACGTTCACTGGTGGTGAAAGTGGTGGTGAAAGCCCTTTCCAGGAAGGAATTTCCCCACTATCCCCCCTGCCCCTGCCCAGTCCCAGCCTGAGGCTGTTCCCTCTCCTTCTGTCCCTGTTCCCTGGAGCAGAGCCCAACCCTCCCCTGGATCCATCAGGGACTTGCAGAGCCAGAAGGTCCCCCCTGAACCTCCTTTTCTCCAGGCTGAGCCCCCCCAGCTCCCTCAGCCTCTCCTGCTGCTCCAGCCCCTTCCCCAGCCCCATTCCCGTGTCTCCCAGCCCCTCAGTGCCTTCCTTCAGTGTGACATCCTGGCTGGAGGGAGGATGACTTTTGGAGGTTATTAAACCTCCAAAGGGTGATCCCAGCACAGTGTGGGTGCTCAGCAGTGCAGTGCTGGGCAGTGCAGGAAACAGGAGCAGTGATGGAGGAGGCAGAGTGGGATAACTGGGAATGCACAGGGAATGCACAGGGCAGGAGAAATTGTCTTCTGATCCATGAGCATTGAAATGCATCACAGCTTGTGGTGAGTCAACTTCTCCTCAAAACCACTGGGAATTTAGTCCACCAGATGGGCTCCTGCACAGGGATGAGTGCCCAGCAGGCTCATCCCTCACAAGGATGCACTGAATGTGGGATGGATGGGAAGGATGGAGCAGGGAAGGCTCTAACAGTTGGATCCGCCCTCCCCTTATTCAATTTATTTTCTGTTTTTCTCATTTGCTGTGTGAAAATGAATTTTGATTCCCTTTTAGTCAAACAGTAATAGCTTGTGGGAAGAACAGAAAACTTAAAAAATCACCTTTATGGCATTTCTTAATGTTGGGATTTTCCTTCTGAGAGCTCAGGCATTCAGGGATCCCTGGGTTTGTTCCTCTCTGTGTTTGATAAAGTGGATTTATTTGGTGTGGTTTGCCTGTAGCTGCCTCAGTCACACCTGCAGCGTGCAAGGTGGAACAGGAGTATTCCACAAAAAGGTGTAGGAGGAGATAATTGATGATTTTCTGACAGTTCACTGATAAAGATACCCAAGCAGGAACATTCTGGGATGGATTGCTGCTGCACATTCCCGTCAGTGAGGTGTCATGCTCCCTTGTGTTTGTGAGGATTCGCTCTCCCTCCCACGCTGTTGTCTCATGTTCTTCCTGCTGGACTGTTTTGCATCTCTTCAGCCAGAAAGCAGGTTTCATTTTTAGGAATCAGGGGATAATTACCAGCTGTCAAAACCAAACGTGTTTCCCTAAGTTCTTCTCCAACAAAGAAGAACTTCTGGTTTGTCAGACAGTTTTTGACAACATCCTTTTCCCACCGCCCCTTCAGCTGGGTTTTCTCACGGAAAAGTTTTCTGCAGGAAAAACATTTCGATCTTTGAGATATGAATCATAGTTATTACCTGCTATTTGGGATCAAATTGGGATGCACCTCCTTCTCCTGGGACAGCCCCAAGCACATTTTAGGCTTGGAGTTGTGCATCGAGCCCTTGCCACTGTCTTGTCTCCTGAAAAATGCTCCTTCTTAGCCACAGTTTTTCTGATCTGTGTAAACCTGCAGATTTTGGGTTTTAGAAGAATTATTTTTCATCTTTCCCCATTTGTCCAAGTGTTTCTACGGCGGGAGTGCCAAGAAGCAAATGTGCTTTCCCAGGTGACTCCTGATGGAGGGGTGGCCTCCCTTGCCAAATCCATTGCTGGAGTACCTTGGTGTAGCAAGGCAATGATCAAATGTGTGCTGAGTTTGGCTTCCCTTCAAATGGCACTTTCACAGGTGCAGCCAAAGCTCATTTTTCACCCTCGCTGTGTTCTGTTGCTGCTGGGGGAGTGGTGAACCTTGGTGCTCCTTGAAGAAGGTGTTCTCATCTCCGTTGTCTCGAGTCATATGGAATCAGACAATCCCAACTTCTGGGGGGACCTCAAGGGCCATCATGTGTTGGCAGGAGCACAGCAGGTTGCTAAGGAAGGGAGTTTGATTCTCCTTGAAGAGCACGTTCTCAGCTCTTCTGTAATTCCTCTTTGTGTCTGAGGATGCTCATTCTTCATGGAATTGTAGAATCATGGAATGGTTTGGGCTGGAAGGGACCTTAAAGTGTGGTGGTGAGTGGTCACCAACTCGTCAAGGGTGATGCAGGTGTTTTAAATTCCCTGTCTTTCTTCCTGAAGGGCCATTGCCCCCTTTGATGTGTGCCCTGGGTGATCTATGGCATCACCCAGAGCTTGTCAAATACTCCTCAAAGTAGGCATTTGGCTTAATTAAAGCAGACTGACATTTTTACAGCTTCCTATATTTTAGGTTCTGCCAAGACAACTGACAGGAAGAAATGAGGAATTTATGAGGAAATCATGAAAAATTTATGGTGGCACACGAGATTTATTCACCCAGCACATAAAGTGGGGCTTCATTTCTGACACCAGAGCTGCTAATAGGAAATTGGAAAATAGACTAGAACTGTTGATTGGTTTGTATGAATATGCAGATTGCACTCTGGATTGCCATCCTTTGGATTTCATAGAGTCAGAATGGGTTGGGTTGGGAGGGACCTCAAAGCCCATCCAGTGCCACCCCCTGCCACGGGCAGGGACACCTCCCACCAGCCCCGGGTGCTCCAAGCCCCGTCCAGCCTGGCCTTGGACACTCCCAGGGATCCAGGGGCAGCCACAGCTTCTCTGGGCACC
>JAWWEW010000166.1:35310742-35323750 GCA_035583185.1 Anabacerthia variegaticeps
CAGCCAGCAATTCCTTCCCAATATCCCATCTATCCCTGCCCTCTGGCAGTGGGAAGCCATTCCCTGTGTCCTGTCCCCAGTCCCTCTCCAGCTCTCCTGGAGCCCCTTTAGGCACTGCAGGGGGCTGTCAGCTCTCCCTGTGTGTGTGTGTGTGCTGCTGTACATACATGTGCGCCTTTCCCAGATCAGCTGCTTTACTTGGTTCTCAATCCTCTGTACATACCCACAGTGTGGCATTATGAAAGAAAAGAGGAAATGTTTGCCTTGTTTACAACCCATGACTAGAGGACTTAGGCATCATTGTTGCCCATTTACAATACTATTTGACTTAAGTGATATAGCAGAGGAAAGAAGATTGACCTCTGTGGACACAGCTGGCTTACAGACTATCAAGCAGCTTAGAGTTGTATCAATTATTAAGGCTGTGTTGGCTAATTACCAGTCCTTCTCAGTCAAGACACCCATGAAAAGTGAGGGACTGGGGCAGTGTGGGGGTATCTGCTGGATATTTTCCTTCACACTCCCCTCGGTGGCCGGGAAGGAGTTTCCCAGTGCCTTGGGCAGCTGGGGGACCCCGGTCCTGGCAGGGCTGTGTCCCTGGGGCAGCGTGTCCTGTGTCTCTGTGCCACCTCCTGTCCCCGAGCTGTCACCCTGGCTGTGGGGGCCGAGGCTGTGGGTCAGTCCCTGTGCCTCAGGCACAGACTCTTCACCACTTCCATTCATCCAGAGTCCCCTGTCACAGGCCCTTCCTCCTCCTCCTCCTCCTCTCAGGTGCCTCTTTACCCCAGCGCTGCCCCTGCGTGTGCTGCTCCATTTCTCCTGGGTCAGCATCCCAGAGCCTCTGCTCTGCTCAGCCACGAGTGAAACAGCCTGAAGCTCCACAGTGACAGCCCCCTGTGCCCAGCCCCGTTCCTCAGTCTGGTAATGAGTCACTGTTGTGTCACTTCTGCCTTGCACGAGAGCTCGGGGACTGTCACTGTGGGCTGTGACAGAAGCAGGGTGGCACTCTCTTCTTTTTCTGCTGCTCCTTGGAAAGCTGTGCGCTTTCAGACACGCTGAACTTGCATTTGGAAGCTGCTTGTGCAAATGTATGTAACAAAACCACAGCATTTAAGTTTGGATCTTGAAGAATCTGTGCTTTTCCTTACATGTGTTTTCTTAAATCATGTGTAATTCTAGTGTTCCTCATTGTTTTGCATACATTGGCTTTGTGGTGAACTAATAATGTGAATGGAACATGCAGGTTATCTTCTTTTTGTTTGTCAGCTGTGAATGTAAAGTTGCTACAAAACATCACACTAATAGTACCCATCTGATGGGGGGTTTCATCACCATTGTGATGTCTGTGTAGTTTGATAGAGCTTCAGCAACAGAGGGGCTCACAAGTCTACTTGAAAATAAGAAAATATTTAAATCCAGTAAATCTTTGAATGCAGGTGTCTAGAGGATGCCAATAAACTTTTGAAGGCAATATAGGAGATAAAAAATCTTGATCAAGAAATCTTAGTATAAAAAATTCTGTTGAAATAGTTGCAATGGTCTGTCATGTTGATGGACCTGAAAGCAGTTTTTGAATAAGCTTGTTACTTTTCAAAGGTTTTTCTTCTAATTAAATAGCTAGAAGACCAAGTACAATAAAGGGAGAGGAAAATAGCCTGTATTTCATATTTTTCTCTGAATGTAGCTTGAAGGAAAAGATGAAAAGGCACCGGGGGTCTGCCTGGGACTGCACACGAAGAGTCTGTAACTGCAGCAGGGCCAGCGCGGAGCTGTGGAATGCCAGGAGACCTTGGAGCTCAGGGTTCCAGGGATCCCTCAGCCCACGTGGGGCTCCTGGAGCTATTTATTGAAGTCAGGCACACAGAAGTTTGGGTTGGTTGTGCCTTGTGTTCTGTTGGTGTGCAGAGCCCAGCTTGCCAGTTCTCCTCTGGTTCGTTTTGGAGCTCAGTGAGTTTTCACAAAGTGAGTCAAGAATTTTTTCCTTTTAGCTTAAAAAATGAGCCTATTCTTTGCTAAAAATAACCTTCACAAAATAGAACCTGCTTTCTATAATTCATCGGCTTTCTTCCATTTCCCTCTGAATGAAACTAAAAAGAAACTTTCCAGGCTGTTAATTTGGTTTCATTTAGTTCTTTCCCCTTTTTTCCTTTGAATGAAATGCTCCTTACCCTGTCTAAATGTATTTTCTTTCTCCTTTTTGAAAAGACTTCTTCCCCATCTGAATATATTTTTGCAACAGGCTTAAAGCTTTTCTTTTGGCTGTTGGGTGTAATTTTGTGGGAAGTGGAAACACTGAGTAGAAGAGATTACTTGTATGTTGGATTTGAAAAGCTGCTTGTTTTTGGGCTATTACGAGCTCATGTGGTGTCCATGTGTTCACGAGCTGTCTGATTTTTCTTATAAGCCTGACCAATACAGTGACCAGTGTGACATAAATAGATTTCAAGTGGAAGCTTGTCATGAAAAGAGATGGTTTTAGTGGAATTTGGAATTCCAAGAAAAGGTCAAAACTGCTTTTAATTGAAGGGAGCAGCGCGCGCAGGACACATGTCCTGTTATTTTAACACGGATCCCACGTGTTGCTGCCGTCTAGAAGTCACGCTTGTTTAGGGGTGAAGGGTTTCTTTGTGGGAAGGGCTTCTATTTGTGGCTCTGTTCAGTCAAAATGTGTGTCTGAAACCAAAGCTGTGCTCCCCTGGGCACTGGGATGTTTGCTGAGCTCAACCCGGGAAATGGCAGAATTTGGTGCACTTTTGAGGAGCCATGCTGACCAGGCTTAGTGTTCCCAGACAGGGGTATGAGCGCGGAGTAGAGTGACCCGGGGCCCGGAGTTGTGAGAGCAAGGGAGCATGGCAGGAAAGAAGAGCTCTGGATGCTTCAGAGAGAGCCCTGGAGCAGAGAAGGCTCTGGGGAGACCTTAGAGCCCCTTCCAGTGCCTAAAGGGGCTTCAGGGGAGATGGAGAGGGACTGGGGACAATGGCCTGGAGGGACAGGACAAGGGGAAGTGGCAGGGTTTGATGGGATATTGGGAAGGAATCCTTCCCTGTGAGGGTGGGCAGGCCCTGGCACAGGGTGCCCAGAGAAGCTGTGGCTGCCCCTGGATCCCTGGAAGTGCCCAAGGCCAGGCTGGACAGGGCTTGGAGCACCCTGGTTTAGTGGAAGGTATCCCTGACCAAGGCAGGGGCCGGAATGAGATGAGCTTCAAGGTCCCTTCCAGCCCAAACCATTCCGTGATTCTATGATATTCCAAACAAAGCATTAATATTTGTCCCAAGTATTTTGCTTTCTTTTGTCTGTCCTGCCATTCCTTGAGCTGTTGCTCTTTGGCAGATCCCCCGTGGGCATGAGCTGAGGGTGCCCTGTGGAAAGGGGAGAAGGACACAGAGCAACCAGCTGGCACAGGGCTGGAGGTGGGGGAAGCCAGAAAGAAGGCTGATAAGGTAGGGTTGGGAATAGTGAGCCAGGAGGTGTCAGTTCATCAGTGAATGGGTATGAAAGGATTTAGCACTGAAGAGGACAGGGAAAAGATTAATTTCCGTTACGTTACAAAAAGAATGAGCTAAGTTAATGAAGGACAGCGTGTGGAGAGAAAGGATGGGAAGAAGGCCAAAGTCTGTGGAAGACATGAAATATAATGTGCCTATTTTTAGATAGAAAAATCAGAGGAGCATAAATTATCTTTCTACTTGATTGTTATCTCCAGTCCTTCAAAACTTCAAATTGTTTCATTTATCCGAGGAGACCGGGGAGGAGTCTGAGACAGAGGGCTTGGTTACAGAATTGTACCGCACAGTGATAAAAATGGAAGGAAAGGATGTGGTTGTGCTGAGGGAGGGAGTGTTGGAGGAGGGCATGGCAGTGGGGAGCTGGGCAGCTCTGCAGAGCGCTGAGGTGGCAGCCCGAGCTGTGGCAGCCAGGGGAGTCAACCCAGCCTCAGCAGAGGGGTTTGTGCTGGCAGCCCCAGAGACCTCCTTAGCACCTTCTCTCTTGGAACTGCCTGCCCAGGGACTTAATGGGCACCTTCCAGAGCTGCTTCTCCTGCTCCAGTTTGTATTTCTGTTATCACCTCTTCAAACCTCCCTGTGTCTGTGGGATCCCAGAAGGAAGGAATCTGCACTCAACAGCCTTGTTCAGCACCTCTTGGTGTTATTTCATTGGGCTTTTGGGACCTGCTGTCCCTGTGTCAGGGACTCTCCATTCTGAGCTGTGATGTTCAGTGGACCCCTCACTTCTCACCTGTGATGGCACAGTTAGCAGCCCTTGCTGTCTGCAGCCCTCCATGGAATTAACTTGTTTACCATGTTCAGCTCCGTGTCTCCACGCTGCTGCCTCTGAGGCAGGACAGGGCAGGGCACAGGGCAGTGCTCCTCAGGCTCAGTGGGGATGGGGCCTCACCCCATAGCTGGCCCAGGACCCTGGCCTCACGCCCCTCTTCAACATCCCATGCCTGTCCCCAGCATCCCTCACCCCAGTCTGCTCTCCTGCCTGTGCCACTTGGCTGTTTTTGTTGAGCAGCTTGGAAGAGGAGAAAAGGAGGAAAACAAGAGGGTCCTACAGCTTTTGGTGACTTGCTTCGTCTTGTTGTACCTGACTTGGCTCTGGAATTCTTTCTGTAACTCCATTCCCTCTGAGCCTTTGCTCTTGTTGTTAATTAGTCTGATAGGTCTCACAGGAGTGAGGTGTGGGTTTTCCAGGCCCTTGGTGGGACAGTGACCATTCTTCCAGAGCTGAAGTTCTCGATGCATGTGGGGACAGTGCACAGAGGCTCCATGGGGGACATCTGGTGTGGGATTCCAGGGCTTCCAGGTACTCGCTCCTGCGGTTAAAAATAAGAAAATAAAGACTATTTGAAAATAAAACCCCAACTCCAAGCCACTGTTCTCCCTATGTGAACCTATTTGCAGGCTGCTCCCACCTTTTCACAAATCCAGGAGACTCTAGCAGTGAAATGTGGCAGCACAAGTGTCACTAGCAACGTTGATTTAATCGTCACTTGTGCCTGAGTCCTGCTCACACTGAAAACACACTCCTGGTCTGCCTTCAAATGTAGCTGTTGTGCGTTTCTTTCACATAGGTTTGAGATTGGAATTTAGTAGGGAACTCAGGGTATTCCATATCAATTTGTATCTCCTCCAGTGGGAGATGGGGATGGATGCAGGGATGTTCTCTTGATAGTTTCTGTTGTGCAGGGGTCTCATGTAATGAGGCGTGAGGGACCCTTTTGCTCTCTATAGCTTCCTGAAATGAGGGTGGAGCCAGGTGTGGGTCAGGCTCTTCTAGGTAACAAGGGACAGGACAAGAGGAAATGGCCTCAAGTTGCACCAGGGGAGGTTTAGGTTTGTTATTGGGGAAAATTCCATCTCCAAAAGGCTTGTCTGGCCCTGGCACAGGATGCCCAGCCAGTGGTTTATCTGTGCTGGCAAGTGAGCTGTGCCAGCCTGGGGAAAGGGGCACAGTAGGGAGAAGGGGATGTTTTGTTCTTTGTGTATTAATTTAAGCTCTCCCTGAGCTTGGGCCAAGGTTCAAGCTCCACACCCAGAGCGAGGGTTTCCATAGGGAATATGGAGAATGTGCATCACTGGGAAAAATAATTGTTCCTAGGGAGAACCTATAACGTCTGAATTCCAGAATTGCCAAAGGGTGAATAACAAAGGGGTGGTGGTGGATTTCACAGGACAAACATGGTGCCTTTCCCCTCAGCTCCCACAAACTCACAGACTAGCAAGGCTCGCAGGTTGAGGTGGATGTTTTAGCCTTACAAATTGCTACAGCACCTCTGGGCAAACCATGGCACAGGCAGTCAGGATAGAGCAGTTAAGTTCAAAGTTGTATCCAGCTATATATGAAAATAACACAGTTGATGGGAAAATAGAGCGAAACTGAAGTTCCATGCCTGTGTGTTTGCCTCTGGGCAGGTGGTGGTGGAGCTATTGGCAAGGGATGATGTTGAGGCATCTCTCTGGCTTCCAGTGTGATATGTTCTGCTGACTCCCACAGATACTGCCTGTTCTGACCAGTGCTGTGAGAGGAACGTCTGATCTGAGGTTTTATTCCCCACTAGTATGCAAAAATTATCCAGAAGTCTTGTTGTTGAAAATAAAGCTCAAGAAATCAATTCTCTCCCTCTGTGATCATGTCTAAGGTTGGGCTCTATTGCTGAAAAGGCAGAACTTTGCACTTACTGTGGTTTGCTGCTTTGGTTTTCATAACTTCTGTAGAAATCTGGAAATGCTTCTCCCAGTTTGTCCTTGGCAGGAGCTCTAATGGGCTCGAGCATTCTGACCCAGTCTGGTAGAAGTATATCCATGTCCCTTGAAGCTCCCTTGAAGCTCAGGTGGCAGGAGCTGGGTGTGGGCAGGTCCATGAACTTTCTGATCCCCAGGTGATGAATGTGCCTGTGTAACAGGACATATTTCAACTCGAGTCAAGTCTGCTGATTTAATCACCTGATAAACCTGTGTGGGGACAAATGCTGTGCAGTCGTATACAAAATGCACCTTCTTGGTGAGAATCAGAGGGGACTTGGAAATGAAAGGGTGAGATCTGTCCATTGGCATAGTGCAGGAGCATCCTCATGTTTGTACCTCTTGCTTTAATTGTGAAAAAACTCCCCACTTGATTGCACTGAAGAAAGCAATAAGTATTGGGATATTGTTATAAAAATACATTACTCTTATTCCTAACTAATTTTTGTCTTTTGTTTTTCAGCCAGAAAACTTACAGAAGAATTGGCTTCGGGAATTTTATCAGGTAAGGTAAAGCTTTTCTCATGGAGTTTTGTGCATGCTTGCTTATTGGCATAATTTGTAATGTCAGGATCTTTTGCTTTGTGAAGTGAAATCAATAATTATTTTATAGTAAAAAATAGCCCTGAAAAACGTCTCTTTCTGGATTTCTAAGTAATCATTATAAAAATTCAGCATATAAACACTATTTGTTCTCATTCATAATCTTCTGCCTAAAAGTGTTAACACTTTATAAAATTCACTTTAGTTTGGCATAGGTCTTTCAAGTCTCCTGAGTAAAAGAGATATTTGTGTAATTAAAAAAAAAAAAAATAAATCTGTTGGGAAGTCCAGTTCATCTGTTTATTTTTCTTCCTTCACCTCAGTTGATCAATGCTCTGTGTACGTGGTGCTTGCACTGCACCAGCATCTCAGCCAGCTCTGATTCCAACCCTCGGCAGCTTCAGGAAAAACTCCTCCTATGCAGGAAATAAAAATAAACAGAACTCTTTTTATTTAATTTTGTATTTTTTCAGATGGGTGCATATTTTTCAGCATCACTTGACTTATTTATGTATCTTTATTGAGGAGACTCCTTCCCTGTTCACTTGTTTACTGAAGTGGGATGAGCACTGCGGAAACAGTTATGAGTAGTTTGTGGAAAACAGGAAGAGGAGGGGAATAGAATGAGCTGCTGCTATCTTAGGGCAGGGACCACTGACGTGTGACTGGACTGGTCTGTCCTTGGTCCAGTGGACGTTGTGTGTAGAGAATTACAAACAGGAAGAAGGTGATCCATTAACTCTCCATGAGGCCGGTCGAGGGCAGGTCTGAGCAGGGAAAGTGTCACTGAGGCAGATCTGAGCCTGTCCCTCAGCTGTGGGGGCTCTGCAATGTCCCTCTCCTCCTCTGTGCCTCTGCCCTCTGTTCCTGCAGTCTGGGAGCTGTGTTTTAGCAGAGAAGAGGAAAGGCAGAGTAGACCAGGACAAGGCTGGCAGTGCTGTGCGTGGTCGGTGCCAGCCGTGCCCTGTGAGCCTTGTCCTGCTTCCCCTCTGGGTCCCTGCACGGGCTGGCTGCTCACACTGCACTCTCCAGGGCAGGAGGAAGCGGAACAGAACTGGATAAAGAGCTCCTTAGGGAAGAGACAAACGTGGTTGTGCCAACAGTCGCTCAGCACCATCCTGGCCCAGGCTGCAGGGTGACCCAGTGAACGTACAGCTTCAGGGGATTGTTGTGTTTAATTCCACACGCTGTGTGTGTGAAACCTCTGCGAACTGGGCTGCAGCATCATCACTGAAAAATGACTCTCTGTGTGTCTTCGTAAACTTGAAACCAGATCAACCGCAGACCACAGCTTTTTCCATTCTTCTGAGGAATTCAATTTGCATATGTAGTTGTGTCAGGGCAGTTTGCATAACTTCAGAGGATGGGGTCCTTGTGTAAGCACTCAAAGTGTTCTCCACGGAAAAGGAAGCGCTGTTGCCACTCTTAGTTTAAAATGTTTCTAGAAATTAAACCTAAAATGTCTCTGCATTGAGGCCAGAGAGCGTATCAGTTACAGATCATTTTGGGGGCTTGTTTTCAAGTTCCAGTAAATTAAAATAAGGGATTTTAAATGCTGTGGCAGGTAAATACAAGTCACTTATGTATTATCATTGATTTATATGCCATATGTATTTCTGAGGATGTGGTGCCACATATGCTAAAATAATATTAAATGTCACATACTAAATTTTTTAAACTTTTGACATTGATCTACAAATATTCTACATTAGTAACATGAAAAGTATGGAAGATCTAATGCTGTTAGATACTTTATCCAAGAAATACAAACAGGAAAAAAAATTACTTCAAAGATCCTTTTAGAGCTGGTGTTAGCATCAGCTCCCACCCTAGAGAGCCACAAGCTGCCTGGCCACTGCTCTTGACAGCACAGTGAATGCAGCTGAGAGGTGTTGTCCTATCTCATCTGGTTTTCTTGGATTCATCCACCTGCAGTCCTATAAAAGTAGAGCCTGCATTCGGGTGACAGCTGACTGGGTAATTTAAAATTGATTTAAGTGTTAAATACAGGGTAATTTTCTACTGGTTCACTATTAGTTGCTGCTTTTCCCCCAAGGAAGAGTAAACCAAAATGAAACAGGAGTTTAGCTGGACTCAGTCATGGATATTTTATAGAATCATAGAATGTTAAGGGTTGGAAAGAACCTTAAAGATTATCTAGTCCCAACTCCTCCTGCCGTGAGCAGGGGCACATCCCACTAGACCAGGTTGCTCAAGGCCTTATCTAACCTGGCCTTGAACACTGCCAGGGTGGGGCCATCTGCAACCTGTGCCAGTCTCACCACCCTTGCAGGAAAGCATTTCTTCTGAACATCTAGACTAAGTTTCCCCTCTTTCAGTTTGTACCCATTATGTCTTATCCCATCTCTACAGCTCCTGATGACAAGTCCTTCTTTGGCTTCCCTGGAGGCCCCTTCAGATACTGGGAAGTGCTGTGAGGTCTCCACACAGCCTTCTCTTCTCCGTGCTGAACATTCCCAGTTTTCTCAGCCTGTCTCTGTCTCAGCAGGTGCTCCAGTCCTCTTATCAACTTCTTGGCCTCCTTTGAATTTGGTCCAGCAGTTTCACGTCCCTGTGATGGGGTCGCTGAGCTGTGCACAGCACTGCAGGTGGGGTGTCACCAGAGCAGAGCTCTTGCTCTTGGGCTGTTCCCAGGGAGGTGCTAGTGGGGCTTTCCCAGGCAAGGCTGGGAGTGCTGGAGGAGCCCGTGGCCATGAGGGAGGAAGGGTGGCCTGGACCCCGCACTCATCCGTTTCCCAATGCCAGATTTGTAGCAGAGCGTTTCCTCCATGCTGCTTTTCTGTTTCCATTTGATCCCGAGGGTCAGTATGTGGCATTCATTTTGGGGCTCCATAATGCTTTTCCTTATGGTACCAGCCGTAGGGTTTGTGTTCTCATTACCTGTGGATAAAGAAAGACACTTAAGGGCAGCAGCTTAAAGGAGAACAAACAGCAAGCAGCTGTCTTGCTAAACATCACCTAAATATCAGGCAGAGGGGAGCAGAGAAGGCACTCTGCCTGCCAGGATCATCCTTTTGGGGGTGTTCTCTCCTGTGACCAGGGCCCTGCCAGAGGTGTGGGTGCAGCACCGTGACCTGGGTGTGTGCTGATGGTGGCACACGGGACACGGCTCCGGAAGCGTGGAGGGAGCTGCGGGAAGGGATGGTGTAGGAGCACAGAAAGGACTGTTACTGACTTATTTGCTTTTTTCCTTTTCACCTCCTCCCTCCCCATCTCTTGTCCTTTCTTCAGCTGCACTGGGCCTCAGGTTTTGGGCAGGGAGAGTTCAGGAACTGGAGCTATTGCAAACCTTGGCTAATTTTAGTAACAATCTTTTGTGTAGTGTTTATGGCAGATGATCGCTTTAGATGAAAACCTGGAGGCAGAAGGCTCTTTCCTCTAGTGCAATTTACTGTGTTGCCTCATGTGTTCAAGAATATTTTGAGCCTTTACTTGTAGTTACACAGAAGTGAAAAGTTTACCTAAAAGCTAAAGGTCATCTTGGTGTTGCTGCGTGGGAACTTGGTGTGTTACCCTTTGGAGAGAAAGAAGGAAGAAGAAAACAAACAAAAAAACCCAAACCAACCAAACAAAAAAACCCCAAAACACAACAAAAGCCCACCCAGCCACTCAAAGGTTGTTGCTTAATTATTTTAGTGGACTTAATGCTGTTTGTTTAATTAGAGAGGGACCCTGGGAGATGCCTTTTTTTTCTTCTTCAGACTTAACAGAAATTGAAAAGACTTGGAGTGGTTTGGATCACATGTGCTAAATTGACTTGTACGTATTTCACAGTTCACAAGGAAACTAAAGCTCACACGTTAAATTTTTTGAGCAGTTCTGTATATGGGTGATGGGGGCTCAGGCTCCTCTTGTGCCTTGCTTGGATGGGGTCTGTGCCTGCACTGCCCTCTCTGGGGTGCCCAGCCAGCAGCTCCTGCCCCAGCTCCAGCAGACCCTGACCCTCTCTGCCCTGTGGCACTGCCAGGCTCCCCTCCCCATCCCCTCTCCAAGCAGGCAGAAACCTATAGCAACGGAAAAGTGTCACGTTTGTGCTTTTCACCAGTTTTATATTCATACTCAGCTATGTTGGAGCATCTTTCTCAGTTACCCACATTCCCCAAAATAACTCCCAATTGTGGCTTCCTTTAGGCTATTTTTGTGTATCCAGAAATTGAAAATAATGCCCAACTTGGTAAAAACACTGTGCTGCTGCGGATGCAAATTATGTGTTTATGTGGTCTCGTGTATGATCTTTAACCTCTGGTAACTGGGAGTTTTCTGCTCCAAAGTATTCATTACTCATTACTATGTACTGTTTGTTCTTCCATAAGAGTAGAAAACTAGTAAAAGGTAATGAAGCAGAACCAATTTGCTCTTAGTTGGAGGGTTTTTATTATATGAGAAGACATAACTAATATTCAGGTATGTTTTAATGACTTAACCTGCAAGGAATGCCATGACAGCCTCTCACTGCTATTAAGCCAATGCTGTTTCCTCATAAAAAATGGCATATAAGCATTTTTGGTTTTTTTTTTTTTCAATACCCACTGTGATTTCAGGTTCTTGAGGATTTGAATGCAAACAAAAAGACCATATGTTCTGCATCTCAGTTCAGAGCCTGGAAGTGTTTTCTGTTGCTGCTGCAGCACAGTGGAATTGTTCTCCAGTGTTCTCTCAAGTCGGGACTCCCCATTCAGGGCTCCCTGACACTGATCATGAATGTGAGATAGTTTATGCCTAGATCTTACATGAAATTGTTGATTTTATTTTTATCTTACCAGTTTATTAGTCTCATTAGTTGTGTAAGAAGAGCTTTTAACTGAAGCAAACTTGTAGTAGTTAAAATGAGGAACAAAAAGCACTGTTTCTGTTGTGCCCACGGTCAGTGTTACTGGGTGCGTTGCCCTGGAACAGTGAGAGTGGATGGATTACAACTTTACATAGTTACAACTGCTTTCTGGGGATGGTAACTCCATAGAGCTGTCCAAGTAGATGAGATCAGGGCGTGGAATCTGAAACTGATTTGGAGCAATAAAGCAAATGGCGAGTTGGGATGGCATTGTGTTGGGAACCACAGATGAGCTCTGTTCTGAAGTTCCACTCTGCGGGTTGTGTTTGGTTAGTATTTCTCTGCAGACAGTGAACAAAATGAACCAACCAGGTAAAGTAAGGATGCTCCATAGTCTGTTCACTCTGCTGCTCTCTGTGATGACAGGTTGCTGTCAGTGGTCCCTTGGGCAGCACCCTGGGAAGAAAAGAGGGAGCATCTGCATGGGGACACTTTCTCAGTCACTTTCTCTTAGCTGTTTGTAAACCTATGAAATCAACTAGTATTAATGTAAACTTTCATAGTTATGGGAAATATGTATCAGATGAAAATTTTGTCCCAGATGGGTATCAGTTCTTGTGGTTCAGGTATTTTTTTTAGCCATCTGATCTGTCACTTGCTTGCTCTTTTTGTTTATTTTTTAATTAGACGTTCGTTTGGGTCTTACTCTGGCTCGTTCTGGGTCCCTACTGATGATGGCCTGTTTTAAAGTAGGATTTCTGATATCCCCATTGGCAGATACCAGCATTAATGAGCTAATGAAAGTGCTCAAAGATCCTCAAACACCTAAGTGGGAGTATTTCCTTTTTCCCTTTATACTGTAACACTGACAGCAGCTCCCCTCCAAGTGCTTCAGTGATAGGTCAGTGCCAAGATGTGTTCTGGTGATGGCAGAGGTGATGAGGTATAGAGGAGGAAGTGATTGTATGAAGTCACTCGAAGACCCAAGGCAGGACGTTCCCTCCTTCCTCGAGGCTAACCCTGTGTAGGTGAGGAGTTCTGTAATTCCCAGGCACCTGGACACAGCAGTTCTGCGGCTTCCCCTTGGTGTTGGTGTGCATGAGCTGCTGCCAGCCCTGCCCTCCCTGGGCTCTGTGGCTCCTGTCCCACCACCCCCTCTGCTGCTGGCCCTGACACCCCCCTGGCACCACTAGCGGGCTCTGCTCTGGGCTCTGGTGGAGGGTGGTGTTCCGGGGAAGTCCCTGAGGAAGGATGTGCCAGCAGCTGGTGATACACCTCGCTGCTGCCTTGCCCTCTCGTGCCTGACGGGCTCCAACAGGACTGGCGCTCTCTCCTGCCAGTGCCTGTGGGCCATCCCTGCCATGGCACATCCCTGAGTGTGGCAGCTCTGCTCCTGCCAAGGGAAGATACCAGCTCAGAGCAGGCAGG
>JAWWEW010000166.1:35333050-35359601 GCA_035583185.1 Anabacerthia variegaticeps
AAATGACAGAAGCAGACCTACAACCATACACAGAAGTGCTTCTGGAGAAGTGTATTTACTAGCAAAAGGAAAATGGACATTTGTAGGCAATAGAAGCAATGCAAAGCAGGATGGAGCCTCGTGGTGGCAGTGCCTGTCAGGGATCAGGGCTGGTACCACACTCTGTGGAGGCTTCGCTGCTTCAGCAGCTCTTGCCTCATCGTGTTCATCCTCATCCTGTTCATTATAACACAGAATCTCTTCCCATTACATCCTCCAGCTTTTTGAGGGGGTTTGATGAAATACACAATTGGAAGCTTTTGAGATGTGCATCACGAAGTTTGACCTCTTGATTAGCTTTTATCTTTTTCTAATTGAAAAAACCAAGTTCATGAAGGGAGCTGGTGAATGTCGAAGATAATCCTACAGCTTCTGACAAAGTCCTGGAAAAACGCTTGTAGAAGTATTGTCATTCTGTGACATGGACATGTATTTACAACAACCTGAAATGAAATCTCCCACTTAATTTCTTAGGGAACTAAATTGTCTGTCAGGTAATCGCTTCCAATCTCTTTTGGACGGGAAATGGGATCTGAAAGGTATTTTCAAAGTAGAACCTTCCTCTGGTTTTGACTTGTCTTTTCCGTGCATTTTTAAAATAAATCTTTTAACATGGCAACAGAGTTCTTTCTAGGAGGAATTTCATGGTTTATCTTCCGTCTGTTTTCTGACACTTCTATGTAATTGGAAGAGGAGGAATAATTACAAAACAGTAAGGGATTTTGCAGATCAGTAGCCCAATAATGCAGCCTTTGGTCAATCTCTGTTGTTTACAAATGCGTTGGTGCTAAGGAAATTGGTGATAAAGCAGCATCTGTATCTGCAGAATCGTTATTCTGTTTGTATCAGCTATGGATTTACAGTCTATATGGAATTGTGTTTTCTATGGGTTGTGGATTTTATATTCAGAATTTCACCCTGCAGTTGTGCAACAGGTTACATGGTTAGGAAAAAACGTGAGATTATTTGCAAGGCATAATTATAACTTGGTTTTATAGAAACTTATGCATCTAAAAATCAGCTGAAATACCTGAAATTAAATTATAGACTGTAGTGTCTGAACACAAGAGGAAATCAACTATTTCTAAGCTTTTAAAGGTTAAAGCAAGACTTTTCTAGTTGCTGCTGGAGAGGTGAGGCTAACCCAGCAGGCGTCTCTCTCCTTTGGGGCAGGGATGCTGTGCTGACAGGTCCTTGGGAGGTGTGTCCGCAGTGCCCATATTTCCATTCATCATTTCCCAGGAGCTGAGGGGGCCGCACGGTGGGTGCAGGACGTGACTGTCCGGGGCTCTGGGGGCTCTGGGGGAGCCCGGCCGAGAGAGGTGCCCCGCAGCAGCCGGGGTGGCCCCACTGCCCCATCCCACACTGTCCCAGCCCCCTGGCCACCCCCGCCAGCCACAGGGTGCGAGGGCAGCGCGGCACAGGGAGCGCTCCCCCTGCACTGCCCCAGCCCTGTCCGTGCAGCCCCCTCGCCCTCCCGTGCTTTGACAGCCGGGGGTTTTGTTTCCCTTCCACGGGCAGCACCAGCAGGGCTCTGGAGCGTGGCCCACAGCACGGGGGAACAGCCTCCCGTGGGGCAGAGCTGCTCCTGTGTCTGCGAGAGCGTGAGGCATTGCTGTTTGCTTCTGCCTTGTTGCATATTTAATTATCGTGTGTTCTTAAAGTATTTGTCCAGAGATTTATGGAAAGAGTTACTGGGTGGCTCAACACATACCTCAAACACTAAATCTTCTCAATCATCTGCCGTTTGTTTGACAACTCTGGTTTTGACAGTCCAGTGATACTGCAGATATATTCCAAGGCTTTAACTTGGAGTCCTTGGCGCCTTAGGGCTTGTTGCCTGCTTTTGGCATGATGATACTCAAGTTTCATTTAGCTTTTTTCCCTTTTTTATAGTACATAATACTTATATTTATTCTTCTTGAATATTTATTTTTCTTGATACGTAACTTTGTTACATGTAAACAGTAAACAATTTTGAGGGAAAACTGGCTAATGACATTTTCTGATACTGTGAATGGAATTCAAGTCTTGTTTCAGGCCTTTTAATTTAGCAAGATTCTCTGCAGAGAGAGGGTATTTTGTGTAAAGGTTTGCCAAATGCTTGGAGGATGTTGAGTATTTAATAGAACAGAAGGAGTGGTAATGAAGAATGGTGTTATCTGCTGAAATAATTGAGGATCTGAAACAAATAATATAGTAAGTGCTTTAATTTGAAGTTTGCAAAGCCTCACGTGGATCTGCTTTAGAAATCTGGTGGCCTAGTTGCTAAGTTCTGTCTTTCTACAGGAAAAAAGAAGCCTAAGGTATGGGGCAGTCAGAAATGTTGTTTGCATTTGTGTGTGGTTGGGAGAAGGGCAGGGCCGGTTACACATTGCTCGAGCACAGCCATGATGTTATTAACAGCTCTTTTCAAGTAATGCGTGTGAGGAATTTGGCTTGTCTGACAAAATGTTTGCTTGGGAACAGTTCTGCCTTTCAAGAAAAGATGTGAGATTGGAAAATTAGAAAATAATTGCTTAAGAAATTATGAAATGCTGCTTAAGGCACTTGCTAATGTGTTTGTCTGAGGCATTGAATTAATTCTTAAATAAGAGCAGCATGACTGTAGAAAAATCAGATGTATGGTGTTTACTGATAGAAACTAATGGGTTTATTAGAGTTTGAAATTGTTATAATGCCGCAGTTGTAGCCAAAAAGAAAGCAATCCCTGAGGCTGCTCAGTCCCTGGCTGTGAACATCTTGTGCCAGTCGGGCTTCACTGCATAGCTCAATGGACATAAATTACAGAAAGGCAGGGAATGCACCTATTATTTCACAACACAAATGAACAGGAGCAAAAGATGGAATTGTGTTATGACACCTGATCACAGCTCAGAATATGTCTGTTGATGTGGAAAGCAGCAAGCAGCCCAGTTTCCAAGGGAAAGCAGTGAATAAGGACCTGTGCAGCTCTGAGTGAGGTGGAGCTGGGCTGGAACCCCAGGCTGTGCCAGTGGGGCCGGTGGATTTTGGCAGTGGAGCCATTCCCAGGGAGAGACGCCTGTGACAGAGGCTCAGCAAGCACCGAGCGACACCTCTGGAGAACAGCAGGCCTGGGGAGGTTTGGATGCAAGCGTAGAAATGCCTCAGACACGCTCTCTGCTTTGTCACACTTAGCACTGTTCGCAGCGTACAGACCCAAACTGGAACCCTCTGACACTGAGGAAGTGTTTCCACTTCGTTTTAGAGGGCTTTCCAAGTGTCTATTGATCAGTGTTCCCTAACAGCACAGAAATAATGTGTCTAATTTAACTGGCCACATGGAAGAGTATAGAAAAAACATTAGTTATCCCTTGAAAGGCTTGGAACATCGATAGGAGGACATAACATTAATGACTTTCCTATACACGAGCTTCAAAAATGGCTAAATGAGGAAGAAATTACAAATTTATTTTCCTATAATTTCAGCAGTTGTCTTGTTTTACTGCACCAGTAAAGCATTAAGCAATGAAATGTCACACAAGGAGTATTTTCGTGATAATTTGTCTGACATGCAAAGCATATGAAACAAAAGAGGAAAAGATGGAAATGTGGGGTTTAGTCATTTTGACAAATTTAGTGATTTGTGCTGGTGAAGTCTGGCTGAGAGTCTGCTGCCTCTGTCCAAACTATTCCAAATATTGCTGTTTGCTGAGTAGCTCACTCTGCAGGAATAGCTTTGTGTCTCGGTTCTGGTCTTTACCCTGAATGCAGGTTGCTAATTTTGCAGTAATTTATTAACATAAATAAATGTGTAGCAAAACAAAAGCTACTGATCATAGTAATTTTTTTTTTTTTTTAAGAAACAGGATAAATACCAGGTCTCCAGAGGTTTGTAGTAGCAGTTGTGGTTAGGAAGGAAGGATTGTTACCCATTTCCTTCCTCTGGTTGTGCAGTATCAAAGTGTGCAAGAGTTTTAGGTTGGTTTCATTCTATTCCACCTTTTCCAGATAAACAAGAGAGAGAAAGATATAAAATCTGTTTTCTGAATGAAGCAAAACTTCTCTGAATGACCCACTGTGGTGCCTTGCAGCCTGACCCATCTTGTGACTCTGTGCAGCATTTATCCTAACATTTGAAAAAGGCTCCCATCTCTTCTGAGGAGGCATGTGTTCCTGTGCTGGAAGTCATTTCTGTACCACGGTTCGGAGACATCCATGTTCTCTGTCTTCAGACTACAGGGTCTCTCTTACACCTGCCTTTAATAAGCAGAGGAAAACTGTGTTATAAATAATAATCAGCATCTGAAAAGCAGATTCAGTTTATTCCACATAACCAGGGCAGTGAAAGGGCTAAGGTTTGCTCAGGTCACTGACAGGGAGGGGCATCAGGTTGTCCAAGAGGGAACATCAGATGATATAAATAACCATGGCAGGTGTAAATCTGCCTTGTACAGTGTTGGGGCTCATTGTGAGCATGTCTATAGCTGGTGCAGGTACTCTGTGTGCCAGTGGTGAGCTGGTCCACGTCCCTGGAGAAGGCTGGAACAGCACATGTTTGTAGGGATGACTTGCTATTCTGAAAATTGTGGGAAATAGGGCTGCCCAGAGACTGGGCCAGAACTCAAGTGGCCATCATAATAAAAGTTCATAGTTAGTGGTTTGACCCCTCACATTAGGGCAGTCTGTGGGGTTTGGACCACAGAGGAAAGGAGGTCTGAATGGGTGGGTAATATGTGGGAATGTCAGGAACAGAGTCCTAATGACCAGGAAATGTATGGATCCTGGGGGGTGGGAGAAGACAAAGTAAATCATAACTTTAATGTAAAAAAACAATCAAACCAACACGTACAGAAAAAACAAAGCCAACAACAACAACAAAAAAACCCCAAACACCTAAGCCCACAACAAAAACACAAAGCCCTCAAAACCCCCTGACTTATTTTGCAAGAATTTGTATCTTTCTCAGCTAATTACTGTAGTGGCTTACTAAGATCAGGCCCAGAAGGCTGCAGCCTAAGCTGCCTTGCATTCCTGAAAACATCTCCCAAAAAGATGGAGTATTTCTGTATTGATTCATTTCCTTGTGAAAGCAGCTGCAGTTATAAATCCCACATTTAAATGTTACTGTTACAGTCCTCTCTTATGCAAATTGTCTTCTAAACAACAGTTGCTGTAAGGTCAGGTCACTGTAAAGCTTCCTGTCCCCTTAATGGACAGGGACCAGGTAAGACTTTGAAAATCCCTCAGTTACATGGCAGGAACTGTCTGCACCAGCTTTGGGTCCTGATATAGATGATGTGTGTGACACAGATGAGGAATAAAACACCTCAGTGCCAGGCACACCTTGCCCAGTGGTTTGGGGTTCTGCTGGTGCTGGCACCCAGATCCTCCCCTGAGACAGGTGCATGGGCACGGGTGCTCCAGGTTACAGAGTCAGATCCCCTGGCTGATACAATATGTGGGAACTTACCTAAGGGGAGGGACTGTTACCTGCAGGGAGGCATGGAGAGAACACTGCATGAGTAACATTTGAAAGGTGTTACGATATTTTTGATTCTGTAATTATACTTTTAGGTTTGACAAACAACATTTTCTCCAAGACCATATATACTGTATAGAACTGAAGTTCAAGATTGGGGTAGGGGAGGAGGAGTTATGTACCTCTGCTTCAGATGTTGCTTTACCATATTTCCAGTTGCCTGCCCCAGACCTTAAATATTGCTGAAGTGCTAATGGCTTTAAAGCTGGAATTAGCACTTCTTATCAGTGACAGTGGCTTTGCAGTTCACCAACCCCCCTGCACTTGCTATCCTAAGGGCAGAGAGTGTCAATCTCTGCACTGGGACTCTTAGGCTGAATCAGAGCTGGATCTGCTGCTCACACTTTGGACCTTCACCCAAGGGGTGCATTTTCCCTGGACTCATCTCTAAGCAGGAGCAAGGATCCATTTCTGGTGGTACCTTCATTTAGCTTTTGGGCAGTAGTGGGAGAACACTGCCTGTGTGTCAGGGACCTCAAAGCTGTATGCAGAAGGAAGGGATGAAAAAAATAATTTGGAGGCTGCTATTTTCTCTGAAAGTGCAGAGCAGCTGATTTGCTGTAAATTCATACTGAGTAGTAACTTCTCTGTGTAGATGGGATATTCTTCTATGTATGGAAATGATTTTTTGAGGAACAAAAAAAAAAAGTAACTTCAGTGCGTTTGAAAGAGTGAGAAAAATCTGAGCTAAAAAATTCGAATACTTGGAAAATTCTAACTTAAACCTAAATCCTGAACCAGGTTGTGAAGCTGGAGGCAGTCACTTAGCAGGCGTTCCTTAGAATTTCTAGTGCACCAGAACTCTGTTCCTTTAACCATGAGCCAACACAATACCACTTGCAGAGTGTCTGTAAATCTTCAGGGGTGTAGTGGGTATTAACAGGCACATAAAATGCTGTGTCTCTCTACTGGCCAAGCTGGAAGGATGTGTTCCTTAGCAAGGGTGATGGAGTGGAGAAGTATGGGGAGCCTTATCCAAGGTGTGCGTCTCCCTCAAAGCATATCCAGTGATGAATGTTTTCCGGGGCCCTTGGATCTGTCCTCAGTCTTTAGCCTTTCTCCCAGGTGAGAGATACCACCTCATGAACTCGTTCCCTGCCAGGCTTCCAAAGAGCACCCAGGAGTGCCAGGATGCTAGGGCTAGTCTCAGCCACGTTTAAAGTGTTTTCTATCTGCTAATTCTAATATAAGTGTTAAAAATGTCATTCTTTGACCTGAAACCCTTGGTTTTTGATTGACAGAGATCAACAAACCAAGAATGTTTACTGAGTTGCCAAGATTTAATTGGGAAATTAGGTGCTTTGCAGTGAAGTGCAAAGTCTGTTCCTTCTGAGCAGTGTCACAAAAGCTCTGGTTCACGTGTTTGGATCATTTGTTAGTCACTGTGGTTCTGTGCTGTCCTCCTTCAGGACTTGAATTTAGAAGTGGGCATCAATCCCTCTACAGAGGAGATGCACGGGCGAGACTGTGTGTGTCCCTCTGAGTCCTAGGAAGTCTCCTTACCCTGACTTTGCAGTGCTGCTGATAGTGAGCCAGAAGCTGCTTGGCTTTCAGTTAATGTCATTACATAATGCTGCTCCTTTAATACGACCTTTAGCTCGGATACATAATTTGGAGAAATAGTCCTGCATTTACTTTTCAGTTAGTATTCTGGAGCACACCCCAGGAGGATGACTGTCATTTATTACTCTTCCAAGCATAGGACTTCATGAAGGCAATTTTTTAAAGAGCGTGAGCTATTAATTATGCTGAGAAAAGAATATGTTCCTTGGAGCATCCCATCCGCAGAGACACGTTTCCTCCTTGTCTCAGGTGCTTGTTTTCTAGGACACACTAGGAAGAAAGCATGAGATTTCCCCATAAATACTTCTTACTGGTAGATGCTTTGCCATTTTGGTATCCATGTGGCTTCAGGGGAGTTGCGCTTTCGAGGAACTGGTTACTGCACTAAATGACAACAGCTATTTCGTGGTATCACAGTGAGTTCCTGGAGGTAGATGTCCCCATTTTGTTATGAAATTGCTCAGGGGTGTGCAGTCAGTCCTTGGGTTTGAGCTGCAGCTCCGTGGCCATGAGAGTACTTGGTGTGTCTGTAGAGTGTGGTCTGCCTGCAGCAGTTCCCTCTGCAGCACGTGCACGCCCAGGTAAGCTTGAGTCTTCCAAGGCCTGCCAGCTGCAGGTCCCACACATCTGTCCCCGTGCCACACGTGCCCTGTCCCTGCTCCACGTTACTGACCTGTGTATAGTGAAACCCGAGTTACTGCTCTTCTCAGAACTTGGGAGTCCTCCTTTTCCTGAAGGAATATGTTAGCGTTTGTGTAGTGTCTCGGCTCTTGCCCTGGAGCGTGGTGCCATCGAGACAGGGAGTTCTGGAGCCCCAAGGCTGTATGTAAGAGGCGCCCTCGAAGCTGGTACATCCCAGTGGAAAGGGGGCAGTCAGGCTGAGGCAGCAGTGGAGTCAGCTGCGGCAGCACGGTTTGCTTTGGCTCCTGGAGCAGCAGCCCGTCCTTGAGGGCTGCAGGAAGGAGCTGTCGGGCAGGGCCACTGCTGTGTCTGTGCCTGCCCCAGCCCCGCACACCAATGGACAGAGCCACCGGAGCCCCGCGCGACGCCTCGTGCCGCAGGGACCCTCCCTCCTGCGCTCCCCACGCCAGACTCCTTCCAGCCACCAGAACAACATTTTGAAATTTATGGAAAATTAATTATCGATTACAGATGTGCCCTGGTTCAAGGAAGGTAAAAACGAATGGATGCATTTACGACGAGGGACGTAATCCGCTTTGTGAAACTGATTGTCTTTTGCTCTGCTCCTGCCCTCCCTCTCTTCCCCTTCTCTTTGCTCCTGCTCCCTCCCCCTTCCCGTACGCCGGGTAAGAGACAGGCCTGATAAAGTGGGAGAAGCAAGATTGGTTTTCTAAGGGCATGAGGCCCTTCATGACCAGGTAAATCATGGTCTGTCTGGCGCTGGGGCTGGGTGATGACCTGCTCCCCGTGCCGCGGCACCGCACCCCCCTGCGGGACGTGATGATGTGCGCCCGGGCGGCTGCGGGGGGCTGCAGTGAAGGTGAAACTGTCATATCGATCTTTTTAGCACTAAAATATGAGCCACTTTACTCCGCTCCCCGATGCTGTGATGTGAAAAATAATAACTCGGATCCAAATTAAAAATATTGATCTCTGGAAGGTGTTGAAAGTAAATAAACACCTTCCGAAGTTTTCGGGTCAGCCAAGAAATGGTATTCAGCAATAAATGTGTCGGCATGTCAGAATCCAGGGTTCTTGATCTGTTTTTCCTTTCGAATTGATTTTTCATTACTTACTTCCTAAAAGTGTTGGAATTTGGTCCTCTACCGTTAAATCCCAGTGTTTGGGCAAATTATTTCTTTGGGGCTTATGAGGTGCTCCTAATCCACTCGCTCATTGATTGATTGATTTTTGACTCAATAAACTTGCATTACCCTTGCTTTATTTAAGGCTTCCATCATAATTTTTTGTACATTTAGGCTTGACTTTTTTATTTCCTTCTAACAGATGAGCTGACATTGGTCTATCAAACATGTGGGAAAACAATTGCCACAAGGTTAATTTTATTGCTAGCTTCATGCATTTTAAGTAGGTGCCAGGTATTTTCCACTGCAGGCTGATAAATTGCAGTTGAACCACTAAAGCATAAGAATGAACAGAAGCACTGTAACAACAACAGAAACCCCATGGAAATGGATCACAGCGCATAAACATTAAATGGATTATTTTTGCTTCATTGGTTTAACTTCATTTTACATCTGACCAGCAATTGGTACGTGACAATGTAATGAGCTCTTTAACTGGGACTTGCTCGTGCCCGGAGGCTGCAGCATTCTGAACTCTTGGGGTGACAGTGTTTAGGGATTTTTGGTTAGTGGAAACAGTAAAATGCAGTCACTTGCATTTTCAAAGAGTCATTTTCTCTTGGAGAGCAGCCAGTTGAGTTTTTGATATCAAAATGTCCTTCTGAACTGATCTATTGATGTTGGTGTTCTCTGTCAGCATTCACAAACCTCCTTTAGAAGCCGTTCCAGTGATGGCAGGGTGGGAAAGGCACAATGGGCACGGGAGGCACTTCTTCCATGAGCAGAGGGAGAAGTTTGGTCAGTGTTAAAGAAGCCCCTGAAGCAGTTTGGTGTGTCCTGCAGAGCCTTCGCTGCCCGCCGGCTGCCCGGAGCCAGGGCTCACACCTTTGCACATTTCCGTGCACGGAGCTCCCATTTTCCAGTGTTCCTTTCCTGGATTTACTAGCCAGAGCCTGACAGTTCAGATATAGTTAAACTCATGTGTTTATTCTGTTCAACTCAAGGAGACGTGATCAATTAAGAGGAATAAAACTGGAGCTCCATAAATTACTTGATGGAGCTGATGGTTCCGTTCACTTGCCACTGTAACTGCATCTCATCAGCCAGGTTTGGCCTTTGTTCACATGTAGGAGTTTGATTGAAATTCCTGGGGTTCATGCTATTTCTTAAATTTTTGTTTTTAAAGTGTGCATCTGTTGGTCTGCTATTCCTGTGCACATAAGAGTGCTCCCAGTGCTGCAAGGCTGACGTGTAAGAATCTGTAGGTATCACCAGCCCACAGCTGTTCCCCATATCCTGGGAAAACTGGCTGTATGTTTCATGTACTTTCATATCACCTGTAGGGAGGGCAAAAGGAGGAGAAAAAAGGAGATTTTTACTAATGTGAATGTTGCAAATGCAGTTTGTAACCCTGGCATTCTTCTCTTTGTGTGTGCTAAATAACAAAGATCTTGTGTTTATTTTCAGGGACATTTTTTGACTGTGGGTTAATGAATATTCTTAGAGTTTGATCATAAAATGTCCAGTTCAATAATAAAAAAAAAATGGTAAGGGGGGCAGCTCTGTAAGAGTGTAGGCCAAGAAAACAGTAAATTAGTAAAAAACCCACAGGTTCACATGCTACATAGAGATGGAGAGCAGGAAAGAATTCCCAACAGTCTTTAAATGTTCTTTCCTTTTTTCATAGCTTTGCAGTCATCATGCTGTGGGTATCTTTGAGAGCTGTATTTAGCATAGCAGCACTTTTCTCCTTTCTATTCAGGAGTATTTCCAAGTGGAAAAACAGTATTAGGTTTTGTTTTATCTTTGAAACTAATGACAGTCCAGTCCCACTATGTATTTGGGTATTTTGCTTTATTTTCAAAAATGTTTTTATTTCCTTGGCAAAAAGGAGAACTTAGAACATCATCCTCCTGACACCTGATAATACCAATGCCTGGGTTAAGGGATTTCAGGGCAGGAGCATCCACAGCTGCTGCAATGCTATGGCAGTACCGTGGTGAACTTACGTTGCCCTTAGCAAACTTCCCCTGGTTGTGATATTAAAAAAAAAGAAGTCAGTAGCTGTTTAGGGATTGCAGGTTATGTTCAATTTGTCTGTTTAAGTTAAGAGCAGTGTTTTGCCCAGATTGTCTTTTAATTCAATCACTTGTCACTAGACTTTCCTAAAGAGTAAGAAAAATATGTAACTGACAGGCTGGCAAAGGTTTGACCAAGTGTATTGTAGTTGGACCATATATCAGGGGAGAAGACAAATATGATTGAGTGCTGTGTCATAGCACCACGCGTGGGAAACAAATACTCTGCACGAAATCTATTGGTGAGCAAACTGAAAAATTGTTAAGCTCTTAAAGAGCTTAAAGGCTTGTTAGCATTTTCTGACAGAAACCCACTGAAGCAGAGAACAGAAAAAGAAAGAGTCAAAGAGCCACAATGGCTGATTGGGAATGCAGATTTGTGGTTCTGTTCAGCATCCGGCTCCATATGGGCCCTCGTGCTGGGACTGGGACTGGGGCAGGGACAGCAGTGTCTCCTGGTGCCTGAGAGCCTCTGTGCTCATGGGCTGAGATCCTCTACAGCTGCACAACTGGCACCTGTGCTCAGAGTGCTCATCATGTGCCTGTTCTCAAATGTAGGAAAGTCATAGTAATTTTTATAAAGCACAGCTGTTCTTGGTAGGTGTTTGGATGGGTTCTGCTGAAGGGGCTAAACCCATAGTGTTCAGCCATGCGCTGCCTCATTGAAAAGGGTTTATTTGCCCAAAACTGGTACCTGATGTCAACAGCTTCTCATGGAGCCACCAGCTTAGGACAAGGACCCTCCATCACCCAGATGAAGCCCTTCCTTACTGCAGATGCTAAATGAAGCAGATATGCATAGGAGGTATGAAGATCAGGTGAGATTAATAATCTGTTAATGCAGTTGGATTTCCGTACCTTCTCACGGTTTAATAAAAGCCCCGTAGAAACAAATCAACTCATACTAGATGTAATATTAAAAGGAGAAGTTGCTTTCAAACAGAATATTGATGAGGATAAACAAATACCTATGTAATGCTGGATTTGTTCCTGCTAATCAATGTTATTTCTTTAAAACCTTACAATTTGAAGAGCAAAGTGAGGTTGAACACTTTTTTTACCTTCAACAGCTAAGGTGTTTTTTAACAATTGTCAATGAGTCTGTAACTTGGGGTGAGTTTTACACAGGCTTCCTCCATTCTTTAGGCACTGAAATCAGTGATAATTAATAAGCTTTGTAAAGCCAACACAGGTCGACATGTGCATGATAAATGGAGCTATTATTGTGCGTAGAGAAACAATTAATGTCTTGCTCCACATGGTGGGATGTCTACTAACACGCCCTCCTAGTAATGCAAACCAGAAGAGCTGTAGTAGGGCATACGCAGGTTTTAGGTGAGGAGCAAAGCAAAGTGTTCTAATAATGTATTCAGGCACTAATTTGGAAGTTGTGTTTTCCATTCTTTCCTTCCAGCCAGTGGGTAAGGAGCTCTGCTCTGCCCAGGAGGGTCAGAGAGCTGTCCTCAACCATACCCTGGCCGAGCCACGCTCCCTGCCCTGCCTCTAGGGAGGAGCTGGATGCTTGAGGAGAAATGTCTCATTCAATTCTCTTAGCATGTTACTCCTCTTTAGTATATGTTCTATGGATTCACCTATCTGTAGAATCCATGTAGCATCACATTGTCAGCACTCACACCTGGATTCATTTTTGGTGCTGCAGGACAGGGAAATATTTGAAGAAATATTTGAAGCTGTTGGTGCAGATACTGCATAACCTTGTCAGTGGTCATAATCTCACTGTGGTGTGAGAGCAGTGCTTGTATTTCCTAATTCAATTTAAAAAAACAACAACAACAAAAAAACCAAAACACACACACACAAAAACCCCCCACCAACCAGAAAATGTCTGTTTAATTTCCTCTTTCAATTTCTTGGAGAAGGGTACTTGAGCACTCCCTGCTACCACATCCAGGCTTCCATACGCCCTGGCAGCAGCCAAGGCTTCGTGCCTGTCACTGATGCAAGAAGGGAAAGAGTAAAGCAATGCTTGAAGGTACCTGGGGAATCCCAGAGCAGCAGTGGCCTCACTTGTTTGACATACTTTCTGGGCAATTTTTTTGAGTTAGCAGTTTGGCTCTGTTTTGGTGCAGAAGCTTTATAATTTAAAGTTTTCATAATTATCAGAACAACATGTAATTAATTCAGTGTAGCATTCCTGTAGCCTCCCACTTCTGAACGTCATCATCCCAGTTGTGGATCTGCAGCTATCCCTGCAGGAGGAAGCTGCTGTTTTTCCTTAGCAGCAAATGGCACTGGGGACTTGGGTTTGAGCTGTGCCACAGCAGTGGTTCCTGCGTGCAAGGAGTGGCCAGACCTACCACGTGCCATTCCCTCAGCTTGCTGTAATTTTAATTTCAAAATTGTTTGTGCTACAGTCTATGTATGTAATTTCAAAACATAAACTTCTTTTTATTTTCTTTATTATTGTGAAATATTTGTCATAGTCTTTGGTTACCCTTTCAGGGTTCTTCTTTAGACAGTTCATCTAAGAAAATCTGTGGGTTGATAGATTTTCTGATTAAATACTTGAGACACACTACATGTTTTAATTGTCCTGAGATCCATTTTTCTTGAGAGTCTGTGGCAATGTACAGTCTGCTATTTAGAAACATTGATTGATGAATTCTGCTGTAATTTAAACTAAAAGTTAATAAGACAGGCCTACATGGATCTGATGCAAGTTATTAGACCTGTAAGGCACTTTAATATATGCCATTTATTATTCAAAGAAGTGCAAGCCAAAAATGTTTCATGTGCACTAATAAAAATTCAATATAATTATTTCAGAGAACTTCAGGAAATGCAAACGGTCAGATAAACTGAATTTATTAAACAATATCCAGTGACAGGAATGTTGATGGACCTCTCAGGCACTGCTGGGGGCTGGTGGTACCTTTGCAGTAGGAATTTGGAAGTGCTGAAACTTCCCTTGTAGAAGAAGTTTTCTGCTGTTCCTTATCTTTGAGTTAAATCCATGACATATCGTGTTTCATTTTTGCTATCTGCTTCAAAATATCAAATATTGATGGCTCTGTCCAGTGTTTTGCCTAAATTGCTGTGGATTTCTATATCCTGGAGTTAGAGATGAGCTCAGGTAACAATGGCTCAGCTGCATTTTCAGCTGGTCAGACTTGAAATCCAAACCCACTATGGCTGTCTCATAACGTTTAAGGTTTTCTATTATTAAAATCTTGCTTTGAAATAATAAATGACTACAGGCTGTCACAGCAGGGTCTGGAAAGGCCAGCACGTAGAATGGGCTGAGATTTCATCTGAGCGTAGTTGAGTTTTATAGATCTATTTATGAGATCCAATACTGTAATGATGTAATTTTACTTGTCTAATAAATGTAGCTGTACAACGACGGATAGCAAACATTTCTATTGTGACCAAAATCCTTTAAACTGCAGCCACTTTGATCTCAGAGCTCATGCTATTTAATAAATGCTGGCCATTCTTCTAACAATCACAATTATTTAAAGGGTTTTCAAAAGGGATAGAGCAAATCAAATAAAACAATTACTGTTGTATCTCATTCTGAAGTTAAGTGTATTTTTTATGTGGGTCTTGTTTAGTGTCTCCTCCCAGTTTTCATCCATTATCACAATAATTGAGTTTGTAGCTGGAATTAAATTTATCAAATTGTGTTATCCTCTTTTGAAATTGGATAGGTATCCTGGCAGTGGGAGCTAGAAGTTAATCTGCTTTGCTAAAGCCTCCAGTGGCACAGCGGCAACAGGATTGAGAAGGCTCAAACATTTTCCTGTCACCCTGGACACGATGTAATTTCTCCTCAATCCCTTGTGCAAATAATGACATTTGAATCGAGCATTAACAGGCTTAATTACTTTAAAATTGTCATTTTAATTTACACTGATATAGTATTGATCATACAAGCAGAGATTAAGCTGTTCACTGGAGCAGATGATGGGGAATTAAACATTAAAGGGTCCTCGTGGGGCTGAGAGGCCGCCCAGAGAGTGCCAGGAGAGGAATGATATTTCTCTGTAATGAACTGGCGGCATGCAGGGACATGAATCTTTGGCCTACTGGAAAAAGGGAAATAATGGGGTTTGGGAAGCATTTGCAGGTTATTCATTCGCTGCCATGCACCAATTCTCCAGTGATTCATCCACCTCACCAACATTTATTTATCTAGCAAATTCAGGAGCTCTGACCTTTCTGCTAAGTACATTTAACATAAGACGAAGTGGAATATTTCAGGTGTAACTTTTTACAAATATTAGTTATTGTTTCTTATTTCTGACTAATATTAAACAGAGTTATTTAATCTGCCATCCATACTTGTGCCCATTTGTGCGACTCATGATGAGCAGATGGACTTCATAAAGAGATCCAGGTATTGTGGGACTCGATGAGGTCCTCAAAGTCCTTGACCTCATTTAGTTACAGTCTGATTTCCTTCTCTGACAAACCTGAATTAAAGTTAATTTAAGACAAGCTGACATGAGTTTATGTGGGCGATTATACAGCGTGTAATAGTAAAAATGACAACTAATCCTTGTAAAGCCTCTAACCTAAAAATGTCACCACCCTGGAAGGAAGTATGGTTTAAAAGTCCTAGCAGATATATATATGGAATACTTTAAAGCCAAAAATTTCACTTTGGTGATTTGGATTTGCTTAATAATTTGTTTGAAATGTGGTGAGGAAACAAGTATTGCTATTTTGATAATTTGCAGTGTAAAAAGTCAAAATTAAATGTGCATGCTAAATTGTAAAAAATCGATGTTGTGCTTTCACGTATAGAAGCAAGTTTACTTTTTTCCCCTATCCTGAGCTAGTAAGTAGTTTTCCTTATGCCTTGTGTTTTAGTTTCATCAGAGAAAACTATAACCAGCAGTGTAACAATGTGGGATAGTGGGTGAGTCAGGGTACTTGCAGTCATTGCAGTTCAAAATCAAGTGTCTCCTTTCTGAAAATGGACGTTTGCCATTTAAGAGAACATAGGGCCAGATCACACCCTTTGACTTGAAGTGTTAAATTCTTTTCAGTTGGCCACTCTGTAAGTTCTTGAGGAAGTCCACTGAAGTCAATAGCATCTGTGCGTTTGTTAGTGTGGCTTCCTTGGGGTGTCATTCCTCTTGCATGTAATCAAGGGACTGATCCTTAAAAGTGAGGAAGATGATGCAACATGGAAAGCTGAATTTTCTCATTGCTTACATTTTTTCACTTGAAGCAGGAAAATGCATTGAATAAAAATGTAAACTCTTGCTAGATCCAAAAGGCATGGGGTTAGGATTCCGCAGTACACAAAAGTGATTTGTGCTTGTGGTTTTTAAGAAAGCTGTCTTTGAAAACTAAATAAAATTTGTGCAAGCCTTTTATCAGAAACGATGTTCTGGCTGGGATTTGAGAAAGGGTCTGTGGGTTTGGTTTTCTGTAATTACAGACTTAAGAACGTACTTGCTTACTCTCAGTTCCTTGTGGGTTTGAGTGCTGTTATAGGTCTGGTAGCTTTTGCTTCAAAATGTTCCTGTTTTCAGTGAAGACTGAAATGCTGGAACCTGCCCTGCAGGTGAGGAAGGATGTGCAAGGTGAAGTGGAGTATGGCTTCCACTCAAAGGGAGTTGCAAAGAAAGGGCATTGTGTGGCTGAGGTGGAGGAGGACGTGCAGGCACACGGCTGCTCCCAGCAGAGCATCCCATCTGAGAGCTCCCACCGCCTCCCGGGGTCTGTCCCTGTGTCCTCCTGTGATCTGTCCATGTGTCCTCCCCAGGTTTGTCCCTGTGTCCTCCTGGTCTGTCCTCCTGTCCCAGCACATGGCTGAGCCCGGGCGGCTCCCCGACAGTTCTGCTCCTGGAGCAGGAAGGAACAGTCTATCTCCAGTTCTTCTTAGGCTAATGTATCGCTGCAGACACTGGTATAGACATCTGAAATATAATTAAATGGCAGGAATGCTCTATTTGTCTAAACAAGACAAAGCATGGAATGGGTTCATTTGACTTGAAACACATAATTAGCATAACCCTTCTGGATGCTTGTTTTATCATTTGCAATATAGTAAAAGATTGATTATCGTACTGTACCTTTTGAATGTCATTAATAGAATTGTTTTGTCCACTTGATTAATATGTTGCCTCAACCTCAGAATAATCAGATTAAACTAGGTTGCCTTGTTCCTTCTGACTTGGAACATTCCTATTTCCATGCACCAATTTCTCACGAAGGCCCCACATAAATTGTCTTTGGTGCATTTTGTCATCTCCAGTGTTTCAGCATACATCCAGTGGGGAATCTCTCTTGATACTATAGAATGGGTGTTGCTATAAAAATGGATTTTATAAGCTGATTAACTTCTCTTTTCTAAGTTTAGACAGTGGGGAGGTAGAACTGGCGTGTTTTCATGACAGTTCCTGTAACAAATCAAGCCTCTGATGTCCACATATTCTAAAATTTATCAGATATTTTAGGTATTATTTCCCACCAGGGATCTCCATTTTTGAATGCGTGAGCCATAAGGCACTAAGGGTTTGTTTTCATTTTTGTCTTATTTTCTAAACCAAACCAATTACACAAAACCCTGAGCCTTGCTCTTTGCAGGAGTCAGTACTAAAGGTTTTCAGTTGTGTGATAACATCTAATATTCATGCTTGTGATCTGTCAGTTGTTGGCTGCATTAAATCAGTGACATCCCAGCAGCTGAATGGGTATTGCAGCACTGATATTGTCTCATCCCAGTTAAAGGAACGTTTCTGTTCTTTGAACACGTGTGTTTCAACACACTTAGGAGTGAAGTTTGTCTATCAGAACTGAACCAGGTTGAGCATAGGGCCAGTCACTGCAAGGCAAAGGCCAGACCCTGAGTAAGAGGTGTGCCTTGTGTGAGCTCTGGGAGAAGCTGCATCTCCTGAGCGGGGCAGAGAGGACAGAGGGACACAAAGCTTTCCCTCTCTGTAGGGAAGTGGTGAGTGGTGTGAGTGCAGGGTGTGTGTGTACACACACATTTGCTGTAAGAGATGTAAAGATGCATGAAGGTTCAAAATGTCTTCACAACAATATCTGAATGAAGCACAAACTTACGCTCCAGAATTAAGATTTAAGTTTCTGTCTACCTGGGTCAATGTTTGAGGTTACTAAGTGTTTGAGTCATTGAACTTTAAGACTGCATTCATCACAGCTTCCTAGACTAATATAAATTTCTTCCCATTAAGTCAATAAGCGTGGTTACATCAGACAGCAGCACTGTCTAGAAACTAAGATTAATGTCCATCATAAAAGTGACATGAAGAGACAACTTGTTTGATTTATACAGACTATTTTTGTCTTCTCAATTTTAAAATAAAATTCAAATTATTACTTCTAGCAATATAGAGGTTTTCTTTCTCCCTTCCACTGTAACTGAAACATCCCTTTCAGATCGTGGCTTTTGATAATCAAGGTGTGAGCCTGTAGGGTGAAAAGCCCTTCCTGTAGGTGGACTGACAGCACGACTGATAGATAACTTTCCACTTCTTTGAAAGAGCCTTTTTTTTAGGCCTTTTAATTTATCTGTTTTAGTAAGATAGGATCTTCCAGTTTAGGATTGGAAATGGATTCCTATTTGTTTGTGCTCCAGTTGAGATGTAAAAGGACAGTGGTTCTGGTAGTGTGCCCCACTGTAATTCTGGGCTGGAATTCCATCTTGGGTTGTTATTGAAGCTGTCCCAGAGGCCACAGTGCCTTGCTCAGCACCATCACTGCCAGTTCATGCAGGAGCATTGACATCATCCTGAGCAGGAACACATCTTCAGTTAAATCCATTGGAAACTGTAGTAAAGTCAGGCTTTATTTGCAAGTTTGGAGGCTTTTAGTCCTCATCTCCCATACTGCCTTTTATCAAATTCCATGTGATCAAGGAGCATCAGCTTTATTTATACAGTTGACTTTTTGTTATTGATGGATCAGCTTCACAAAGGGCCTCACGATTCTCTGCTGTTCTTGAAATGCTTGAATGTATTTTCTTTACCATTCACTAGCTCAAAGCCAGAAAAGAATAGTAATATGGTGGCGATAGCAAGGCCAAAAATAAGTGTTTGAGCAAGGTAGTGGTGACAGACCAGTAAATTCTGCAATCTTAACTCACTTTTCATATGCTCTATAGAGTCCTTTGCTTTTGTTTCTTAGAAATTTATTCCTTTTTTAAAGTCAAGGATGGGTATTGAAGTGCTGCCTTTGTAGGCAAGGCCCCCACCATGAAGATGGTAAAGCCTTTGGGTGCAGCTGTTATTGTTGGTTTTGGGTCAACACTGTGGATTCCCCTATGGCAGTTCAGCAGCTAAAGTTTCATCTGAGACTGCCAAAGGTAAAGAATTAACAGAAATGATGAATTTCAGTTCCAGGCAAGATATAGCAAACATATTTCTGACAGGTCCTTCCTGAAGAGTTTGTGGTGTTTCCTCTGTGCAATGAGCTCTTGCAGCAGGGAGGGTGGCATCCTTCCAAGTTGCCCCTACTGTGAAGCTGGCTTTCTGCTTCAGGATGAATCCGAACTGAGGTGCCTGGCAGCTGGCAGGTGTGGGCCCATCCATCCTGGTCCAGTGCTCATCTCCACGCTCTCAGCAGGAAGGGCAGGTGGGGAGGTGTGAGCAGCATTTGTGCTCACTGTTCATGCAGTGTCTGTCACAGAGGGGCAGCCCCACAGAACAAGTTCCCTCTACGTCAGCAAGTGTCTCACCTGCACCCGCAGGGTCCTGGGATTTTCTTTTCCTAGCACAATGCAGTGCCCTTGGGATTTCCATGGTGAGAAGATGCCTTTGCTTGGTCTTTTCTTCTCACAGCCAGTGCTCTGGAACTTGTCAAGTCTCCCCACAGTGGAAGAAGGAGGAGGCAGTAGAAACAGGCCATAGCAAACCTTCTATTTCAGATCTGATAGAATGTTGAGACAAAAGGGCATTAAGGAGTTCTGTTTACTGTGTTACCAGTGAGTCAGAGAGTGACAGTTTCCGGATTCTTCTTGAGTAATTCAGCTGGATTGGCGGAATTTTGAGAGAACAATGTTTTTGTCTGTCGTCAGAGCAGTGGACCCTGCCTGTCTGTAACCAGCTTGAAGTGAGTGTGCTAAATACCTTTGGATTGTAAGTAGACAGGAATATGTTCCTTTAAAATATGATTATCTTAAAACATTGCTCCACGTAAGCCAGGTTTTTGTTTGAGTTGAGATGCAGGCCTGGCTGGTTCCGGGTGCATGAGGTATTCCACCCCTGCACTGAGCTGCAAGTCCAGGCTCCACACTGTGCCAGGGGTTTGCAGGGGTGGTCCCAGCATTCCCCCTAATGCCAGAAATCAGAGCTCAAGCAGGCTACTTATGAATGTACAAAATGTACCATATTATTGAAACTTTAAAAAATCAATTAAAGCTTTTCTGTAATTGTCCACAGACATTGTGTGCTCCAGTTGAGTGGCAGTAGGTAATTTGTAAACTGGTTAGGTTCATTGTTGGCCGTCTCTTAGAATTGATTGTCCTTTAATTAACTTATCTCTATCATGCATGTAATGTGATTCCCAATAAAAATTACAGGATTTTAATTGAAATTGAAAAGTTATGAAAGGTAGAAATATAAATAATATGTATTATATAAGTGCTTACTCAAACTCTCGTGGACATTCTGAAAAGATTTTAATAACAGGGCAGGTTTTCCACATGATTTAATTATCAATTGACTTGACTGAGTATTTAGATTAGAAGAGTATAATTTCGTTTATTTCATACAGAAAAGCTTTACATCTTTATGTCCTTATTGATTTGCCAATACTATTTAATGAGTTTCAGTTCACAAAAGTTACATTAGTTGAAAAACATCTTTGGGATTGGCTCATGCAGCCTTACTTTGGAAATAAAACTGCTTGAAGAAAATGCTGAGGGCAGTTTAAAGCTAATTATGACAAAGTATTGCTCTGAAGTGTACTTGAAGAAATACACAGTGGCAGCAGGCTTTTGGTTATTCTGCATATAATTATTTTATGTAATTTCAGGAAAATTAGTCTCTTTTCACTAGTCCTGTTGTTTTCTTACATTTGCTAAACCAGATATGCTGCATGTGTTTTCATTTATGCACTTGTTTTTAGTTTGCATACACTGAAATTTTTTTTAGGATTCTTCCTAACCCAGTGTTTTTTTTATGGAACTTTGACAGAGTAAACTTAAATTGTTGCATTATTGCTGCTTTGCTTTATATCACTGTACCTTTATGGACTCAGTGCATCAACTGGTGCAAAAGGGCACAAGAATTTAAAATACCTAATCACATAAACTGTGCTGCTCTTAATTTCAGTGAAGTGACACCTGTTAAGAGGTACTGGGTTTGGCCCCTTGTTAGCGACAGTGATGAAACCCCCGTCTGTTCTGCATCCCTGTCTGTGCCGGAGTGACAGCACACAGAGCAGGGCTGTGCGGTCCCTGCGCTCGGCCGGGTCTGCTCAGAGTCACTGCAGGGCCGTGGCTGGTGTTCAGCACCGACTGCACCAACAGCACCATGTACAAGGCAAAAGCTGGGACAGAGACCTCCTGTTTTCTGCTGTGAAATATTTTGTAGTAAATTGGAAGAAATCAGTAGAGGATGCTACTCAAATATGGGCAATTCTCATTGTATTTGTGATTCAGTACATAATGGGGGTGATACAAATAAACCTCAGTTTGTGGTGGTGTTTTTAGAATTTCAGACTTTTTCTGCATGTTGCATTGAAGCCTGAGAACACAGGTGTAGGGAGGGTGTTCAGAAGGGGGTTACAAGTACATTCCCCTTGGCCCACGTACCTCTGCCCTTACGCTCTCTGGTAAGGGACTCCAGGTTTCTCCTGAACGTGTCAGGCAGCTGGTGTTGCTGTCCCAGGTCTGAGTTCAGTTTGGTGCCCTGAACAAAGAGCTGTTGGGCAGTCTCAGCTCCAGCACAGCCATATCTGGGCAGCACCAGGTAAATTCACAGAATACCACGCTGGTTTGGGTTGGAAGTGACCTTAAAGATCATCCAGTTCACCCCAGTGCCATAGGCAGGGAACATTCTACTAGTCCAGGTTGGTCAGAGCAAGGACCGAGGTGAGACAGACTGTGTTTCCTGGGACATCAGCCTTGGCAGGCATGCACCTTTGTGCTGAATACAGAAAAGAGCATCCTGAAGCAGGACTCCGTGCAAGGCAGTGTGGTGAGGGGTCCTACTCACCCTCATGGTTATTTTTTGTCACATGATGTGTAGGCTTTGTGCTGGATTCTGGCTTTGGCTCGTGGTGGCATCAACGCCGTCCCCAGCAGTGTTCCTGGATGGCAGTGCTGCCATTGTAGCTCCTGGCTTTGCAGCTGTGTTACACATCTGGCTGTGAGGCTGCTCAGGAGGACTCTTGCACAGGTACCACGTTGGTGTATCTAGGCCAAAAGCACCAGAGGGGTTTATTAATCCCAGTTTAAGTTATTAATCCCAGTTTCTCTGGCAGATTGCTATAGCATTGTGTTTGCCTTCTTCGTCTCAAGCAAGAGAGAAAACTGATGATTTCAGTGTCCTCAAGGTTGATGCCCTTGCAAGAAGCTGTTCTGTCCCTCAAATCTGTGACCCTCTTTTGAGGCTGCCTTGTTCCACTGCAGTTCTTCTTTGTTATGGTAATTTAAAAATTTAACAGGTTTATTAATCCTGCAGAATTTATTATAGTCAAACATGAGATATTATTAAGTTGCTATTGTACAAAGCATTTACCCTCGCTGTTGGAATGACTTGTCCTCTGCATTGGCAGACACAGAAACATTCATTTTGTTTCCTAATTAGGAGAGCTGCAATCAGGAACCATGACAGGGTTCAGCTCCTCAGTGTATGGCATGCCAGGTTCCATAGTGCAGGCTTTATAAAATTCTCTTTAATTCAGGAACAGAATATCATTAACTTTGTAAGTGGATGAATACAATGGACAAGCAATTTAATTAACTTCTAACATTGGATGTTGGACAGGAGACAAAATGAAATTATGCACATATTTCTTATGCAGGCAGTCAACCTTGAAAGGGGCTTGATTGTGATGGGTCAGGCAGGGGGACAGCTTTGTCCAATTATTTGATGTTTAGTCCTAGAATATGAAATTTGAAATTTGGTACTTTGTAAATCAATCATCTCTTATTTTGAGGCAGCTACAAAGGTTCTCTGAGATATAAAACAAGCGCCAGTGACTGTGACATGCTAAATACAACCTTTTACCACATGGTACTTTCCTATTTGAAGATGGCCTGTATAATGCTAAATGAAATGGGCATTAATGCCTCCTCATCAAATTGAATTTGCCATCTTGAGTGTATTATGTAAGAATATATCAATGAAATACTGAATTGATTTAAATTTTTTAAAATTTAGATTATTTAGAATCAAATCAATGTGGCAGGAGTCACCCAGCCTACCAGTTTCCCCTAAAATAAAGCACCTTATTTTTAACCAGAAGAAAGCTGTGGTAAAGTCTTAAGCATCTGGCAGTGTCTCCCATCTGCTCAGAAGCCATCCAGGTCGAGTCCCAGTTCCAGGAGCACTGCCCAGGGCAAATCCTGTCTAGCAGCTTGGCCTGGCCAGATCAGCTGCCATCCCGTGCCCAGCATGAAGGGACTTCCCCTGGGCTGCTCTTCCTGACAGCAGGGCCTGGGTGTAAAAATACATGGGAGATAGAATATAGAGTATAGCTGAAAAATAATAGCCTGCACTGCTGTATAATCTTCTGCAACCTGCGACTCGAGCTCTGTTTTTTGAAGTTCAAGTGCTGTTGCCACTGTCCATGGGATAAATCTGGCTCTTTGGACAATTTTTTGAGCTTGTTTGTCAGGAACTTTTAACTGCCCAGAATTTTTTTTGATTCTCCATGAGGCTTAACACTGAAATAACCATGAAGTATTTAAGCATTTACCTGTATATCCTTTGAGGAGCTCTTATGCTTATCCTGTGTGCTGTGCTCACAGATGGAAATTAGACTCTCTATCTATCCCTTCCCATCCTGAGGAGCCAGTGAATATTCTGCGCGTGGCAGGGTGCTTTGCTCTGGCTTTGAATGTCCTCAGCAGCAGTTTTGGCTCTCTGATCACACTCGCTCCCTGCTGTCAGGCCCATTAAAACTCGCCGGGGCCGAATCCAGAGCGTGGCCCCGAACTGCAGCTCTGATCCTGTATTCCCACCGCCTCCTTTCCGCACCGCTGCGGAGCCAGGCTGGGTGCCTCTTACCCTGATTGGGGCCTCCAGAGTGCTTGTGTAATAGAAATATTAAATAACAGTGTGATTAATGACTTTGTGAGAGCTCTCCTTTGCGTTCAGGAATATTGATAAGTGGCCTTTTTTGTAACTGCTCGGCACACATACACTTCCCTTAGCTCAGATTGGCTCCTTGGTCTGTCACTAATCTTGGTTCTCAGAAAAAGAACTTCTGTCTGATTTTTTTTTTTTTAAATTGAATTGAGTTTTAATTAAAATACAAAATCTTTTTGTGAAATACATCAGCATCAAAAGCAACATTAAATTTTCTTTGTCAATGCGTTAGGCTACATACGGGTTATTTGTTTACTCACCAGACGTGTTTATACATAGCTCAGAGGTTTGGTTTGTTAATTTTTCTCTTTTCTTCTGAAATTAACTGGTCCCACATAGTATTTTAAAATTGAATGTGATTGTTCAATGGTTGTAACAAAATTATAAAGAGAAGGTGGCAGAGGTGGATCATGTTAGCTGAAGATCCCTCATGTTGTTAGCCTTCAGAACAGGAAAGTGAAACCTCCTGGGACTTTGGTTTTGTTCCAGAAAAAAAATCTCAACCTTTACAGAAACCTAGACAGATAAGCCGGTTTGAAAATGTCTACATCTTGGTAATGAGACTAGAAATAAACATTACAAGCTATAAAACTATATATGGACACCTGTGCATGAGTCGTTTCCTAAATTACATTTAATTCAACTATTATAACAGGAAAACAAAAAAAAAATGTTTTAATTATTTAGCTTTTTTTTTAGATGCACATTTATAGTGATTATCTCCCTTGACAGTTTCATTGTTGTTGGTCTTGCACCTTGAAAGGGCTGCTCTGAAGAAGTAAGAAAGAAGAGAGTGAGGGAGCAGTGCTGGATGTTAAAAGTATATCTGGTGATGCTCAACTATGACTCAACAGTCATGACTGTGGCACTAAAATGAGTTGAGAATGGTTGGACCACACTGCGTGTTCTGACAGCTGACTGGAACACAAGGCAGTGTGAGGTGATTCACCGGGCACAGAGGAGTCAGAGGTGGGACTTCCCAGCTTGGTTCAGCCATATGACTGGAAGAGTTGGTCTGAAAAACTGGCAGGTCCATGAAATAAATAGATTACAAACAAATTAGAATTTTTTGAGACAAAAGAACTTTTGAAGTCAAAACCAGCATGTGGAAATTAATCTAAAAATGCAGAAGGGTCTTTCCAGGTATGGATGTAATATAGTCAAGAAATTCCCAGGATTTAGTGATTCCTAGTGCTGGATACCCTTTTTTATCCCCACCCGCTGCTTCTGCTTCTGGAAATCTCCAGTGCTCCAACAGCACTGGCTTAACTGGGATATGAGCACTGGAGGCACTTGCAAGATAGAAGTGCAGGTGGCTTCTTTACAACATGGGTGTTATAAAATTAACAAAGTTTATCTTATTTATGTATAAACATTGTATGTTTATGTTGTGATGCATAACATTGATTTAGGTTTTGTGGAGTGAAAGAGTTTGCAGTGCCAATCCTGCCACTGGTTTTACTCTTCCCAAGTGGACAATTCCATTTGCTTTAATGGGAATATCACACGTACCAGAACAGTTGTTTTTAATACAGACCAAGTTCCAGCGTGTCGAGAGTGTTTCTGAGGTTTGTCACTGAGTCAGTGGAGCGCACTCACTCTGACACTTTATTAAAGGTGTAATTATTCCAGTGCTGTTGGAGTGAGGCTGATAGCTGTGTTTGTGATGTGGAGCTGCAGGAGCCGTGTGTAATTGTTTGGAATGGTCGGATTGGGCTCCGGCCGTCTGCGCGTCAAGGGGAGCGGGGCTGTCCGGGCAGGCTCTTGGCACTTTAATTGTATGTGCTTGGCTGATAAGCCTAATTCAGGAAATGATAAATTGCTGGACACCTAATTTGTTTGCAAATAAAAAGTGATAGAGTGTTTTATAATGCGCTGATGTGTGTACCCAGGCTGGTTTGTAACCTTGGGTGGGCAATGGACGGTTGGTGTCCCCTGGCCGTGCCCGGGATGGCGTGGTGGTGCCCCCTCCGTCCCGGGCAGGTGTGTGGGAACCAGCCCGTCCTGACCCGGCACGGCCTCCTGTCCACGGGAAGCGGCACGCGTGTCGAAACTGCCTGCTCTGCGGCAAACTAAGGGGGGGTGTTTGCACAAAGGGGTTCTGAAACGCCACGGAAATCCAAGGCAGCCAGTGGGCTTCTTTCCTAGCAGACTTTTGGAGCTGTTTTGCTGTCGCTGTACCCTGTGGCGAGGCACCCCGCACACCAGGTACCCCCATTCCCTGAGGAGGGTGCCCCCTGTGTGGGGAGGTGGCCGTGGGGCTGTGGGCACGGCAGCCCCTGTGTGGGGAGGTGGGCTCGGCCCCGGCCATGGCAGCCCCCGTGTGGGGAGGTGGGCCCGGCC
>JAWWEW010000166.1:35359701-35459017 GCA_035583185.1 Anabacerthia variegaticeps
CCATGGCAGCCCCCGTGTGGGGAGGTGGGCCCGGCCCCGGCCATGGCAGCCCCCGTGTGGGGAGGTGGGCCCGGCCCCGGCCATGGCAGCCCCCGTGTGGGGAGGTGGGCCCGGCCCTGGCAGCCATCGCGCTGGCCCAGCCGCGGCCCTGGCAGTGCTGGGCACCCCACAGATGTGTGGGGAAGGGCAGGCCCCGCCATCTGCCGTCTCGGTTTGCCAGTGTGAAGTCTCTCACACCCCGCTGCGCCATCAGTGAGTGTGGGTGCAGTGTCCCCGGCCACGGCAGCGCCCAGGCCGCGCCTGCCCCCTCAGAGCTGCTGCTCGCTGATGGGAAAGTAATACCTGCTCTTCATGTCCAGGTTTATAAACATGTGAAATACTTCTTTAATTGTTGGTAGCAAAGCAGGCGGGCAATCAATAGTGTCAGGCGTGCCAAACTCACTGTTGACATTCAGCAGAGCCAAAAAGGCTGGTAGGAGATAAGGGCTTCCTGTCAGCAGGGCCTGCGCTAATTCATATTCAGACATTGTCATGTTCCATGATAAATGAATTCCTTGAACTATATTGATATAGTAGGTTAAACATTGAAAAAGTTGGGCTGAACTTTGACTTTAAATATTCATTAAAGCTAATTATGGATTTTATGACTACATGAATTACAGTTTCTGTGTCATCATGGGCAATTTATTTTTAATATATTTAAAGCAATCTTTATATATTAACTATCACATTTAGTGAGGTAATGCAGTAAATGTTTACTCTGTACAGTAATTAAGCTTTTATTCAGCTATTTCCTTTATGCATTAAATCTCCACAGTTGCAATGGTGTACTTTAAAAAGAAATTATGCCAATTAGCTGGTAGAAAAGAACTGTAGATGGTTAAATCTTAAAACTTTTGTGGCAAAATTTCTGTTTAATCGAAGGAATAGTGTTTGTAATGACGGCAGATGTGTAATCCATCACAACCAATTTGTTTATCTTGCCATCAGTACCAGTTTTCCCAGATGAGTCTTTTCATATGGAATAATGAAAGAAATGTCCAATACTGTAATGAGTATCATTCTGGAAGCTAATTAATTGCTGTGGACATTTAACTTCAGTCTGCTAGCAGGGAGAAGATGCCTGGTTTTCTCTCCATAATACATTTTGTGGGGAGATGTAAAGCTCTTCTAATGAATGTGCTCACTGTACATTAAATGTTGCTCTCTGTGTCTAGTACAGGTCCACACACAGACGTGGTAGGAAAGTCAGGTGCTTCTGTCAGTCCGGAAAAAGCAGTGGTTAATAGCAGCATTGCCTGAGATAATGCCTGGCCTTTGCCTGAGCTCCTGAGCATTTCCGGAGGGGCCATTCTCACAAAAGCCAGGATGTGTTTGCCTGTGTACTCTGCAGTTAGTGACTGTGATATTGAGAGAGGTCCTAGGAGTTTACAAAGGAAATTTTCCCTGCTCTACCTGCTTGATTTTGTGTGCTGGTTTGACTGTTTGATTTTAGAGGTGTTAAAGCCAAGCTGTTTAGTTACGGTGCGCACTGTTTTCCAGGTTTGTGCTCTAGAAAGGCTGTTGTGAAGAGGGCTGCAGTACTCTCAGGTTTGCTGGTTCGCTGTGGTGCAGCCTCTGTAACTGAGCGAGGAAGGGACAGTGCACAGCACAGCCATGGAGGTTCTGTTTCAGTAGAAGCACCTACTTACAGGTGGCATAGAACTTGTGCTAACAGTAGAAGTCATCCATTTCAACAACCCTTAAAATGGAACAAATAATAGCTTTCTTTCTTTGCATTTGAAGCGTTTAAAAGTTGAGCTCTTTGGGTGGTTTATAATCTGTAATGTGTTCCTCTATTTTATCACTTTGATACTGTAGGTGCTGCTGCTGCTTCTGTGTATGTGCCACTGCTGCTTTTTCCAAAGGATATTAAAATTGTAAATAAGAAAATCAAGCAAAGTTCTATTCTTTAAATTAATCTCATTTAACTCTATTGTTAAAGTGGCATTTTATGAGAAATAAATTGAATTAACATAATCGTCTCAACAAAAGGGCCTAGGCATTAGGCCCTGGAAGGATTTTTTACATATATTTCATTGCGTTAGGGCAGGGAATTATAAGTGCACTTCATCATTTTTACAAGTTCACATTTATGTACCTAAAGCTGATAAGTCTATAACAATGCGGAAGATAGCGATAGCTGTAATTTCCATTCCATTATAGTTTTTATTCTTTTCAATAGAGTGTTTGGAATTGCACAGTCCAAGCCTGTCTTAATGTTAGTGGTATCAGTTCCTGAAACTTGATGGAGTTACTTCATCACTGTCACAGATTCATTGTGCACGAGTGCTACAAGTGCAGACTATCAAACTGAGTTTTTGCTACATAAGTCTTCAAAATTAGTTTTTTAAAAATGAGATTAAAACTGTGAGAAGTCAAGCAGTGAGTGAATCGTGACACTCAGAAAGGACGTAGCTTGAGGATGAGTGGCAGTACTGTTTTTAATAGAATTATGACACCTAAATAAAACAGGTTTTAGAGCATCTGGATTCTTCTTGGTTTACTTGTTGATATGTTACATAAAGAAGCTTCAGAGTTCATAATTCTGTCACCCACATTTAACGCTATTTGCACCTGATTTGGACAGATCACTATTTCCAAATACTTTCTTTTGCTTAGTCTTAGATTCCCATCTCAGCTGTGGCATGGGGAATTCTGATGAGAATAAAGGGAAAAGCTTACCGTGGTCAGCCACTGAAGCAGCAGCTCAGGATGGGAGGGAGTCTCCAGCCCGAAGAGTTCTGAGTCTCCTGGGCAGTGCCCTGAGCATTCCCACTGACAGCCCTGGGGAGAGGGCATGAACTGGAGGTCCTTTCACAGCACGATCCTGCTGTCCTGCTTTGTGGGAAAAAGAAAAGCTCCCTTAAAAGCAGCCCTAAGATGTCATGAGTAGGCTGCATTGGCCACACATTACTGACATAGCCCAAGATTTCCCGTTCCATGATCCCTTTTTCATTTGCTGTTAAATTTTTCAGACTTGCAGCATTTGGGATGATACTTCCCAGATGCTTTCCAAGGCTCCTTTTTTAATTTTGAATGCCACATAAGAAGCTGAAATAAAGCTGTATCTTTATACCGAGTTCTTAAAGAGTATTATTATATAGCAAAGTGTTATCTTTATATATGTCAGATTTTGCCCTGTGCATTGAAGAAAGGGGTGGACCAGCTGGGAATATCAGGTGGCAGTACTTTTATCTGGTACCAGGATTTGTTTTTTGCTGGTAGCATGTCCTTTTTGCAGCACAGTTAACCTTGAGTCCTTCACAGGAGTGTCTCCTGCAGTTCCTTGTTTGCCTCCTCCATGTTATAAAAAAGAAGCCCAAAGGCCCGCAGGAGTCTGCCTGGGTCGCAGGGACGTGTACTCATCAATTAAATGTGTGACAGTGTTTTCTGTTGGATGGACTAATATGTCAAGGAGATGGGCAGGACCTCATGTTTGTGCTTTTGACAAATCAGCAAATGTTTAATCTCTGGATGTGCAATGTCTTATAAATAATGCAGCAGTCCCCGAACTGAATAGTGCTCTGCCAGGAGGGGCTCTGTCGTCAGAGAGGAAGAGATAGAATGAAACAAAACCATCCTTTTTGGTTAATGCGTTGCTTCTTTTATTCTTCTCGGTAAGAGTTTATCTAATAGCAGGCTGCTTTCCTCTCAGCTTCTGTTGGGTGCATCAAATGTATTTAAAGGTTCATCAAGTTCTCATTTAAAATTTGTGAATTTTTTAATATTCCACCATAAGTCTGTTTACACTGCTTTTTCGTTTCTCACTTGATTTTCATTTGCTCTCTTCTAACATGTCATTCTCCTCTCATTAACTGGAGGAAAGCAATATATGACATGCCTGAGGAAAAGGCAAAGCAAGCAGCAAGCTCACAGTACCTGTAGGTCTTACTGTGGTGAAGCATCCATGGTACAAATGGAGCCAGGAAGGGACCCTGAGCACCCTGAGTTAGCAGCTGTGGAAAGTTTTGGGAAAAGGAGCATCCAGAGGGAAGACTGGAGCAGGAAGGCAAGGGGGGTTGATGAATTTTTTTAGTCTCAGGGTGTCAAAAAACCGTGTCAGGCTGTGGGGTGGTTGTGGAGCCCCTTCTGCAGAGGCTTGAGGTGCAAGTTAGGAAATTGCAAATTTTCCCTTGTTCCTGTACCACAAGCTCCAAAAGCTTTCGGTTTGCTCTGAAAGTCAAGGAGAAATTGTCAAGTTTTTGTAACAGACCTGGGGGACTGTGTTCATGGCTGTGTCACCAATCGTGTCCCTCCATTTGGTGTTTAAATGTACACTGTCTGTGGTGCCCTCACCGTGGTCAGTCAGCTGTTAAGGATCTTCTTTATAATGGCTGGTGAAACTTCAGAGAAGCAACAAAGGAATTTAATATTTTTATAGATCTTAGAAAATTTAAACATTAATAAATTTCTTCTGTTTTTTTTTTTTTTCTAATTGAAAACCACAATTCTGTTTTAATTTTAGTTAGCCCAAGTAGATATTTTTATAATTTTGTATTTTATTGTTGGTTTTTTACAGGCTCTAGGAAGTTTTTACTTTCTTCATGAGTCTTTGAAAAACATCTACCAGTTCGATTTTAAAGGTAAGCAAAGGAATTAAATGTTTTTAATGTACAATTGGCTTTATACATCAAGGCAGCTTTCCCATCCTCTTTTCTGATGGTGTTTCCTGGCAGTGTTCCCATGTTACACAGACTCCTCTATAATGTATGCAGGTCCCTTGGTGACAGGTGTTGCTTTTCTTGCCTTTCATAGACCTCTTAGGAGAAGTCAGTGGACCGGCCACAGGTTGCAAGATGGAGCATTAATCATTCCCCCAGACCCTTGGGTCCATAGTGATCCCTGAGGGTTTCAGAACTCTGAATGGCCACAAGGTTCTTCCATGTAGATCAGATATAGGACCAAGACCTTAACTGTCCAACAGCAGTGGTCATTTTGCAAAGCAAAATGAGGTAGATTTATGGCTTAAATTACTCAGGAGCAGAGCAGGTCAGTAGGAGGGTGGCATTGTTTTAACCTACATTGATCCTTCAGGTTGGAGGTCTTGCTACATCTGACAAGTTTAAAAGTAATGCAAGACTATGTATCTTAAATATTAAAAAATATTATGGAAATTATTGAATGCTTCCAGAGGTGAATATAGAAAGGATTTTGTAAAATTTATGTTCTTTCAGTTGAGAACTGTGTATATTTAATATAAAAATCTCCTGAGCTTCATTTAGCTCACACAGCTGAGTCACATTAATACTCCATCTAGCATCCCGTTAATTTGAGACACTATTGAAATGGTGGTAACTATGGAGTGAACTAATTGTCTTAATTATATAGATTAATTATTTTTGTTCTCAGTAGAGACAGATTCTTTCTGTTCATGTAATTGAGGGTACAGGGTCTTCCTGCCTTGAAATATTTGAACGATAGTTCTGTGTATGTAGCAATTCAAGATTTAGCCAACATAAGTCTTCCTCCTGTCACCACTGGTTTCGGTGCCGAAGGAACACTGAATATCACAGAGTGATTTTATCTCTGACAGACCATACGGGAACACTCCATAGCGATGTTGGCACTCCTAAGAGAGGCCATACCTGGGCTTTCTCCCAGACTGGAGCCGCTCTACAGACACTCAGTAATGAACTGTGCCCACAGGGGGGATCCTGGGGGCCCCAGATGTTGCACAGGCCCTGGGGGAAACCGTCTGTTCTCCACTGCTGTGGCTGTTCATTCATTCTGCCGTGTGAATGGCTTTGTGTGCCAATAATCTGTGAAGTGTCTGTGCATACCTGGGCCCGCAGCTTCATCCCACCAGCACTGGAGGAGCAGCAGTTTCATTCTGAGCTCCACCCAAAGGTTCCTCCTGCTGGTCACAGACGAGACGTGTCCTGCTCCAGCAACACCTGACAGGGAAACGACAGCTGCTTTAGGAAAAGAGAAGCTTTTGGGATTTATTAGGGATTTATTAATCATTGATTGGCAAATTATTTGCTACTGTACAGCTTTTAAAAGGAAGTGAGAAAATGGAAGATAAAAATGTGGGGGAGAACAATCAATAGGAAAGCAGTAACCAGACAGTCGTTCCAGAAAATAAATGCTTTAAATGGTCAGTGCTTCGTTTTGCTTGGCAAAACCTTAGCAGAGCCAGCAGGGCTGTGAACCATGCACATAATGATGGGTTTGGCCCAGGTATCATTTGGAAGGAAAAAACCTCTTAATAAAAATCCAAGGAAATGGGTGAATTGCTGTTGTAAGTCACCCACTGTTCTCATAATGTACAGCAGAATCCGTCTTCTAGTGTAGGTTTTGTAAAATATGACCCTGAAGGTTCCCATCTTTCAGGGGAAATGTAAAACTTGCCTCTTCTCTTCATGACTATTGATGTTTTCACAGTGTATTAAACTCTTAAATCAGAAGAAAAATCCAAATGGGTACAAACATTCTCTGCACAAAAATCATTATGAAATTCTGGTTCTACTCAAAAACATGCAAAAAATAGATGTTAATACACAATTCAATATTCCTGGAACATCACTGTGGCTTTTCAAAATTCACTGCACAGTTGTATGTGAGTGAATACAGACTTTAGGAAAAAAAAAAAAAAGATTGTCTCTGTTTTTCAGATCTCAGGAAGACATATCTGGGTTTTAAAATGAGAACATTTTTTCCTACAACCTCACATATTATTTGCTACAGCATAGAGGCATTAGACTGTTTTCACAGTGGTCAGAGGCCCAAATATTTGCTTAAAATTTAAACTAGTGCCAAGCTGTGTGTTCTGAAGGGCCATCCTTCAAGAAAGGAGTTTTAGCCAGTTCCAGTCAACCACTTTGATTTACAAAAAGAATCTTTTTCTCTGATGTGAAGTCAGAAATTAGTAGAGCTGTTTTTAGTTGGAGACAGGCTGTCTTCTCCCTGCATTCACTGCTCGGCAGTCGTGTCAACGAGCCACTGGCTCACATGTAGGGTCAGTGCCAGTGTGGGTGATGGGGAAGTACCTCCCTTTGCCAAGGGATGCCTTTTACTGAGGTTCTCCCAGCAGAAACCTTCAGTCCTTACAGTTCTGCCAAGTGTTCTCTGTATCCAAAATGGCATCAGGATCTCTGCTGACACTGTTAAACTTGCTGAAAGAGGCACATCCACCCATGATCCACTCAGAAGGATGCCACATCAGTTTATCGGGATATTTGTTTAGTTTTCCTGTGGGAGTCAGACCTCAGAGTGATTGGCACATAAAGACTGATACTTTTTTTCCCCCTGAAGACATAGTGCTACATTACAGTAAATGCTTCCTCAGATTAGATAAAATACTTTATCTAGACAACTGTAACTGACAGGTTTTTGTACTGCTTGATGTTTTCACCAGATATCCAGTAGAACTGGACAGTTTAGAGTTCTTGATAATAGTTGATTTGGAGTTTTTCTCCTATATATTCCCACTCAAAACTCAATCCAGTTGGGTAGGTTCAGCTGCACAACAGCTGCTGTAGTCCTGTGTCAGTGGAGTTTGTAAACTAAGTCAGGTTCTCACCTTAGACGTGCCAGTACATTGCCCTGATCAGGAGAGAGACCAAGTATGAAGTGGATCAAGAAGCAGAACTTCTCATTCATGAGCTGAATAGATCCATAGGAGTCTGTGCTGTTTCTGTCTGTGATAAAGCTGTTCATTAGAGACTTTGGAAAGTGATGTCCATCACCACTGAGTCTCTTGTACAAAGCCAGCACCCATTCCAGCCGTAGATCCAGCCTCATGTGCTGATGGCCAGAAAGGCATGATCTGAAGGCAATGGGGGCTGCAGGATCACTACACTGGTTTAAAAGTAAACTGGCAGGAGAAATGAACCCAGCTCAAGAGAGAATACAAGTCAGAGTTACAATTTACTAAAAAGATGACAATAAATACAGTGATTCAGAGGAAACTGGTTTTAACCCACAAAGATAGATGTATAACCCAGCACCCTGGGACGTGAACAGAATGGTGTTTGTCAGCTCCTGTGCTGAGTGCCACATGGTCCCCCTGAGTGCAAAGGCAAAGGAAAGGAAACCTGTTGGTGAGGATGATGGTCACAGCTCTGTTGAAGTAATGATCGCAGTCTTGTCGAGAGTGGCAGTTGCAATCCTTTTGAGGTTCTGGTCCTCCTCTGGATCTGACAAGTGGTACCAGAAGTCTCAAAACTTGCTCAGGTTCAGGTGGGGATGCCCAGTACCTCCCCCAGGGCGAGGAGTTTCACAATGGACAATTTAACAATCTGAGTCATGGGATATTTTGAAATCTTTGATGGTGTAGGTCAATGTGGCTGCCTATCGTGCCAGTCCCTACTAGCCCATTAGCAGACATGACCCCTCAGGCTGAGTGTGAAGGTGCTGATGCCTCCCTGGAGGGGAGTGACCACAGCTGAGTCACTGGTGTGAAGACAGAAGCACTCCTCTGTCTCACAGGGTTCTTTAACACCCAGCTTGTAGCCTGAGGTGTCAGGTATGCCCTGGGCAGCTGCTGCAAACAACCCATTATTAACAGTCCATCATAAATGACATAGTGACAGTTTTGGTTATACCCACATAGTGATAAACTGGTCCCAGCTCCTATAACTAGGACAGTCACAGAACAGCTGAGGAGGGATTCAAGTGCAAGGGTGTGCAGAGACCGGGGTCATGATTAGAGCTCCAACACTTTATAGGGCTCTGGATAGTATCAATGACCCTACCCATAACTGTGTACCTTCGAGGTGTCTGATATAAGCAGCTGTGTTTATACCTGGTTGAGTGGTCCCTGGTTTTCTCCCAGAACAGTTCAGTGCTTGCATACTTTTGATAAGACCCTGTTGATTTGCCAGCTGATTTGCAGATGCCTCTGCTTTGCCAGCAAGTGCGGGAAGTTGCTCGAAATGTTGAGGTATGTTAATTTTGCTTTATCTCTCTTCCTAGCTAAGAAGTATAAAAAGGTTACTGGGAAAGAAATCTACTCTGACACTTTAGAAAGCACGCCCATGCTGGAAAAGGAGAAATTTCCACAGGATTATTTCCCTGAGGTAGGTACAGCCTGTGGAGCATTCTCATATACTGGGTTTGATTGTGATTTGCTCTAATTACTTAGCAACTCCTCTCACTGATGTGGATAAGGGCATATGGAGTCTTGGAATTTTATTTGTTTGCTTGTTGATTTCTTTGACACCTGTAATACATGTTTTAAGTCATGGTATGGATGTACCAAATTCCAGGGGAACTCTTTGTATAATAGGAAATCCTTGTGAAGGGTAGAGACAGTGATGAAAAGACTCATTTGTGCATTTAAATCGCAAGAGATGGCACACTGTGCCATGCAGGGCTGTCTCAGGGAGCCCTGCTCCTCGGCAGGGTGCATCCTGCAACTGCGGCTCTGTATGGGGGGACTGGGATTGGGGGGAAAAGGGAGCTCCTGCTGGGGCAAGATCGCATATAACGTGGATACACACTGATGGTGTCCTCTGAGGCTGCCCTCGGACTCCCTCTTGTTCTCAGAAGAACTGCGGAGTGTTGCCGGTTTGAGGTTGAAGGTCTTGTGAAAACTAGAAACACAAGCAGAGCTGAGGGATTTCATCCACTGCACCTGCAAGTGCAGACTTTGCCTGCACTTTTCTTTGATGTTTGCTTTAGTTTTCTCTCTTTTGATTTCTTAAGAGTATCTAGAACGTGAGTATTTAATGGTTAATGTCTTTCTCAAGCCAAGTGAATAAATTTGTTGAATTCCAGCAACATTAGTGGATCTAACGGGCATGTTATTACTTTAATAAAAGGAAGAACTAAATAAACTTTTAAAATAAATTTAGAATTTGTAAATATACACCTTAGACATATTTACACAGTGCTTGTGGGCTTGGCCGTGCATTGCATAGTTACCGGCTTGATGGGGTAAAGGTTGTTCTTTTTCTTGACTTTGATACCAAATTATTTATTTTTATATCTCTGTACTGGAAGGGAAACTGCCGTTGACATAATTTTGCTAAGCTTTTATCTGCTGTGAATAAGCCTCTTAAATACTACTTTGAAGTTAAGTGGAACATGATTTTGAGGGCCCCTGCGGCGGTTGCTCCGGTGGTGGAAGGAGCTGTGGCAGTGTGGGGGACTGAGGCTGAGCAGCAGCCGAGCAGGCTGTGAGTGACGTGCCTGCAGTGCTGGGAGCACTGAGAGCGCTGCACAGTGTGGTCAGTGCTGCCATCCCCCCTCACCACGCTAGCACAGGTTATGGATTGCTCATTGATACCTCCCTTATTTCACTGCTCTTGTTTTTTGGAAATTTGGGTTGACCCAGCAGAACGCATTAGCAGCTTATCTTCCTGAATATTGTATTGACACGTTCTTGTGTGTTTTAGCCAGACCTCTCATATCACATTTGCAACTTTTTGTATGAGAAATGGTTTAAGACTGATTTCTTTTCTTTTTATTACTGCTGCTTAAGGATGATCTAAAAGTAATTACAATGATTGAGGCATAATGCAATTCAAAATAATTACAGCCCACTGCATATAAAACTAACAAAACTTTCTGTCTTGATTTATGGATCCTCTTGGCGAGGCATAAGCCTCAAATGATGCCCCTGGGAGCAACACTCCAGATAATGTTAGGCCATTTTAAAAAAAGCAGATTTGTGTAGTCTATCAGGCCTGAGTAATTTTTTTTTCCCATAGTGAGAAATTGGTTGTTATCATAGATCACAGATACTGCTCAAAGCTCTTATGAAAGATGAATTAATTTCACTAATGCTTTAATGCAAACCTTTCATGGAGGAGGCTGTATGGTGATAACCTTACTGCGGTCTCTCCTTTCTCAATGATGATTTATGTTGTCTTTTAGTAGATGAAACTGCCTGTATTCACAATCCATCTGCTGGCTAAAGGAATCCTATTAACAGAGGATCTGAGAAGAGACTTAATACTGTAAGGTGAAAGATGTGGTATCCCCTTTCTGGGACACGAAGTAGGAATTTTTTTTCCTATTTTAAAATGTAGATCCCTTTCTGAGAGCACACAGATGAGCTGTGTCATCTCCACCTGTTTTTATGCTGGCTTACAGATGATGGAGCAGGTAGTGACTATTTATTTCAGTAAAAATAAAGATTGTTGCTTTGAAATCTGCAGTTAGAAGCAAATTTCTCTCTCTTCCTTCCCAAACTATAGTTCATCTATACATTCTGTTTCTAAAACTTTCTTCTTTCCAAATACTGTGTTTGGAAATACTGAAGCACATCAATGATCCAAAAATATGTAAGGGCTGTTGTTCAGCTGCAGTTTGTATCTGAGACTAAGGATGACAGTTTTATGTGGGAGATACTGAAAGGTGCTCCAGCTCTTGGGCTGCATTAGGCTTAAAGCCTACAAACTTCTGTGTGCCTAATGTTAAATAGACAAGTTATTAATAAGTGAGTTATTTATTTAAATTAAAGGAATTACATAAGTGTCTTGAGGTTATGAGTATCTAAAGGCATTTTGCGGGTTGAGGTGGGAGAATATACCAGTTACAGAGTAAAAGAAGTGTCATTTTATGGTACAGAGGCACAGGTGATGTTCTCCAGTGGCAGATGAAGCTCCTTCCCGGTCTCCCATGCTGGCTTCTCCTCAGGCCAAGTCAAAGGCACAAACCCTCATGATTCTGTCCTCCACTTGTTGCTTTTTGACAATCACTCAGTCTGGAGCATTACATGGAGCTGCTAACTTCAACTACATTCTGCACTGTTTTTATGGCAAGTTGTACTAATACAGCTCATTTCCTGGCTAGTTGAACACTGAGCATGTTGTGAGCAGGTGGAACATGGGTCCTGCATGAGGCTCTGAGGAGGAGGAGTTTTCACTGTGGCCATGAAGGCCTGTCAGTGCTGAGCATCGCTCGGTGCTGTCGGTGTTTGGCTCATTCCTGTTCCAGGTTTTCCCCAGAGCTGTGGTGTTCCTTTAAGGAGCTGCAATTACACCTCAGTCATTGCCACTTTAATATGTCTTTCCTTCATGCCCTGCTTTGTATGGTTGAATAAACCCTTGCTGGGTCACTATTTAATTTGATATGGTCCCTCTCAGTAAAATGATGGAGAAAAGATGAATTAAGGTTCTGTGCTGGTCATTATCAATCATGGTTTGTGTGCATTACTTATTGCTCACAGTGCTTTTTGACATTAGCCCTCTCTAACCTCTCTCTTCATGTTAATGCTGTCTAGAGGTCTGTTCCCCCCACTCTGTAGGAGAGGTTATTTATGTAGGTGGTGGTTCTGGGGGGTTTTAAAAGGTCAGCATGATCTCCTCAGAGACTCTATTCACAAAGGAAAGGCTGGCAGAATGTAACTACCAGTTTTCAAATTGTGATTTTAAAAAATACATTTTTTTGGTGAGGAATTCTGATAGTGAGCTTCATCAACACTGGTTATAATACATTGGTGGGGAAATGGCCTCTCCGACATATCCCTGCCCTTAAACCTGTATTCATAGTGTGTCTGTGAGAAAACTCCAAGCTCCAGTGAGAAATTCTGTGTCATGAAATTACAGTGTCATGAAATACAAATTGTGTTGCAAATATCTTTTCTCTGGCTTGTGTCAGCGTAGGCTTTTGTTAAACAGCCAAACAGCAGTGCCAAGGGCTGGGCACGCTGTGTGCTGGTACTGCTTGTGTTGGTGAGGTGTCAGGGACAGAACCAGGGTGGGGTCCTGTGGGTGCCTGGATCTAGATTTCACATTTCAGTCGGATTCTGGGCCCTGCTGGAGAAGTGGATGAGGACTGACAACACAGCTCTGGGTCTCAGACACTTTGATTACACAAAATCATAAACTTGTTGTAAATGTGTAAGCCTGTGGCAGCAGGAAGGGCACATCCAAGGGAGAAGCATCTGGCTGATGTCAATGAGGCTCCTTGCTGCCCTGCTGAAGGGCTGGGATAACACACGTCACAGCCATTTTCAGGAAGGGTCCCAGGTGGTGTCTGCTCAGTCTTGGGAAGCTGATGGAGCAAATCTTCCTGGATGCCCAGTTGCATGGAGAAGGGGTGTGCCATGGATATTGTGGGCATTGACTCTAGCGAGGACTTCAAATGCAGTCAGTCACAGTGTCCTGGAAGCCCAGCTGGTGACACTTGTACTGGGAAAGATGGTCAGCTCCCCGGGTGACGGGCTGGTGACAGAGTCCAGCTTGTGTTCCTCAGGGATCAATGCTGGGATTGGTACTATCCAGCCCCTCTGTTACCAGCTTAGCCAGCAGGATGGAGCACATGCCCAGCTTGGCCATGCGCTATCTGGGGAGCTGTCAGTGTGAAAGGTGCCTATGGCAGGGGCTGGAACGAGATGATCTTTTAAGGTCCCTTCCAGCCCAAGCCATTCTGTGATTCTGTTGTTTTAAGACAGTCAGGTTCGGTTTGGAGAGGCCCCTCACTGTCCCAGAAATGTCTGGGACTGAGGACTGTAAATACACCCAGCCAGTGCCTCAGGGGTGGTACCTCTGTCAGGGGGTGCTCTGCTGGGACTGGCACTTTATTTGCAGTAAGGAGTTCCAGTCATTTGCTACAAAATCATTGGCACCATTGTTTAGGCCTGTGTGGTGCACTATTTGTTCCCAGAACACCTTAGCCTAGCCCAACATGCATTGCTAACAGGGAATAAATAGGATGCATAATCATGTCTTCTTGTGGGAGGCTGTAATTTGTGGCAGTGGCTCAGGAGTGGTGCTGAAAAACCCTTTTTGCTGTATCATAAGTGCCATGTGTTGGCATGAACTGATTTGTGGCTTTCTCACTGACATTGCAGTTTTGATGAATGTAATGGTTTACCATTATTTAAATTCCCCTTAACTTTTATAGAAATATAGGGTGGGTTGGCTCAGCAGGAGAAATAGCTTTCTAGCAGATCTCATTCATTTTAACTTGATGTAAATCTCTGATGACATTTTACAGTTCAGGTAAAATTGGAAAGAAGGCATTTGTGCATAGGCAGTAAGAATTTGCTGGTTTAGACTAAGCATAAATACAGTTGTAAAGCTTTCCTATTTGGTTATCTTTCATCTATAAACAAGTGCTGGGCCTTATATTAATTTTACACGTAAGTTTATAACTGCTGCAGAACCAAAAATATAAATAATTCCAGGATTTATAAAAGACACAATATCTGTTTTCAAGGTACCTCAGTTTGCATTCAGTGCTTCTTGGTTACAGCGTATGGATGAGCTCTGTTTTATTTTGTTCTGTGTGTCAGTACATTTCACAGTAATCCTTTACCTAAGGTGACTGGCTCTTCTTCACATATTTTTCAGTGCAAGTGGTCCAGAAAAGGTTTCATTCGAACAAGATGGTGTATTACTGATTGGTAAGTTACATCTTTCTGACTACATGTGTATATTACGTGTGGGTTTGTTAACAACTGTTTCAAAGTAGGTATTTTCATGTGTAGATTTCTCTGTTCTTAGAGCAAGTTGGTTCCAAACAGTTGCTTTATGATCAATAAATGTTCAATAGTGTTCAATAATGCTGGAACAGGCTCCCCAGGGCAGTGGTCACAGCACCAAGGCTGACAGAGCTCAAAGAGCATTTGAATGATACTCTCAGGCACATGGTGTGGCTTTTGGGGATGGTCCTGTGGTCCTGTGCAGGGCTGAGGATTGGACTCGATGACCCTTGTGAGTCCCTTCCATCCAACTCAGCATATTCTGTGATTCTTTAAGTTGTAAAGATGCATAACCAGATGTGGTGTCCCTACTCACACAGGTCTTTAGGCTGGCACCATTGGGGTCAGAGGAAGCTCTCGGTTGGGGTGGTCAGACAGGTTGGTGCCTGTGAGCAGGGCCAGGAGTCAGTCCCATCATGGGACTGACAGTGTCCCCCACTATGCTCCCACCACACCTGCTGCTGCCAGCAGTCGGCTGCATCTCACCTGCACCAGGGGCTGTGCAGCCCTCCCCTCTGGGATCTGTGAGGAAAGAGCTTGTTCTCTAGGCACTCTTTAAGCCCTGTCCAGTTTCCACCGAAGTCAGCAGAGGGACTGTACTGCAGCTTTTTTAAACCAGTCCCCACTGTATTATTTTTCCAGGAGCAGAAGTTTTTATTTGTTGTGTTCAGGTCAGGATTCCCATTTTAAACCCGAGGTATGGTCCTATTCTGTGTGAGGTTGCTTATTTTCGTCCTAGAGTGGAGTGAAGCAGCTGGCAGCCCAGTGCTCCCTGGTAGGGCTGGATGGAGGGGCACGGAGAGCAGGCAGCACCTCTTACCTGTGCACTCAGGTGCTGAGCAACTGCCCCACCAAGCCAGACTTGGTTATGTGGGATGTCACCTTGCTGCCATCAGAGCAGAACAAGTTCCTCATCAGACATGCTGTGCAAATCTACAGAAGGAACAAACATGTTTTGCTGTTGGGATCAGCCAGCAGTCTGGAGAGGTGGGGCTGAGGGGAGCAAAGAACCACAGCGAGCAGCAGCAGAACATTGTGGTGTTAGGGGCCCATTGCTGCCTTTGGAGGAGCACTGCCCCCGAGTGCTCACAAGGGGTGTATCTCAGAGGCTGTTGCCATCTGTGTTTGAGATTGCTGTCTTTAATAACAATAGGAGTAGTAACAGTAATAATGTATACTGGGGGGCAGCTGATTGTCAAACACTGTACCTGAGGGAGCCTGGAAGTGTTCCTTACCTTAACCCAAGGAGAGCTCAGTAAACTCACAGGTATTTATTGATGTTACAGTCACCTACATTTATGTGAACCTTCAACACTTTTCCTTCGTCCTGTGGTTGTTTCACGTCTTAAAATTGTAAGTTTGTTTTTTAAGTCCAGTGAATGTTCACACAGGCTGACTTTTGAGTGCTGAACAGTGTTCTTGCGTGTTGGCATAAGCATGTTTATTAGATTAAGCAGTTTGTGAAAACTGAAAAAAACAGTAGATTTTCTCCTTTCATAGACTTTTGTCCCAGAAATTGGACAGGCAGCTGTGGGATAACACGGGTTTGTGTTAGTTTTTTCAGATCCATAAGCATGGCATGCGATTCCAGCAGTAAAGATGTGCAGGAGTGGGTATTTAGCATCAGTTGCTAATCTGGCCTTTGTTCTTGTATCATGATTTGTCCAGGTTCTGTCTCTCCTGTCCTCTGAGATTTCCTCTTCGCTGAAAAATAATGCAAATTTATCTTTAGGCCTTTCCAAGAAAAATATGTCCTTCAGAACCAAATTTAAAGACAGTGGGTTTTTTTGTGGGGTTGCTAAAAAAGGACAGTCCTTGGGAGCAGCAGTCTATAGGGGATGTTTGGATCAGATCATACACCGTGCTCATGCCTGCCAAGGGTTGTGGGACAGTGAGGGTTTTCTGGGTCTGTGATGAGCTCAGCCATGGTAGTAGTTCTGTGTCTGGAATAGTCTGTAGTTATGATCCACAGGATCTAATGAGAAGTTTCTAATGAGAAGTTGAAGGGGCAAGCTATTGTGAACAATTTCTGGAGAATGAAAGTCAAATACAGGAAAATGCAGGGGTTTAAAAAATATACCTCATGAGGTTTAAGCGCATAATGTGACTATTCAGGGTGAGGTGAATGTTTGCACCCAGTCTCTGTGCATATGAACAAAGTTCTGGCCATTTTCATAATCGTGACTTTTGATCAATAGATCTCTACATTCTGATAGAAATATAGCCCAAACACTTGTTGTTAGTACTTCCTGTGAGTCATTAAGGGAAACTGTTCATTTTCCCTGACTAGGAAAATGTCATTACAGAATGTACTCCCTGTCAAAAACAGTGGGCTCCCAAAGACCCCAAAAAGTGACCTTAACAGACTTCAGGGAACTGTCCTTTTTCCTCCTCTGTTATTCAGTGAGCTGCCCCAGTTGAGTTTCTCTGTGAATTGAGATTTTTCACATCCATTATTCTTCATTAACTTACCTTTAGTGTGTACAAAGAACTAAAGAATCTTGGAGCACTCAGAAGTTTTCACATTAAGAAAAAACAAAAGAGAACTACATAATTACATGCACTGTTATTTTGACTTTTTTTTTTCCTATCTTGACTATAAGGGGAAGCTGTTTGTTTCTATTCCAGTAGTTCTCAGTGTTTTAATAGGTGCAGGATAGTGCCCTGAAGGCATTGCAGTCTTAAATACAATTGCATACATAGTTCATAATTGGTCAGGAGGATGAAGTAGAGAATACACTTAAAGATATAGGTAGAGCACCAGTCTTGGGAATGTTTGCAAGTATATCAGAGGTCAGAATCAACAACCACAATTGTTTTGATAATTTTGAGGAAGTAGTACTGGAAGATGAATGTCAGGGAAGCATTGTGCTTTGAGAGGAGAATTCAAAAGCACCAATACAATTTGGGGAATAACTGACTCATTACCACTGCTGTAGAAAAGGATCAAGGGAGAAGGAATTGAATATGGCTCATTATTATCTTACTGAGATGTGTTAATAGATAGATCCTGTGAAGGACATGAAGGGGGAAGGCATGGTAATTATTTACCTGAGTGCTGCCAAGGCCTGTGATAGAGTGCTCTGTCTCCCTTTGAGTGGTGTGCTTTTGATACACTTGGGAAAAGGATAGGAGAGTTGGGAATGGTGGGAGTATTTGAGCGGGGAGTGAGAACACTTGGCTGGACACATCAGGGAAAATTGGTTGCAGTCTGTCAGCCCTGAAGAAGGAGCAGAAATAAGTTTAATTTACAGGAAAATAGATAATCTGATCAAAGCTTGAGTTTAAGGACAGGGAAGTTGTAGGTGGAAGGTCTGTCAGCAGTTTTAAGAACAGGACAGCTTTAGGCACATGGAGATGGGTTATGGATACCTTCACACATGAGGCGAGCTGGTGACATGAGACCCTCCCTGTCCTTCAGGGATTTTTTGTGTTCATCCTTCAGCCAACAGGACTGGACATCTCAAGCCATCACGTTTTGTAGTTACATGGTCATTGTATATTTTGGTAAGAAGTTTAGTAGTTCTGCTTCCCCCTCAGTGTGAGTCCAGTGGGCAGGATGTGCTGTTCCCTGGAGCCAGATACCTCCTCCAGGATCTCTGACAGAGCCCTTTGTGCTCAGTGACCTGTGTGTCTGACCATGCTCGCTGTTCTCACTGCCATCATTGCTGTGTCCAAATTCATTCCCAACTCCATCATGGTCTGGGAAGCTCCTGAGCACAGCTTGAGGTTTCTGCTGATGCCTTTCTGGGCCAGAGCCCGTCCATGGTCTCGCTGCCAGGCTGCAGGTGGGCTTAAGGGGCTTGTCTGGCCTAAGGAGTTTGTGAGTCTGGGTCCCATAGGCACAGCCTGAGGGAAGCAGGCTGGGTCCTCTTCCCAGCTGAAGTGGTGTGTCATCTTGGCATTCTCCACACAGGGACACAGAAGGAGTTGCAGTGATATGATTTAGCCTTTTAATGTCAGTAACACTCTCCTGTCAGTAGCTTTTCCTGTTGTTTATTGCAAAGCCACAGTTCTACTGGGCATTTACCTGCAGCTTTGTAAACTGGAAGTTGCTTGTTGACATACTCGGTTTAAAAATATTTTAGTGAGAGGGTACTGCTTGATTTCTGGAATTGTAACTGACCAACGATTTCATTTTCATGTTGTGCATACTGTGTGCAAAAGCCTTGATGGAGCCTTATCCATGGATAGCTGTCATTAGCTTGATGCTAGCCTTGGACAATTTTGTGATGATGATAGCTTAACCTGCTAAGTTTGTGTGAGTAAATATTAAGGTAACATTAGAGCGAATACAGTGAGTGTTATGTTGAATGCTTTGCTGATGCAACAAATGTTTTTTTCTTTTATCCTGAATCATTTTATTTTTTTCCTTTTTTGTCATAGTGCCTTTGACTTGGTAAACATTCATCTTTTCCATGATGCTTCCAATTTAATTGCTTGGGAAACAAGCCCATCGGTTTACTCAGGAATACGGCATAAGGCTCTTGGCTATGTACTTGATAGGTATGTATTAGCCTTTCCTGGCCTCTCTCAATCTCTGTGTTTGTAAGCAGCCTATGAAAGACCTTTCAAATGGCACACTCAGAAATGTAGAGGTTTTTATGCTGTCACCTGAAAATGGTTACTGCTTGCCAGAGTTTTGTAAACAGTGCCAATTGCAGATCACTTTATGACACTGATTCTTTAATGCCAAATTACTGATCTGGGACCACTGAAGCCACTCTGAAGCCGCCAGAAGTTGTAGAGTAGAAAGCAGGTTTATTTTTTTAATGTGTTACTTACATTAGCTTCTTTTTAGACTGTGTGGAGTCTAATAAAGCTGCCATTCAAGTGCATTTCCAGTTGTTACAGAATAACAGAATAATTCCAGTTGGAAGACATCTCTGGGAGTCCCTTGTTCATCCCCCTGCTTGGAGCAGGGCTGGCTTCAACAGCAAACCAGGGTGTTCAGGGCTTGTCTAGCTGAGCTTTGAGCAGTTCCACACATTTTTGTTTGTAGTTCCTCTGGGCCACCCATTGCTCTGTTTCATTACCCTTACTGTGGAACTTTCTGTCCCTATTATCCAGCCAGAAACTTCCTCAAAGCAGTTTGTCTCCGTCATACCCATCTTCTGGCATGCACTGCTGACCTAAGCCTGGCTTTGTCATTTCTGTAGCTACCAAATAGGTAAAGCCAGCAACAGAGTCCTCTGCAGACATCTTTTCTGTAACCTGAACAAACCTGGCTCTTTCAGCCTCTCCTCATGTGTCGCTGCACACAGAGCCAGTGGTGCTTTAATCTCCACACCAGCTGGATGCAGAAGGCAGCTCATGTCAGCAGCCACACAGTGTTTGTGTGCAGCCAGCACTGGTATTAATTAAATTACCACATGGGTTATAATGGTATTACAGAGTAGTTAATCTGATGAGGGGGGGGTCCCAAAATACCTAGCAACTTACAACTGCCCTAATTATAAAGTCCGAAAAAAGACAACTTTTTCTTGAGTAAAAAAAGAATGTTTCTGCATGGGCATTGGTGTGTTGGAAAAATAAACAGGTATTTGTCATAGGAAATATCACTTGGCTTCATGTTTCAGTGCAAAGTAGAACTTGTCTCTTCAGAGCAGCTGTGGCGTTTGCTGTGACCCCTGGTGTAATGGGGTGCCTAAAACAACCTGCTGGGGCTGGAAGGAATAGAACCAGAGCACTTTCTGTGCTGTTTTGCTGCCCTGATCCCTGCTGTCCATTGTGCCACAGGGTGTTGGGTTTAGAGGACTCTGCAGTGAGACCCCCCGTGAGCGTGGGGCTCTCCTGCCGTTTCCTGGAACAAGGGTTGGGCAAGGGGAGCCCAGCTGGTGTCACCAGTGCCCTTCCCTGGATTGAGGACTGGACCAGTGTCACCAGTGCCCTTCCCTGGGGCAAGTGCTGGGCTGGTGTCAGCTCTGCCCTTTCCCCAGCGTGAGCCCCAGGGGTGTCAGTCCCGCCGGGGGTTCTGAGCCCCATCCTACCAGCCAGCACAGCCCATCAGCTGGGGCCACATCGGTGCCAAGGGCCAGTCCCTTGGTGGCTGAGGGGAGGGAGCTCATGGGCGAGTGCTGCCCAGCACGACCTGCTGTGCCACTGCCTTCTGGCCTCTGCTAGCTGCCTCCCTGCACGGGGCTGGGGCGGGAGGGATCCCCATCCACAAGCAGCTCTCAGCTCTCCTGGCTCTCTCTGGCACCAGCCTGGGAGTCTTAGACACTCCGGAACCAAGCCAGGTTATGTGTTGGAAAATACCTCGTTGTGATTTTTCCCTATGTAGCTTTTCACTGAAAAAGGTTCTGAAATGTGCAGTGGAGTGTAACTGCCTTTCCAATTACATTCTCTCCCAGGTTTGCTCCTTCTCAGTGGGTTTTCTCTCCTGGGAGAGCCGGCAGGTGGGATAGCAGAGCCTGCCTTTCCCCCAGCAGAGGGCTGAGCAGGAATTGCTCTAAATACGAATTTACTGGCACCCTTGGGGTAATCCAAGGATGAGCAGGAGAAAGGCAGTATGTCTTCTCTTGCTTCACGTGCAAACTGCTCAAAAGCGTCAGAAAATGCTGGAGGCACTTGGAAGGATTGCAAATAGGTAGCATATATATAAGTACATAACAGATCCCTGATGTAGGGCACAGGGGCACAGGAAGGTCAGGATCTACTCTCGATGCTGTCTGAGATGCAGATTCTTGAGTTCTGTTACACAGAGCAATGTGGGAAAGGCCTATTTCTGTGTCATTTTTCCTTGGCTCCGCTGGTCTCCTCTGCTTTTCTTATGCTTTCCACCAGGGAAACCTGTGCAACCCCTTTGCATTATTTATTGCACACTTGTTTACAGCATACAGTGTGCTTCATTAGCTAATTTTGGCTTTGGACCTCCCACGATGCCCTGGCAAAGAGTAAGGTAATAGACTGTAGTATTAGTGTCAGCTGTGGGTCAGGGATGTCACGACGGTATATCATTAAAATGTGACACTGCCACAAACTGCCCCGAGCCCCCTGCGCTCAGAAAGGAGCCCTTGGCCGCCGGGTTGCGCGGTGTCCCCGCTCGCTCGCCGTGGCTGAATTGTCCATTCTGAGGGCGCAGCCAGCCGCAGATCCGGACCTCCACAGAGCAGAGAGGGGCTGCCGGGCACAAAGGGGGACTTCTGTACCGCACTGAATAATGGGAAGCCCCTTTCATCCGCAGGGGTAACCTTTTGGCAGCCACCAGCACACTCTATTCTGATCTGCTGATTGGGGAGGACAATACACTGAAGCTCACTTTGAATGAATGCTGCCACCAACAGTGTCCCCATTCAGGGGCTTTGGGAACCATCTTTGGCCATTGTCCGCCAGCACTCCCTCAGACAGCAGGAAAAGGGAAAGTGAGAGCAGCTATAGGGGGAAAAGTACTTCTTTTCTTGGCTTTAATCTCTCTTTAAAGCTTCATAGATCTACATTTCCAGCTGAGCTACTGGAACTATGCAGTGTCAGATAAATACAGAAGAGAGAGGTTTCAAGCTGAGCTTTCAAATCCCCTTATCTGCATGAACTAATAATGCAGATTTAGTGCTGTTAAAAACAGAGACTGATAAGTCTTTTCCTTTAAAGCCTCTAAACTGCTAAAGAGCATTTAACAGCGATGCAGTTCAAACCCAGTGAACAATGCTGAGAAGGAAAACAGTTTAATGAGCTAAACCTTCACTGAATGAAACAGAAACACCTTCTCACAGTTGATTTAGGTCACTGTGGGAGTCGGTGAAAGCGCAGTTGTGTTCACGCTGCATCTTCATAAACATGAGTTACGTCCAGCCTTTCATCTGGGCAGCAGCTATCACAGGAGCTGGGGATGCAAACCAGAAAAGGCTTTGCAAATAAAGCTCAAATGAATCGGTTCAACTGTTCAGATTGCCAGGGAAGTTGGTTTTCCTAAAATTATTTCAGCGTAGGGTTTTAACACATAGGCTCGAAGCTGCATGACATCCCAGCATTGCTGAGCAGGGCAGGGGCTGGGGGGAAACAAAGGAAAAAGCGTCGAGCGAATGATTTAAAGTTACACTAAAAGTTTTCTCCCAGGGGAATCTCTTCATGGTCCTAATAGCTTGTTTGGGGAGTAGAAAGGTTTGTTCTTTTAGTTTTAATGGGCTTTATTAAAGCTAAATCTGAAGTGATTTGGCTTTAATAGCTTGAAAAATGAATTAAATAGCAAGAACACTGTTAAAGGCAGCTCACTGGTATGTGCTGAGGCAGATTGGGTCTGATATTTGCTATATAGCAAGGGAGAAGAAGATGCGGTGTCAGATGGATGCTTTAAAGACCAGGAGAGCTGGAATCACGCTGCTGTTAAATAAATATTTGCTTGTATCTTTACAAATACAGTCTGTATGTAGAAAATTGAGGTGTGTACACACACCTGAGGTGTGAGCCTGTCAGCACCAATGTAAACCGCAACTGAGCCTCCCACAAGTCAGTTTTGTTGTTGCAGGCAGACACAGGTGCAGTAAAAACTGAAGTTGCTTTAAAATGAAGATAAGAACATCTGCTTTATATTTTGTGGGGGAAAAAAATTATTCCAGGACCGTTTTGAATAATTCCCATGTACAGTTAGCCCTATTTCCATAATACTTGCTTTTTTTGTATTTTCTGAGGTTAGAGGGTGTAAGGTATAAATGAAAGTAAGATAGGAAATATAGTTTACATTTTAGTTTAGTCTCTCATGCATCTGCTGTAATTAATGGATGTGCATATGTCATATTAATTAATCACATAGGCATATTATTCACGTCCTGTGGCCACTTGCTGGGGAAGAGTGTCCGAATGCAAGAGCCAGACTGGGGAATAAGAAGCTGCAGGATGGGGCCCTTCAACAGTGTGAGGGAGAGTTTGGGAAGGGCAGGACGTGAGGTGTTAGCCTGATCCAAGGCTCTTGGCGTGCCAGCCATCTAAACTTCCTGAAATTATCTCGAGCATTCAGATCCGTAAAATGAATGTGGTTTTTTTTTTAAAGAAAGTGACAGTGCTCTTCTGTTTTCCTATTGAAATGTTCCCTGGCCTAGTTCAACAGAAACATTTTTACATTACAACTGTGAAATCTTGGCATAAAGCTCCCCTTTGTGCCCTTCATTATTTTCTCACAAATATAGTCCATTGTCACATAGCTGAAGTTAATTTGATCAACATTGGGACATTTAACTTTTATGTCCGGTCAAAGGAGCTGTTTCATGCTCATTTTGGGTATTCAAAAGAAATGATTGCCAGAAAAATAATGTTACTATTAACAATTCAGAGCAATTAGTTTCCCAGGGAGAGGCGATGTGATGCACCGGCTCCACACAACTATTCTTTGTCATTTTATGGATGCTCATCAGTCAACTGTCACTTCTTCTCAAAGACCCCTCCAATCTAAATGTTTCTCTTTGGGCTTTTCCCAGAACTAGCAGCTGAATGAGCAAAAGAAAAGCCACTTAGTTTCTAGGCAAAGGAAAACTTCACTCTAAAGATCTGGGTCATTTGGGAAGATCCTTGGAGCAGCTCACTTTCCAAGGGCTTGGGATGGGGTTTCTTTTTGGTGGTGGTTTTTTTTTTTTTTTTTTTTTTTTTACTTTATTTGGTTTTTGCATCAGTGATTTTAACATGTGCATTCAAAGGTTTAGTGAAATTTCTGTGTATTCAGATAGAAAGCACTCCCAGGGCAAATAAACCTTCTAGCCAAATGTCTTCTAACAAAAGTTTAAACCCCTGGATCACATTCAAATTGACAGCTTTTCATTAAGCACCCGAGGCTCAGCTCATTAATATTCGGTCATCCCCCCCTTAAACGGAGGTTAAGTGCTCTCAAAATTAGTGTGTTTGGATAATATGCTCTTTAAAGAGTAAATCCAGCAAAATTGTGTTGTTACTTTCAGCCTGTCAAATATAGCCCAGGACACTTTTCCTTGTTGCTTGTTTTTTTGCTGTCTCAAGCTTTTGCATCTTTGATGCAGTTGTCAAAAATCGAACTCCCGTGTCTTTCCTGTTTGCACAGACACATTGTGAATTTCATTTAGATTATATATTTAGCTGAAAAATAATCTTGTATTTGTATCCATTATAATGAAAAACATACACGAGTATAATTTTAAGGACACAATAAATGCAGTTCCATATTAAGTGAATATGATGATTTCTGGTTGTCCTAGTCAGTATTTTTGCCTTTAATCTGTTATTTTCAGCATTTGAGGCTCTTTTTTTTTCCTTATCTTTTCGGCATTAATTAATAACTAAACGGGCTGTTAATAAATTTTCAGTATTTATTTTTCAAATGGTAAAGATCTATTTTTTTGTCTCATGGTAAATCTCTGTAAACAATAGCAGGTTTGGAAGCAAAACCCTGACATCCAAAATCCAGAACTTTAGACACTTGCAGGTGTCACAACACACTTGCAGGTATCACACAAAAAGGTGTCACTTAAAGAAAAAATAGGGTAAATACACTAAACCAGTCTTCACTTTGCCTGCCCAGTGTGGATAGAATTGTGGCTCTTTGAGAAGAAAGGCTGCACATAAAGCTCTGAGGGTTCCTGGAGAGGTTTCCAACAGGTTTTTTCCCACCCAGTCCCTGTGCAGCAGCGTGGCTGTGGGTGATGACAGTCAGGGATTGCCCGGTCTGGGGCTGCTCTTGTGGCAGTCCGAGCCTCCACCTCATCTTCCCTTGTGGCTCTGCTCCTTTTTGCCTGCTTTCCAGTAATAGGATCTTCTGGAGCTGCCCTGTTGTGTGCTGTGTCTTTCTAGTAGAGGTTGGGTGTACTGTAACACAGTCCCACTCCCAGGAGCACAAGTGCAATTAAACACACCATGGAAGAAAAGAGAATGCCTCTTAAAAAAGAAATGGCTGTAAATAATATGCTGCCTGCTTGATTTTGTTCAGAAAATAGCTTTATATGAGAATGTGCAGAGTGTGCCACATTCTCATTGAGTTATATTTTCTGTTTACTGTAAATTGTTCCTTAGAGAGACTGGAGCTGGATGAAGAGCAGTCATTAGTGTCCAGCTAAAGGTGACACTGACATCAGCATCCATTGTGGTTTGTGCCTTTTCAAGTCTCCTGTCCTATAGCCATATAATCTTCCAGGATAGCTATGATTCAATTAAGAAGAATCTATATGGGCTGTTGATCCAATTCTTATTCATTTGCAGAGAAATGAAAATAAATGGCTATTTTGATTTTATTTACAATGCTGGCTGTGAGCTGATGCTCTGAGCTGATAGTTATAAAATGGAGAAATGGTTGGAAGAGCCCCATTCTGCTCTTGTTGGAGCCTGTGGGCACCAGGTCAGTAGCCACCTTGGACATTTTGACTCCCATAGGAAGGTGAGAGCACTGTGAGTGGGGGCTGTGTTCAGTGTGCTGGAAAGACTCAGATCCTCCCTAACAAGGAAATACCTAGATGTGATGAGGTACAGCACTTCCAGCCTCTTGCCTGCCTGTACGAGAGCTGCAGAGGTTGTATCTGGCTGGGCAGATGTTGCTTGTGGCTGGACAGGTCAGTGGCTGTGCCTGCCTCACCTGTTACGGAGCTTCTTTATTTTCATTCCATCGGTGCCAGGTTTAAGACACAGCCAAGGTGATTCAGTTTCTCACTCCAACAAGGAAACAAGTCCTGCTGCTTCTATAGCCACTAGAATTTTCTTTGTTCAAACCTGATGCTGACAGCTCTAACTTTTTGATCACTCTGCTCTTTGGAAAGAAGGTTGCTCCCTTCTCTTTAGCGCTTCAAACGTTTCTGCCAGGTCACCCCCCATTTGTTCCCTCTCAGCTCAGTGCTCCACTGAAGTGTGATTTTCAAAGGGATACTGTAAAATTGGTTGCTCATGAGCTTTTCTGAGCACTGAGCATTGTTTAGTCCTTTGCAAGTGAAGTCTCTCTGGGTTTGAGTCATTTGCATTGCCCTTTCGTAGAAGCAGTTGGGTTTATTTTTAATTCACAGTCCTCCTGGGCCTATCTGTTCCTCAGGCCAGGCCAGTGGCAGCCCGTGGGTCTGTCTCTGACAGCACCTCATGGGTAACGTGGCTGGTGTCCTGTCAGCGCCCATTGCCCACATGGCCATCACAGGAGGTGTGGCTGGGAAAGATGTTTGTTGCAGCTCTGGCAAGACCCAAATCTGGCAAAATTCCTCAACCATCCCACCACCACTCCCATGGATGAGCTGTTCAGGGCAGGCAGTGCCTCTGGTCTGAGCTTTTCTAGATTTGTCACAAAAATTACTTTTTGCAGCCTTAAGAAGTAATGCATCAGTATCCCATTCCTGCATATACTGTCTATTTCTGGCTTACTATTTGCAATTTTGACACCAAGTGAGCACAGGATTTTGGCTTTGCTCTCCACATTGAAGTACTGTGGAACAGTAAGTGAGAATTGCCATGTCTCGACTTCATGCAGAGGAAGATGTAGCAGTTACCTGCTGCCTGCTAACCCCTAAGTGTCACCAGCACTGAAAAGCTCAGAATCTACATAGAAGGATGTTAATCTTCCATGGTAAAGTAAAGGAAGATTCAAAAAGGCATGCAGTTTCTCTGGTTTCTTCTTGTAGTTTCTCTTACATCAGCTGAAGAGCACAAAAATATCTTTGTGTGATAACGCCGGTGCCATAGCACTGTGTTGTCCTGTAGCAGAATTGACAAGTCCTTACATCATTATCCAGGGCTGCTATTTCATTAGACGAATGTCAGTGTCAGGTAAGATCATGGGTTTGTCAATATAATGAAAATACCAGTCAAGTGAGGAAAAAGTCACAATTTTCCGGCTCTAAAAATTGATTTTTATTGCTCTTCTTGTAATCCTTTCTTTGGATTAAGTATTTATTATTGATGTGGTCTTTCTTTTAATCTTAATAGCTGCTGACATTGTAATTAATTAAAAAATAGAACATTTTTGCCCAAATGGCACTATATTGAAATTAAAAGTGAACATCACATATTAGTTAAACAGCCCTGGCAAATGTCTTGAGTGCTAAGATGATTGCCTAAGCTTCTTGACAATTCCTTTCATCTTGCTGTATGGTGCTTGACCTTTTGAGATGTTTTGGTGTTATTAATAGGTTTTAGCCATTATATCAGAAAGAACAAGGCACAAAAATATTATAAACTTTATCTTTTTAATGACAGTGCTACACCACCTTGGGCATGCCAATGAAGGCACTTCATCAAGGCTTTTGAGGCACACTTAGTCAGTAACCAGGTAACTTGTACTCAGAACTGATGGGGATTTTTCTGGAATTTGTCCCCATATGTGTATCTGAAATTGCAAACGGGTGCATGCTGAGCATCTGCAGGGCGGCAGGAGGGAGGTGATATGCAGGAGAGGATGGGGTTCTGTTTCAAAGCTGTTTCTGAAACCTCTGCCAGAGGTGGATCCCCCAGGTGCTGATCTCTGAATAAAACTTAGGAAAAAGCAATGGAGATAGGAACGGCAGAAATCTGAACAGCCACACAGCAGTCCTGTGTCTGGATTGGTGTAAGCCAAAACCTAATGTTTCCATTGTCTTGGTCTTCAGTTCCTTGACATGGCTGTGGCAGGAGACAAATTTCATTGTCGTCATTTCTTGACATTCCACCAGAAGTCACTGCAGGAGTTGTTACTACCTCTGGCATTATAGATCCTTGGAAAAGAAGGTGTGCATAACTATCTTACCCATAGGTCACTGCTGCCTCCAGAGCAGCTCTTGGCTCCCACCAATAGAATGGCCAAGTAATTTTCTGCCTTTTTTTAAATTTTCTCCCTTTCAAATGTTCCCCAGAGGTGTAAGACCCTCACTGGCCAAGAGAGGTAGATTGCTCATGCCTTTGGCACTGTGACTCCTGCCATGGATGGGGTTGGGGTCCAGGCTTCCACAGCAGGGGTGTGAGTGACCCCCCATGTTCCCTTCACCCAGCGTGGGAGGGTTTGTGCAGCCCCTGCAGGGACGGAACCCAGCACTGCTGCTGCTGGCTCAGCTCAACACAGAACCTGTGGTTCCAAGCTCTGCTCAGCTCAGCAGTAAACAAGGCAAGCAGGTTCACCTGAGAAACAATGGCCACAACCAGGAGTGAGCTGTCCTCTCGTCTCTGCACGTTAGTTGTGGTCTTCATATTCCTTTCCTTAGGAGAGGATATTTTATACAGGCAGTCCCTTCCAACACAAACTGTGTCATTTCTAAAAGCTTCTATTCTATGTCCTTTGTAAAAGCTTTTGTGTCTGCAACTCCCATGTGTGGATAATGCACAGAAATAAAGAGATTGTGGAGTGATGGCATCTTACCCCAGAAGTTGCACAAGGAAGATAGAAGGGCTCATATTAGCTGGTATTTAGCTTAAACACATTTAGTTATTATAAAAATTTGCTCACTGAATAAAATATGGCTTGACCTCTGGATTGTTTCTTCCCAAGAAACGTGACAGCGTCCCTCCTTCTCCCCCATTCAGTCTGCTTGGCAGAGCTGCGTGGTTTTTGTTTTGTTTTGTTATGTTATTGTTGTGTTTAAAAAAAACCAAAACCCTCAAGCCCCTCTTTTCAGTGGTGTCAAGTTAGGATGAATTGGCCAGGGAGGCATGTTTATAGACTGTGTGAAGAACTTTGTCTTTGTGTGGGAATGCTGGTGACACTGGTATGGCTTGCCTGAATGAACTGCGGTGACGCGGCTAATAAGGTGTCCTGCTGAGCGCTGCCGCAGCCTTTCTCAGACCTCCCACCTAATGCCATTCAGCTCCAGCTCAGTGTAGCTAATTTTTCCCATTCCCTCAATTCTTTAGGCCTCCTTACAAACAGAAAAGTCAACTTTCACACCGAGGAGAAGATAAGTGCTTTAGGAAATAATCGTGTAAACAGAATGTTACCTTCTGACCTGATGCTGATACCTTGGTCTGGGACAAAACCCAGCTGGCTATTGCATTAGACATGGCTATTAAAAGAATAATGCTGCTGATCCTCCTTACAAAGTGCCCTGAGAAATGGTTTAGCCAAATCACAGTTCCTCTTGTCACATTGAATCATGTTCAGCTGCTCTTTTCCATGACCAAATTGCTGATATTTAGCCACTTCCCTGTCTTTTCCGTTCTTGCCACGGTAGGGGAGGGGGAGAAGTATGAAAGCAAGGGCAAGTCGGTAAAGTTTCTGATTGTCTGTTATTTTCTAGCTGAATTTCAGTGCTTTGAAGTGTATATACAGTGCTCCATACAGTGTTTATAAAAGAGGTGCCTTTCATGAAGTAACTTTAATTGTAAACTACTATAATGAGTACTTCAAAATAAAGTAAATTACAAAAGGATTTCAGTGATTCCAGTAACATAGAATTATTCATTTTAGGTTTGTACTGATCCCTGCTCTGTGTAGCTACTGAAATTAATAAATAGATCAAGATTTCCAGTAGTATTGAGGAGAAGGGGGTCCTCTGCCTCTTCCTTGTTTTTGTCTTTATAGGAATGGGGCATTTCCTAAGTGGCTTTGAGAAAACTTCCCCCTCAGAGTCCACGTACCTGACACTGCCATCTAGGCTGAGATGTGTGTTCTTAGATCAGAGTAATTTGGAGCACCCAGGCTCCAGAGCAGACCCCAAGCACACGCTTCCACTGTGGCATCTGTGTGACCTCTGCCATGGTCAGTCCAGCCCTGCTCCCGCCCCAGCCAGGCTGGCCAGCCCAGGATGAAGTGGCACAACTCAGGGTGGTAGGAGGTTTCTCATAATTCTCCTGATGCTCCCAGAGGAACAGCTGGGTTTGTCACAGGACAGGGTGTCAGCGTCTGCCATGCTGAAAGCTCTGCTGAGGGGAAGGGATTTGCTCAAAGCCTGACCAACACAGCAGAGGGAGGACATCTCCAGTGCAGACACAGGAGCTTCTTTCTGGGCCTGTAAAGGTCTTGCCGATGCCCAGCATGAGCCAAGTTGCAGCTGTTAGACCAAAATAAGAATTATATGTCTTTATTCTGCAGCAAAGAAACTGCTATAGTAATTTAGCATTAATTTACATTCTTAGTAGTGACAGTTGAGTTCACTCCTAAAAAAATGTGTAAATCATGGATCTAAAAACATTTCAGCATGTGACTTAACTTGGACTGTAAACTGTACTTAAAGTTACAATCACTCAAGTGTTTCCTCTTACTGCCCTGTCATGGCTGAAGAGCTCTTCAGCTCTTTCATTCAACTCATCTGCCTTTTTTCAAAATACAACAAAATGTGAAAAGAAACGGGAGTCTTCCCACTAAAACCATAGGATTTATGCTGGTGTCATGGATTGGATGTGTTCTTTTTATATGGTTCAGATTTATCACTCCACTGAGTGATTCATGGCAACATTTTTGAAGGACTAGTTGATTCGTGGTTAAAGGAAGGGTTTTTTTATAGAAGCAAATAGCAAAGGAGAGTAACACAGATGTGGAAGCCTTCCTAGTTCATCTGCAAGCCCTTGTTCTTGTTAAAAAGGCATTGTCTTCTGAGTTCTCTGTTGCCTGTACACATGCCTAATTGTGCATGTTGTGGCTTAGAACATGGAAACACAAGGAACAGAGCACTTTTGATTAGCTCTCACCCCAGTCCTGACACTTGCAGAGGTGACACAGGACAGACTGGCCCCGTTTCTGTCTCAGTCCCCTCGGTGTCAGGATATTGCTGTACTGTTCCCTATGGCCATCTCCTTTGCAGACTGGGAGTCTGACTCTGGGAAGAGTCAGACTCCAAGTTCTTGTGCCATTGATTCAGGGCAGCTCTAGGCACCAGGAAGTGTTTCAGCACAGACCTGTCACAGTCCCAAACTGCAGAAAGAGGTCTGACATTTGAGAACTCTTGAACTAATCATAAGTTCCAAGACAAGGGCAGTAGGTTACATACACGTATTAAGTTGAGTCATTTAAAGGGTATTTCATTGTTAGGTACCTCAGATCACTTAATAAGTACATGTGTGTACTTATTAAATGTGTCTGTCTCTTGCTGTGCCCCTGTTGGGAATTCTCCTGTACACCTGAACTTCACCACCTGTGAAAAGAGATGAGTCAGAAGCCACTTGGGGCATTATTCTAGAGAAGTTAACATTTGGACTCTTGCTTCAGTCTGACATGAGATACTCCTTCTAAAATGTCCAACAAGACGAGCTACAAGGGGAGTAACTGGATAAAATTTTCAGTTGTCAAGCTGGCATTGATTTGTATGCAAGTCATGTTTAAATCAGGTAATGTGCAAGACTGTGAAATGACTTGAGTTTTAATTAATTGGTCAGAAACAGACTAATCAGCTGGTTTGTTCAGAGATTTGGAGACATTTTCACAGGCTGTTTATGGAGTAGTCTGTTGTTTGGAAAATATGTCTTTGCATAAAACAATCACAGGCATGGCTCTCATAATCCCAGTTTGTTTTAAGAGGCCTTCGATGGACCTTGGTGTCATTCCTGCAATATCTGTCATTCCTCTGTCAGCAGTAAATGGCAATGAGCAGAGCCAAAGCTGAAATATGAATCAGGACAGTTGGCCAAGCAAAATCAGTTGTTTTCTGTTTAAGTGTGGATCCAATTTTGCGATGATAGTGTTAGCAAACTGTGGCACTGTAAATGGCTTAAGTTCTCATTTTCCTTCATTGCGCCATGAGGGCACTAATCAAACTAATGTTTTGTGCAGGTCAGGAGTGACAGGTTTGTCTCAAGGCTCGCTGGGAGCTGACAGTGGGCAATATTTATTAACAGTGCCTGCAGTAATCTGTCAGCTGAATGGAGGATTGAAGATTTTCATACTGGAAAAGGCAAAGTCTTTGCAAGAGATTTTCTTCAAATGATCACTGTCTTAGGCACGATGCACATTATGTTTTCCGTAGAATAATATTCCTTACATAATAGATGGCTGTTGACGAAAGCCATGAGATGTTTTCAGAGGAGCAGCAGCATCTCACTGCAGATCCAATGCTGTCCCTTTATAGCTTCGAGAGGTCTAAATGGATGCAATGCACTAGGACTTACAAAGCCACCTGAAACAAGTGCCTCCTCTCCGGGCAGTGTGTTCCAGGGAGCCTCCTGCCCAGCCCTGCTGGCCAACCTTCTACCTGTCCCTGAGGGCCCTGCCCTGGCTCACCTGCACTTTCTGGCACTGCAGCACTTACATGTTCATGTATTCCCAGAATGTTCACAGCCTATTGCCTGCATTTGTGCCTTTTGTGTCTGTAAATGCTTTGTGACTGTGGCAGTTAAATTTTGGGTGTTTCACACCTTCCTCAGCCACTGATAGGAGATGAATTGTATTGATTCCTGGTTTGAGAATAAGCGTGATTCAGTGGATTTCCAAATGCCAGGATCTCTTGAAGCTGTAAAATTGCACATTGTTTGGAGTGCCAGACAACTGTTGTTAATAATAGATCAGCTAATAATATAATGACAGTTTTTAATAATACAGTATTTGAAAGATGGACAGTAATGCCATATCTCTCTGGGCAGGACCGAGCAAAGGCTTGAGAAAAAAGTCAATCTTCACTGCACAGCTGGAGTGATCACTGTTGGGTGTTAGCTACAGCCTCAGTAAAAATCTGCTGGCACAGCAGAGAGCTGTCTTCAGGGAACTGTAGCCAAGCTGGGAGCCAGGGATGCTCTGTGGGATGATGGATGTTTATCCCTACCACATCACTCCTCATGTGACTCTTAGAGTACTCACAGACAGCAGGAAACATTACTTGGATATCAGTAAACTCAGACATACTCTGAACCCACTGCTAATTCAGGGCTCCTAATTCTTAGATGCCCAGCCCAAAGTCGTACCCTTAAACTTTCCAAGGTGTGGAGGATTTCCATGATGCCCTCCCATGATGTCCAAATGCTGCTTCTGTGTCATTTGTACGAACTGCTGCAAACGTGCTTTCTCCCAGCCTGCTCTATCAGCCAGGCAGGGGAAACCAAATGCAGGGACTGGTGATAGAATTGCCTCAGCAAAGAAAATCAACTGAAAAACACGGTTAATACATTGGGCCAGTATAAACTGGTAGTTTTGATGGTTCCAATAAATATTTATGAGACTGTGCTTAAAGACAACATAAGTGTGTTTGTGCATCCTTGCATGTATGTAAAGAATGACAGGTTTGTTCTGTTTTCGTTTTTTTCCAGAATTATAGATCAGCGGTTTGAGAAAGTTTCATATTTTGTCTTTGGAGATTTCAACTTTAGACTGGATGCCAAAGCAGTAGTTGAGGTAGGACTTCTCTTTTTTTTCTGTTGTAGACACTACCAGGTTTGATTTCTCAAATGTTTTTTCCTGTGGAAAAGCTAAACATGACTTAACAAAGTAATGTTAATATTGACGTCAGACTTGGCCGAGACTACTTTTAACAGGAACATCTGGCAGGTAACTGAAATTGCATGGTTATGACTTTTGCCATCTCCTTAGAGCTCACAGTGCATTTCCTGCAAGCAGAGAAAGTGCTGGGTTACATTTCTACTCTGGGGTAAAAATGAGGGTCATTTCCTAAATGTCCATGATAGAACTTCACACTGTAAAGTAGAGGCAGCCATCAGTGCAAACCTTTGGGCCAGTATCATCTCAGGGTGGGAGATGACTGGAACATATGTATTAAGCCAAAAAGAACGTACTAAACCTTTTTCATTATGAGTTGAGATTGCCTTGACTGCCGAAGCTCAGTTCCAGATAATGTGGGGTCAGAAATAATATCCAGGTTGAAAACCAGTTTAATCTTTAATTTTTCCCACTTTAATTCTCAGAGGTATTGAGGTGTCTTTTTTGTGTCCTTGTGGCAGGCATGTATCTTTTAAGCCAAAAGTGGTAATTTTATAAATCAAACAGTGGGAAGTAAGTGTCCTGTGTGTGGAAGGCTGGCTCTCCCCATCCCAGGGTGGTGCCTTTCTTCTTCCTTACGCTCCTTCGTCTTTGAAAAACAGGAGTTTAACATTACAGCACTGCATGTGGAACTAATAGCTTACTTATTGGACTCCCTGAGTACAGTGCAGTCATTTAACCAGCAAGCTTAAAGCATAATTGAAACAAATGTCAAGTCCCTATTTCGGAATATACAGCTTCATACTGCATATGTTAAAGGTTAAATCCTGCTCTGCTATGCTGCAGCTGCCATGGTTATCGGTGGTGTTCAAAGATCACTTGGTTTTGAACTATTATTTTGAATTATTTTTTCTTCAGTAGTGGTGTGATGATATTCCTGAGGATGTTCTTGTCAGAAATCACCTGCCAGTCACTCTGCAGCAGAGTTATCTCCTGCACCCAGTACTGATGAAAGGTGCTCTAAGTTTTTCACTCACTGCCAGCAGTCTGCAGGACTGAAACTGCAGAGGGTGTTTGCTTTGGTACCAGCAGATTAAGATTTCTACGTTTATATCTGTGAGTTTCAAAATGAACCACGTCAAATGGAATACTGTCACTGACCACAGAGGATGCAAACTGCACAACAGGGGACTACCTGTGCACGGGGGGTTCTCAGAACTCTGCATCTTGGGAATGTTTTACTGCTGCTGAGTAATGTTGCTGCATTTGAGTACACAAGGTGCAGTTGGGAGATGAATCAAATTCATTTCCTCATTCTTCCTACTTAAAGTGTGTGCCTGCGTGAGTGCACAAAGGAGTAGAATAATACAGATTTTCTGTTGCTCTTTTGGAAAAGCAGCATACTCCATTAGCCAGAACTTCACACAGCTACTCTGCAACATTAATGAAGCATAATTAAAGGTGATCTAGAAACTTCCATGTATAATTTACACAGGCGCAGGAAAGTCACATTAAGTTTGTTTTTTAGTGTTCTGCACTTGGTGCGGTTTATAAATTCATATGTCAGCAGATCCAAAAGCTTTAAGAAATGGTTGTCTCATGCAGGTTGCTCCACAGTAACTGTACAGCACCATGCTGTGAACAGCTCTGGGCACTGGAACAGTCCTGAGGGAGTCAGCAGTCAGCACACAGCACTGTTTGGCTCCTGGGACAGAGATCAGTTCCCAAAGTATAGTTTGGAAGGGCAGAGCTACAGGCCATCTCTAGTGGGAATTGCACTAGATAGGACCTGATGGTCTGGTCGTGTGCAAGATACAGTCCCAAATCCCTTCACAGCGTGGTTTGCACATAGTGTGACTTAGCTGTGCCATTTTCCCAGAGCCAGGGCTGGGCACAGCTGCAGTGGCAGAGCAGGAACGAGAATGGCCAGAGGTGCTCATGTCCCCATGTCCCCAACACTCAGTGCCAGCCTGTGCTCAGCTGGGAACCTCCCGCTCCAAAGGACATCCCAGTCCATTCTGGCATTTGAAAATGTGCCTGTGCAAATGGATATTAACCACTCTCTGGACTATTCAGCAGTGGAGTTAATACTGGGATTTTTAAGGGTTAATCCATTGACCTGTCATCTTTGTATATATTATGAAATTTATCTCTGCTTTTCTTGCTGACCTTTTGAATTCCCTCTTGAGACCACAGCGTGCGGAACACTTGGACACTGAGGTGCTATGAGCAATACATGTGGAAATGCATTGTGGAAATGCAGACTGCGCATAGAACAAACACAGAGCATAAAGTGTATTTCTGAAGGTTTTCCCAATTGTGCTATATTAAGGCAGTATCTGAGAGCTGTTGAAAATGTGGAGTTCAGATTCTGAAATGCAGTGTCCTCAATCGGATGCCAAAAGCGCTGTGCTTATTAATTCATAATTAATAGACAATAAATCATTAATACATAATTTATTGAACATTTATGGGAACCTTAGTCTTAAGTCACATTGATTTCCTTGCTAGGAAAATCCTCTTTCCTGCTGCTGGAGTAACTGGGGGGGTTGTTACCGGCACATGGGCAATACGAGGTGCTGTTGCTGAAGTGGCTGCAGTGAACCTTCAAGTGCGTTTGCTGTGTCAGTTCCTGACCCACTCCGGCAGCACCGTCTGGGCCAGATCCCGGCACATCCCATGGGGACTGTGCAGCCGAGCTGGGGGGCAGTCCCTCTCCATAAGGGAGGGGAGCACCAGTGCTTTGTCATTGCAAAACATCCAGAAAACCTTCCATTAGAGTCCAGCCTCGTGGAAGGAACCTCCCTGTTCTGGCCAGCAAAGCACAGGCACCTGATGCTGTGCCGGCCATGCCTTCAGGAGGACACCTTTTGCTCCTTGCCCTTCATGCCGTGAGGGTTTCCAAAAATAACTCGTGAACGTAGGAAATGTATTTAGTAAGGTAGTAACTGCAGAAGAAAGATCTGCATTTCCCTGGGGTTTGGTCTCCAAGACCTGACTGTTCTGTCTGATGGCTAGCTAACTTCGGTTAATCCTGCATAGGCAAAGGTGGCCAAGGATTTTGCTGCTGCTTAAATTCAAAGTTTTGCCTACTGATTTTTTTAAAATGGTAGACTTTTTAGGGTGGTGCAGCATTCTGATTATTTGCCCACTACTTCAAGGTGTCTTTCAGCACCTCTATTCCCAGCACATATGGAAGTGTTTACAATGTAAAAAATGATAGACTTTTTTATTAGTTCACCTATGAATTCTGTGCTGTATCAGCTTCTCTGTGATGTCTCTAGTACAAGTACTGTCCCAGCATTTCATAGAAACATGAATTGATGTTTCTTTATAGAGAAGATGGTTCTCTTAACTTTTCCAGAAGTTTTGCTCTTGTCTGTTTTAAAGCTAACACAGACAGGTCAGTGTAATCTTTGCACTTATCAGAAGTGCATTGCAAATGTATAGTAGCATATGTGGCAAAGGTACATTTTCTATTTCAGGAAAATTATCTTCTAAAGGTGAGTAAAAAGGAGGTTTGATGAGGTGACTTTGAAGAAATCTGCAGCAGCAGAGAGACATACTGTAGGCTGGGTTGAAGAATATTCCAGAAATCTAAAAATTATTATGAGTTAGTGCTTTGGTTCTTTAAAAGGTAACAGAGTACATGCTTGGAGGTTCTGAAATTAAATTACTTCTACTACTTGGCTATCACCTGAATAAAACCAGGATAATAAAATCTCTGAACACATTAAGGGTGAGAAAGGAACAGTAGGTTGTGAAGGGGTGATTGAGGATGTTTATTACAAAGAACTGGAGAGTACGAGTTCCTTTTGGTTTTGGTGAGAAATTAGAGAAATTAAGTGACTGTGAGTGACCACATGGAGAAAGTGAGTTAATTCTCTGCCCTGGGAGCAGGCAGCTCTCCCCTGTGGTGGCTGCTGCAGAGCTCACAGGGTTTCATGCTGTGACCAGGTCCAAGGCCATTCTGATCTCTAGTTTTACCTCTGTTTTTTAACCGAAACATCTTATTGGCATCTAATATTTCCTGTAAACTCTACAAACACTTTCTGGTGTAAGTGTGGAAGCAGAATTGATCCCATAAATTTCTCCTTGACTTCTTGTTCACCTGTATCCGTGGAAGTGCCAGTAAGAGGGTCATGACCCCTGTCAGTGCATGTGTGGGGCTGCCCATGCACCGTGTTCACGCGGGCTGGCACTTTGGATACGTCACATGCAGAGGTGCCCTTTCCCCTTCTTTGAGAGGGAAGGTGTTAAAAAAGGAGATATTTCCCCTTCCTGCTGTCCCAGAAGCTCCTGTGCTGGAGCCTAGTGGTACCTGCAGTGTGTCTGTCCAGAGCTGTCTCCTCTCCTGTTCCCTGCCCAGCCCAGAGCATCCCATCACAGCCTTGACTGTGCTCATGGGGAGATGCACTTCACCTTCTGTCTCAGTGAGCCTGTTTACCAGTCCTGCTCTGTTTAAGTCACCATTCAAGTGTTTTAGCTGGGTCTAGAACAAGGAAGAGTAAGTTTTTTGACCAGTTGGTCATAATGACAGTCTGTATTAATCTTTGAGAATTACTGTATTTTCATATTTAAACAAAAAACCTAGTTAGTCACTGAAACTCTTACCTGTAAGTCTTCTTAATCCAGTATGTACATATTAGAAAAGTACAAACAGGCTTAAGAAACCAGGCTTATTTTGACTGTTTGGGAATAAAAACCTGTTTATGCATGAGGCTGCTGATTAAAAAGTCTCTTAAAGTTCCTTCTACTCCAAAGAAAAAAAGAAAGATAACAGTGTGCTCCTCCGTCCCAAGAATTTCAGCTCAGTAACACAAAGCTTAGTTTCCAAACCATCAGCCTTTAGGAGAAAGCCACATTAATTGCAAAATCCATTTGCTCAAGGTAAACTAGGTCCTTGCCTTGTATCCAGGATAGTTTTCATTTCTTTGTGACTAAAGGACATTGTGTTAGGGTTGGTGGTAGGTAATCTGGAGAGGCATTAAGTGTATCGTGTATGAAGATTTACAAAGGTAGCAATAGAAGTGGTGCTTCAGGATTTCAGTCATTTTGGCCTTCAGAAAGCTTTCAAGCTCTACCTGCAGAACAAAAAGCAAAGTCCTTATATTAAAACTGGGAATTCACCTTGTCCACCCACCCTGTCTGCTCCATGGGTTACAGTCAACCAGGATATTTCCTTTTCAGATTGCCCTTTGTTAAGGTGTGACTGGGATTGCTGATTAAACATTTTTTAGAAGGTAATAACTGCTCATAAGAAGTTGCCTATCTGGCTCCATCATTCACTTGCACTGTGCCTCTCTACCACCTCTGTCCATGTGATTTTTTTATCCAGTAAAATAGGAATGACTTCATTCTGGCATGACTTTTTACTCCCACCGTATTGCTGATGCTACAGTAAATCATGTAATTTCCATTTGATCACACAGTCTTGGCATAACATGGTCTTTCATTCTGAGAAAGCCAGTGGTGGTATTGTATTCCTTTACCTAGCATGCTTGTGCCAGCAGAATTTGGAGGAGCACTCCTGTCACTGCCACAATGTGTGTCTGCAAAACCTCCTCCTGTGAGACACCTCTCAGTCTCTTTTGAACAAACATCTGTTGTTCGGGTTAAAAGCTGATGAACAGCTTTTCAAGTCTGAGTAATTGATTTAGATCTTACTCAAGTCTGAAGAATTATTTTAAGTTGAACTTTTTTCGTCCTGTGCTTTGGGCACTAGTGAGGATCTTTGCAAACTGTAGCCAACAGCTGACCTGTTAGTAAGTGTCATCAAAAAGATTAATAGTTAATTAAGGAATTAGCCCTGATTTGGAAAGCTGATTCTCAGTGAGGTGGTCAGTGGATGTGGAGACTTGCTTACCTCCTCATTGTTACAGGTGGGCTTCCCTGGGCAAAACAGCTCACCTGAAAGGAGAGACTCTGGTAGTACTGGAGCCATCACCAACCAGTGGCTGTCCTGTCAGGTGCAAATATGTGTGTGTGTGTGTATTTTTTTTTTCTAAGTAATATTTGCAGGAGATGCTTTGAATGCATCAGGAAAAGGGCACGTTAGAATTGCACGTTCTTATGCAATTGCTGTTACAAACACAGCAGTAATTTCTTTTTTTAAATTCTGTCTTTTTCTCCTTTGACAAGTGATCAGTCAGGAAAAACCGGTAAAGTGTGACTGCTTAAAAATTCTAACAGAATAAAGAGTAAGTGTATGTAGTTGTGGGCATATGGAACTGTGCTTCCCTGCCCCAAACCACACTAGACATTGCTGCCTTTCCTGATGACATGCAGGTGTCTGCACCTATCCATTTAGGATCTCAAGTACATCCATTTAATTCATGGCCAAGTGGTAAAAGCTCCTGTAGGACCTTCTCCATAGTGACTTTTAGTTTAAAACTGTAGTACAGTTCCCTTCTTCCTGCAATAAAGTGACACTAAGCCATCCTTGTAAAGGATGCTTTATTTCTGAGATAAACCTGCACATCATGAAATAAATAAAGAAAGCTTACAGGCTTCAGATTATATTTTCATACCAGTTAGAAAAGCGTGTGAGATCTTGGATTGGTTTTATCTTCTCAGACAGTTCATTGTAAATACCTTCATCTCATAGAGATTTTAATGTGCTTTTACAAGCTCAAGGAAATTCTGGGGGAAAAATCCTGTGTAAAATTAAAGGGTAATAAAGCTTTGTTAAATTAAAATGCATAGAATTTCAAGTCTAATAAGGAGAGTTTTATTAATGAATGTAAATGGCAACAATACATCTGAGGCACCTGCTAAATGTTCATTATAAATTACTCTTGTAGACATTGTGATGAGTTTCATATTGTAGCCAGTCTTATAAAAGTATGCAGATTGCTTCCCCAAGGGACTGTATATTTACTTAACAGTGTAGTTAATTGCAATTATTTATTTTCCAGTGATTGCAAATGGCTTCTGCATTAAAGATGTATGTGGCTATTAGGAATTATTCAATTACCTCTCTTTTTCTCAGTAGTCTAAAGCAAACCTGAGCTTGGATTCCCAGAGGTCAGTCAGTAGTGTATTAATTCAGTCTGCTCCTCAGCTTTCTGCTGGGGCCAAGCTCTGTAGCCATGAGTCCTCTCAGCAGAGCAGGCTTGAGAAATGCTCGTTACCCGGCCCTGCAGCTGATTGTTTGATGTCTTCCGTTCCATCCTGATGCTGCCACAGTTATTGGCAAGATTCATAGGAGGTTAATTAAATCCATCTTCAAAACAACGAGAGGCCAATGAGCCATATCCTCATTGAAATAGTAAATTAAATGATGCAATTGTTTCTACTTCCATCATGGGTAAGGGGAAAGATGAGTGAATGAATTGTTCTCTGGCTGCCTCCTCTGGGGCCCCAGAGGGTCTTGGAGCATGTGGTCATAAACCTGCTTTTAATTTGTGGCTACAGGAAGGGATGACACTGCTATCAGCAGGCAGGGGTCCCGCCCAGCGTCACTGTGTGAAGGATGACACTGTAAAAACTAACAGGGCCTCTTTGAGTGGGGCTGAGCAGTCCCTTCTGCTCCAGATGTGAATTAATACAAACACAGTGACAGAGCAGAACGGAAAAGATGTTGCGTTCATCAAACTTGGCACTGCCCGGGCCATAATTAAAATGTACACAAATTAAATACAATTACCTCGTGCTTTCTAATAGGGCAGAGCATCATTAAGCTAATTAATGCCGTGGTCTGTAAGCTGTGCCCGCAGCCGTGGCTGTCGCCGTGGCTGTGGGCGGCAGCTGTGCCCTCAGCTGCGGTGACGGCGGGTGACAGCGGTGCCAGCAGCGCTTGTCCCCAGCGCCTACACCTGCCATCCGTCCATCCATCCATCCGTCCGTCCGTCCATCCGTCCGTCCATCCATCCATCACCTGATGGCAGCAGGGATGGCTGGCATGGGACAGTCCCAGCACTTCTCCCTGCCGGGGGTGTGCCCGTGGGCTGGCGCCGAGGATGAGGGGTTCTGAGGGCACATGGCAGCTCTAGATGTGTGGTTTGGCACCAGCCCCAGTGAATGAGCAGGGACGGGCAGGGAGGGAGGAAGTTCCTGGAGCACGAGCAACTTTTGGGGGTATGCTTACCTGTGAGTTCCCAACAAAGCAGCCAGAGTTATCTGCAGGGTTGGCAGGTCCAGAGGCTGAGGCTTCGGGTGTGTGGAAAAATGGCCTTGACAAGAGGTCCCAGCTGGTAAGATGCTGGTGCCATACCTAGGTGTCAGCTGCACCTGCCCAGGTGTAACAGTGCTTGTCTGTCTGAGGGAGGCAGGTTCATCTTTGCTGGATGATGTGCTCATTAAAGAGCACACCAAGATGTGTTTGTCAAACCTTTTGACGTGCCCATGGTTTTGCACCTGTAACGTAGGAAGAAGCATTGGAGTTGGAATACAGGAGTCACTTCATTCCACACTCACCTTTAAGCATTGGCAGGTGACTGTTCTCAGTTACGGCAAGGGGACTCATTCTACAGCAGGGACTGGAGCTAGAAAAACAGAGATAGCCAACCAGTAATAATAACATCTGGACTTCAAAGTTATTCTTAGCAAGGCAGGTGACATTTGAATAATTTAGTGGAGAATTATAATGCATAGTGTAAGTCTGTAATAGCTACTTAAGTAAAGCCACCTTTTGATTGGGGTTTTGCTAATATCTAGCATAGAAACTCTTCAGTTTAACGGAGGCAAAATATCACCTGGGTAGATGCTGTAAAATACCTTTTTTAAGAATTATGTCATTTTAGAAGATATAGATGTATCTGCAAAAAATGCATTCTTTTTACATTTCAGTTTATTCCTGGGTGTTACTGTGATACAAAATTTTAACATCTATGGATGAATTATGCACTAGTATTTGAAGGCACCCACTGATGGTATAAAAGAAAAGGAAGGGGGGGGAAGGAACGTCTTGCACTCTGCATATGTGCAGTATATTGACAGCATGTGAATACCTATTTTCATTATCATAAATGGAAGCCTAGAAGGAGTTTTTTAAAAAAACTCCACCATGTATTAAATAATGATATTTTGCTTGCTTATCAGAAACAAAATTGGAAAGAAAGAATTTGCTATCTATCTGAAGATCAAGGAACAGGATCATATCTGCCTCTATCAGCAACTCTTGTTGCAATGGCAAGTTTTATTCTTGAGCTGGAGTCAGAAATACAGTGAGAGCTGATGAACTGAATGCACAAAATCTCTGATGTGTGTGCAGCTATGTTAAAACGTTTAAAAAATTCCCCTAACATATTATTACTTGAAAATATTTATTCTCAAAAGGAACAAAGATGGATATTTTGTTAAAAAAGAACAACCTTGTTTTTATTTAGGTTTGGACTCACGTTTAGTGTTGCTAGTTACTGTAAAGTTTGCAGTGGCACCTCCTGAGCGCTGACAGTGGCAAACGGGGTTGGCCTCAGGGAGAATGGGCAAACTGTGATGCCTGAAGTATGTAAAGCTCATTTGTGGTGGGACATTGTACCTCGGTGGCGCAGTGTAGGACAGAAAGACATACTGTTGTCAGGGATAGAGTCGCTCCAGAGGTTCTGCTCTGTGACCTGTTACAAACTTTACTCATTCTTGCTTTTCAAGGGGCTCCAAATAAAATATTACTAAAATTTAAGGGAAATAAACCGGTGACTTGACAAAGAGTAGGTGAAATGCGCAGTCTTTAGTCAAAGAAATCCTCCAATTCAGGTTTTTTAAAGAAAGCACATACCAGGAGAAATTCTCTTACCAGACCAAATTTTTCAATTGTATTTAGTAATTGAACCAAATTCTTCTAGCACTGCAACTTCCTGCTAACTTCAGTGTACTTGGTAGCTCTCAGTTCCCTGCGTGTCCCATTTCTTTCCTTTTTTTTAACACATTGCTGGGTATGTAATTATCACTCAATAAATCCACTTCTGTATTATTTCTTCTTGATTCCATCCCACTCGAACATATATAAAAATGACAAAAATGCCTATTTCCATAGCTGAATACTTAACTCACCAGCCAGTTATTGGATTGGCCCTTGCAAGAAGTATTTAAGTTCTCCTGTGTTTGGTTCTTTATGGGATGTCTGCCATGGAGCTGTTCAGAATGCTGTTGGATTGTATCTTACGGTGCAGGCCTGCACAGCTTTTTGACAGACAAATTTTTGATTTGTTTCTTTTTCTTCCAGCTTCTTTAGCCCTCTGAGCACTAACATTGTCTCACAGACAAATGGATCTTTCTGAAAGTCCCTATCAGTATTAATTTTACAAAAGTTCAGAAAACACAGCTTGAACTGCTCAGCACTGTGGAATAAGCACCTGCAGCTCATTACTTTTATCTCCTGCATTGTTCTTCCTTTCCTATTTCTTTAGCAAAGGGGTAAGAAACAGGCCAGCAGCTTCTGTTCCCTGGCCCCTCTGAGGAGGACTCACACAGTGGTAATGTCTAAAAAAATTGTGTTGGATACAGATCTCCACTGTATTTCATCATCTTGTGTGCTACTAAAGAAAGTGTTGATTTTCCAATCCACATGGTGTATCCACAGATCTGTCTTTTTTAGTAATGGTAATTCAGACAGCAATTCTACCTTTCTCAGAATACAATTTGCCATAATGTATCATTTTTCCAGTCCCAATTTGAGATGAGAATTTGACATTTCAAAGCAAAATATGCAAAATGGCAGCCCAGGCTCCAATCAGCTGTAATAGTTGCTATAACATTTAGGTTGCTCCTTTTCCAAGGATAGTTTTATAAAACTTCTGAAAAGCTTCCTGGCCCTTTGTGCAGTCATCTGTTCAGCAGAGACCTTTAAAGATTCTTTCTTCCTCCTGTGAGTGAACCAGCAGCTGGAAGGAGGAGCTAACATGTTGAATCCCACCCTTTCTCCCATAGGTGTTCCAAGCTCAAGTAAAAGGGCTCCAGCCACCGTTGAGAGCTGGGGGGCTCAAGAACAGTTGTACCCCCCTGCCCAGGTCTAGATTACACTCATTGTGAACTTTATGGATTATTTTATCCTAAGGTAGACACATTGTAATTGGGGGGTTTCTTAGCTGGAGGGTGGGCTTTAGGAGTTCCTGTGAATAGGGAATGAGGTGATGGTGGCACTGTTCTCCTGCTGAAGGACTGAAGGGCCACGGGGAGAACACCTTGCATGTGTCACCTCTGTGAAATGGGGTATCTTTTCGTACCACATGAGGTACCACAAAGATGTTCCCCATGTCCTGCACTGCGTGAAGCATCTCTTCAATCTGCAGCCTGACCAACCCTAAATTGCCTCCTAAAATTGGTTCATTCTCACACAGAGGCCAAAGGAGTGGGAAGGGAGTGAGATATAAATTCTGGTAGTGACTGAGACCTTATCTCTTATGAAAATTTTAGCCTCTAATCTCTACTTTAGTTAAAATCTAATCCTGAATTCTTGCATTATTGCTTACACTAAAACTCTCCAATTTCATTTACAGCTCTTAGGAGATTTCACAAGGCTCATTAATAAGGGATATTTTAATATGCAAAGCCATTAAGGGGTTAAAAACAATTGTATGAAAAGAGATTATAGGATCTTTATCACATGTTGTTTATCTGATCAACAGTTAACAATTTAAGACAGTATTATCCTAGTAAAAAGAAGGTTTGTTTCAGATACTGACATAAACATCCCCTCATAATAGTGGCTTTTCATTTACTGCGTTGCAATGTACCATAAGCTTAAAGGCACAACAGCTTCTTTGTGTGTCTCAATAATGCCTGTCCAGAGTGATGTCAGTCAATTTTTGACCTATACAGTCTGATGTTATTCTCAACAATCATAGATTTTTTTTCTTTAACGAGTTAAAAATATGCCAATAAAATCCTTGAAAATTATCATATTCCTTCATGATGTCTTCCTCTGGAAGAGCAAGGTATATTACCCATATGGCCCTTTCTGTAAAGTCTTGTTTCATCTGGCTTCTTCTGGCTCTTGTTGTTTCCTTTGTGGCTTGACTTTCCACAGTCTTGTGTAACTTGCCCTTTCAGTGGGACAAATACTAACAGTTAAATAGCAGTTTCTGGTAGGGGTTGAGAAATACACCATATACATGAGACAGCCCCCTGGTAGCAGTAGATTCTGAATTGAGCCTCTCTGATGGCACTCTCGGGGTCCCATATAAGAACTGTTTGTGGGGTCAGCTCCCTTGTACTCCTTGGAAACTGTTCCTCCAAGATGGGAAAAAAGATTGTGGAGTGGACCAGGGTTCATTCAGGGCACACAGAATGCCTCAGGTGGCACACACTGCTGCAGGTGGCGCTCCCCATCCCAGCGCTCCCCATCCCACACAGAGGCAGTGGGCAGAGGCAGCGTGCTGACACACCTCAGCGTCACAGAAGGATGTGCTCAGCCTCTGCTGCTTTCCTGCCAGCAAAGGGGGGAGATCAGCCTTCTGGAGGAAAGACCTCTCCCTGAGGGAAACAGCGTAGGGAAGCAGAGCTTCTCGGCCCCTGCCAGTCAGAGCTGTCGGGACCACAGCCCGAGGCCCCGGCGCTCAGCCTGCCCACGCGGTTCAGTGCAAGGGGGCTGCTCAGGGGCTGGAGGACAATTCCCATAATCTCCTGTCTGGCCCTCACACAACCTGTGTGCTGTGGAGCACAGCAAATAGCTCTCAGATGGTCAGAGGCTGTTAGCTTCTCTCCAGCTTTCAGAAGGGATTACAGAATATTGCTGCTGGTTCTGTCCAGCTCTGATCCTCACAGTGTTCTGGCAAGGATCTGCATGGCACTCAGATCCTCCTGCTCCCTTGGGGACAGTAAAGAAATACATACACTGAGTGAATTCTTTATGGAAATCAAGTGTTTCTATAATGCTAGTTCTAGGTTACTTTTACTCATATAACCCTAATGCTTCCCTGAAAGTTAAACCAGATTTAATTCTTAATTCATTTTCAGCTGAATGCAATATAACTGTAGTATTGTCATTAAGCTTACGGAACACAAACGTAACCTGGATTGAGTTGGACTTTGGTGTGGATCCTGTATTTCTCCCTCATTGTCATTTGGGGTTTTTTTAAGTCATGAAGTCACCTCAGTGCAGCCCCTGAGCTGCCCTTGGAGAAGCAGCTCCAGACTGCAGCTGCACTGCTCTCTGTCTTCCCTTCAGTGGGAACCATGGGATTATCACAGGAGGTGGCTCTGTGCCACACCATCCTCAGAGCAGAGTTCAGTGTGTGCTAAATGCCTGAGTGACAACAGCTGAACTTCAGCAAGCTAAAGGTCCAGAGTATACAAGAGATTTAAATTAAAGATTGCCAAAGTGAGATGGAAATTTGTTTTTCTTCTGTCTGCTGGGTATTTTACATTATATAAAATGAATACTAGATGATAATTGCCAATATGGTGTCTTGTATTGATTTAATTCAATAAGCAGCTTCACCTCCACCTTTTGCATGCACTTGCCTTAAAATATATGCATTATGAAGGCAATGATTCAAAGTCTTTAGGAAATCAATATCCAGACAGGATTCTGTTCTTCAAATATTGACAGCAGAATAACTCTAAGAAACAATGACAAACAGTAAAAGCAGGGTAGACAAAATTAAGGCTGTAATTCTATTGTAGTCAGTCTCTGCAGAGAGCTCAAACTGCTGCCTGGTGCTGCATATTGTGTGTGCTCCAGCAAACAGCTGGCATTGACACCTTGTGGTCAGAATTTCTGGTGAAATCTGCGACCACTGAAATGAAAGGCAGTTTCTGCCAGTGATTCTCTAGTTACCTGTTTAGGTTGATTTTTTGCTAATAACTTGCACAGATTTTTTCAGCCATGAGCATGTACTGAGTAGCATAGATGGATATATGTAGGCTGTTACCATTAACATTGTTCTCACCTTTGATGATTTCTCTACTAAATGGAAGTTGCATCGAGGCCTGTGAATTACATTTTTTTAACTGTGCAGCTCTGTGTTCTAATTTAATGTGGTTTTGTAATGGTAATTTTAAAATCCTTTAGTATTGACAGCTGAATTTTGTGCACAGTGAGTATATTTCTGAGAAATTAAAGGATGTCCTTTATGCAGTAAAACATGTCACAGTTAGTGCAAACTGCACTGGTTGCTTAGTTCATGCAGTTCTGAAATCACATTGGTATGGATAGTTCAGTACTGCAGTTACAAGTAAAAATACCTTACTGGCAGTCATGCAGAAAAAGCATTCTTTCAGTGCCATTCAAAAGTATAGTCTGTTTTGGTTTTCTCACTCTGAAATATCTGATGACAGTTCTAAAGTCCAGCTAGTGAGTAGTGAGCATCCACTACATAGATATGAGAACCTCTTCTCAATAGGTGGGGAAGGATTATCAAGAGTAACTCTTCTCAGTATTGCTCCACCTGTAAATGTCATTGATGAGCCAACAAGGTTTATTTTTCCTTTCTGTCCTTTAGTTTTGCAGTTTTAACATGTGCTGAATTTCACAAGAGTGTCAGTATTGTATCCGTGTGAAACGTTCAAGAGCTCTGCTCACATCTGGTAGTAGAAAAATCATTAATGTTTTCCCTGAATGTACTAAAAATCGCTTTAACTTGACATATGTGTAGAATTTAAAATAGAAGGAAAACTTGGAGCCACAAATGCCTGGGTGATGTTTCCTGAGCATTAGATCAGTCACAGTCAGAAGGAATTTAAGCAGTAAGACCAGCCAATAGTAATTGCCCATCTGTGGCCAACAGACTTTGAAGTTGATTTAGAACAAACTGGAGTACCTGGGACACTGCAAAATGCTAGAAGAGGGATAGATTTGTTCCTGCAGTTAAGAGGAAAGAAAGGAGGGAAGGACTGAGCAAGGTTTTCATTAGCTGAAGGCTTGTTAGCTTGACATTAATTTCAGGCAAACTAACAGAAGAGTTGGTAGTGAGAAAAAAATTGAAAGATAAAATGGAGCCACAAAACTTGCTTGAACAAGGCAGTTTGTCCTGAGATTAACAGCTTGGATGAAAGTGGTGAAGTGAAATCCAGTGATGGCAAGACGAGTTTTGAAAACATGGTTTAAGTTAGCGCCGGGCTGTGTTGCACAAGCGGGAGCGCTGAGGAGTCACTGGCAGAGCAGTAGGAGACACCGAGCGTGAACAACTCAAGCTCAGCTCCCATGGCAATGGCACCTTTAGGTATGGGTTTTTTAATTGTGAATTTGATTTTGCATGTGGCTGCCAAGCTGGTGTATTGAAATCCATCACACACCTCCACTGTGTGTATGGCAAAGTCCTAGTTTGGTGTGACAGGAGAGAGAGCAAGGCCCTGTGTCCTCTTACTCAGACCCTAGGCCAGGTATGGGTGCGAAGGAGTTGTCTCTTGTGGAGCTCCTGGGGCCAGGTGTGCTGAGCCAGGCTTCCTTACACCTGCCCTCGGCTTAGCTCAGGCTCCCTGGCTGTTGGCACAGGGTTTCCTGGGGGTGCGCAGTCAGAACCTGCTGTCTCACACTCTCCTCTGTTCACAGCAGTGTCCCCCTTCCTTCTATGTCTCAGTGATGGTTAGAAACCACTAACAGACAATTTAAAATGAAAAATCATACATGGGAAATTAGCCACAAGAATGATTAATAAGAGCTTCTGTTCCTGGAGCAGCTGCCAGAGGAATTGGGGAGTATCCTGTGTTTTACCAAGAGGTCAAGCCTTTCTGAAAGTATGTTTTAGTCAAAGAGGTGACATTTTCTTCAGTTCAGGAGGAGATTGTTGTGGTGCAGGGTCTGCTGTGTATGATTAGACAATACAAATGCATGGTCACTTCTGGCTGGAGCTTTGCCTTGGGAGTTCTTAAAGCTTCCTGAGAAGACTTAGATAACTTTGGTCTCTGCTTGTCATTAAAATAATTTCTACAGAGTTTGATGCGGGCGAAGGAAGATACCATTTATTTCTTTACTATGTGCATTTCACTGTTCCTAATAATTACCAAGTTAAATCTGCACCTGAACACAAGCAGCTGATGGAACATTCCTTTTAGCCATCCACTGTATCCCTGATAGAGACAGTCAATAGGTAAAATCTATGTAAATGAGTGGAGTTCAAGTGAGGGCTACCCTAAACAGGACTAAGCTATGCACCCGCCTTTGTGCCAAATTTTTCAGGGGTTTTTTTTTCTCCTGTAATGAATCCATGTATTTTGTGCATTGGAGCATGGCATGAGGCCTTTTGGATGGCAGGCTCTTCAAGAGAGAGGAAGAAAGTTTTAATCACAAAAGCAGAAACTTCAGTCAGAGAAGTGATTCCACACTTTGTTTCATTTGTAAATGGTGCGTTTTGGCTTTTGTGAAACAGAACCCGGGTCCAATTCAGGACAGCGTTTCAGGGATTCTTTCCATGGGGCTTTTTGAATCTGAAATAGTGCACATGAAAAGAGCAGGAGATTGAACATAATTTGTTCCAACAGCTAGTCTAAGATTTTTTCCAATCAAGATTCTTTCAGCATATTCCTCTTTGTTGAGCTATAAGCAGCTTTTAAAATAATGGCATTAGCCTATATTTCAGGGCTTCGCTGGGTGTTCCCAGCTCTGGTGATTAGTTACAAGAAATAGAAATGCCTGTATTGTAATCTTTTAATGGCTATGGGAGACTTGTAAACTAAGTTGAGATTTGAGCAATTTGGAGATTTCAAAATGAGCTGTAGAGTTCATTGAGAAAGAAAAATGCGTCATTGAAATTCATGGTGCCACTTTGGTTTTCTTTGCTGAGATTCATCAGTGAAAGCCATATTGCTTTCCCTTTGCCTTTATTTAAAGCTCTTCAATACGTTGTTTTTAAGGTCCATTTCTTTTACAAGCTTTTCCTTTCAGCTTGCTCAGGGTATCAAGTCCTATGAACATCTGTTTGTGCCGAAAATCAGCCAGGACCTGGACTGTATCCTGCCTCCCTCCTCCCCTTTGTTTCCAGAGGCTATTGTTTCCGATTTCATGCTATCAGAGGGGCTGCATGTTTTCCTGTGTGAAGTTGTCAGAGAGATAAAAGCACAGGAGCAGGGTCACATTTCGAGGGATGGGCATGAAAAATTGGTAAAATGTATCTTGAGGGCCACCCACAAGACTTGGTTGAAGAAATTCAGAAGCAGGGAGTAGAATTGTAATTTTAAAACTGTGCAAATTCTGGGGTGGAATAAATAGTGGTGAAATAAGTCTTTAACTGGCAGAAATCTCTTAGATTTACACTTAGTTGGCTTATTCCTCTTAGGTAGTTTGAGAGTCTCCAGCTGAACTTTGTTACACAGAAAATACCATAATCTTCTCCGTGTTGCCTGCCCATGTCCCTTTGGTACAAGAGTGAGGGACCAGAAGGTTTAAAGCCAGTTTCAGCCATCAGAATGCACTGGGAAAAAGAGAAGCAGTACTGGAGGTTTGATTTGGTTTAAAGTCACAGAATCATTAGGCTGTATGACACCAGACCTGCAAGAAATACAGTAAGGAAGATGATGATAAAAAGACAAGTAGTGCACCGTAATTAACCTAATGAAAGACATTTTCCAGGAAGGAAGCATGGTACTATCCTTGTAGCTGTGGCTGTGGTTTATAGTGTTGCAGACCATGGTCAGCCCAAACACACTTACCCTTTTGTCTGACATGAGTTCCAGAGGTGGCCCCCTGGTTTTGAAGCATGCAGAGCGGTTCCGGTGTGGCAGGAGGGAAGAGCTGTGCTCACACACAGCTGGCTCGGCCAGGTCAGCACTGTCCTCCCCTCCTGCAGGGACACGGCAGGAAGAGCTACCACGTGTCTTACAGGTGTTCTCTGAAAGGACTAAGCAGCCAGGAAAAAGCTGTGCCTGTCTCTAATTTAGTGTCAGCGGAGCTAAGGCAGTGCCTTGCTAGTCTGTTTGGTTTATCTTAACTTTTCACTTAGGTCTCTAGTGAAGGAAATGGTTTAACAGTGCTGGTGTACATCAGGGATTTAGTAAGATGGTTGCTTTTATTTTAGAAGCTTGTAATGAGGATTTTGTTAAAGAACATGACAAGAAAACAAATGAAATACGCAAGTTGTACTTTTTCCAAGCAACTGATAAAATAAGAGATGTCAAGCAAGGTATTCTCTTGCTACCATATGGCTTCCAAATTGCTAAATTATATATGTCACACAAATCAGCCTAATACTGGAATTTTAAGGAGGGGTACTGTTTTCTATTGCTTTATTCCAAAGAGAAGTCAATTATTTTTCTTAAGTCCATAAATTGTTTGCAAACAAATATACATTCTGAGTTTTGTTGAATTTATCAGCTTTTTTAGCTATGGAATTTCAGGGCAGGGCACTGATATGCAGACTTTTTTCCACTTTGGCAGTATAGCAGAAAAAATTGCTGAACAGGTTTTGGAAGTATAATAATTATTGAATTTATATCCTTTCTGGTAATACATTTGGATATTAATTTGTTTATAAATAGAAAAAGGAAAAGCAGCAACACTGCTAAGTGTGTAGCAGTTGTGTACGTGAGTTTAAGGAACACTCTGTGAGTATTTTTAAATAGGAATATCACTTACAAGCACTCGTGTTTAACTTGCAGTGAGCTTGGTCAGAGTTCTTTCTGGGTCCCACTGCAGGAGTGGCTGTGGAGGTGACATTGCCTGGCAGCCCATGTCCACAGGCACCGAGGGGCCTGAGACGTGTCCTGCAGCCGGGGCTGAAGGGTGCCCTGTGCTCCGGCACTCAGCCCAGGTGAGAGGAGGTGCCTGGCACAAAGCCACACTGGCACAGTTCTGGCTGGGGGGCAAAAGGATAATCTCTGTCTTCCTCAGCATCGCCACCAAGTCTTCATGTCCTGCAGTGCTTTGAGTAGTATGGAGAGGAACTTTAACACTGCTGCTAACATGCTTTATGGATGTAATTTCTTTTCAAAATCACAACTTTTTTATACCAGCAGTTTTCTTTGGCATACCTGTCTGATTTTGGATGGGTAAAAGAATCTACTTAGTTTAGCTTTGTCTCAAAAGGGAAAAGAGCAAAGCCTAGAGTAAAAATTAATAGCACATCTTAAAATCCATTACAACATCTCCCTTTTTTCTGACTAAAAGTGAGTGAAAAAGGCCTCTCTAGAGGAAATAAAGAAGAAGTTATTACAGCTTTCACTTTTTTGTAGCATATGAAAAAGCTTTCTGTATGTTAAACAGTCTGTGGACATCTGGCATGATTGGTTTTAATCTGCTGACTAAAAAGTCAGGATTAAATCTTGCTTTACACCTCTTTGTATTGCGGTCAGTAAAGTGACAGAGCTGCCCTGAAACAATGGCACTACTTATTCCACCCAATATGCCATGTGGTAGATCACCCCTTTTTTCAGCACCACTTCTCTGCAAAGACAATGAAGCATCTGGTGGGGTTTTCCTGTGTCCAAGATATTTTTTGTCAGTAATTTCACTCAGCCGCTCTGCTTAGCTCTCCCCTGGTGCTACTTTTTGAGACGGGGTGTGCCAAATCCAGTGGCAAGAGGTCAGGAGGCCAAAGTGATGAATTTTTATGTGCCTGTTCCTTGTGTTTCTGCTCAGTCATGATTCTTTGCGCGCTGTGCTGCTTCTGAAAGGGAGCCACAGTGAGCAATTTGTCGTCCCGGGCTGTGGAGAATGGGGAGGCAGATGAGTTAAAGTGGCGTGTAGGACTGCGGACAGAGCCGCGCACAAATGTTTCCTGACGGCCGAACAGAATCCTCCTGTCACTATTCAGCGCAAGAGGGGCTTGGGAGATTTGTAGCCTGTTGGCTTTCGATCAAGTGACAAATGAATTTAACAGCACTTAAAGATACAGCAGAAAGAATAGCACTTCAGCAGCCAGCCCCAGCTGTGAGCTCTAAGTGATGCTGCGTTAACACTTCTGAAATCGCGTTTTTCCCTCTCTGGGCATAATTGGGAGCTCTCTGTTTCTTCTCTGTTTCTCAGCAGGTTTGAATCCTGATTTGCTTTAGGGAAAAAAATGCCATCTGTGTTTCAGAAACTCTGTAGAATGGGCTTTCTGGTTGTTCCCATCCCCTCCGGTGGGTCACTGGTCCTTACAAGCAGGGGGCCCTGGTAGCTGCACTTGTGGCATAGCTTTCTGTCCTCACTCAGCGGTGCTCTCTGACATCCAGCAGGGTCAAATGAGCCAGGGATCAGCATCCATTGCAGGGTTAAATCCCTCTGGATCCCCAGCCAGTGCTGTGAAGTTGCTGTTCCTCCAAATCTCTCTCTGATCAGCTGTGTCTCTGTAATTGGCTGAGGACTGTTGGTGGTCAGCAGCTGCGCTTTGGACATCTCAGTGGAGGCCATGTCCTGGGGAGTCCTGAACACTGCAGTGCTGCACAACCCCTCCTTCTCACATCACCCAAAGCCACACCAAAGGGGATGCAGAGCTGCCTTACCAGGGTCAGGAATTGAGTTGGTACACAGAATATACCACCCTGTTTCTCTCTCCACACCAACATGTTACCCCACCGCTGTTTCTATGTTTTGCCAGTCATTATTGAGTATGGAATGTGTACACAAGCTGATCTGTCTGTCTGTCTTACCCTTCATTGGGGAGTATATAGCCAACCTTGGGTCCACACCTTGCACAGTATTTTAAAAAGACATCCTTTATTCATTTTATCCCAAACCATTTCCTTTAATGTGTGAATAAGGGCTTCTGGAAGTGGATGAACTCCATGATGGTTTGGGTCTTGTTGAAGAACGTGGTGGGCAGTGTACCCGTGGACAGCCCTGTTGTGCAGAGGGGTCAGGGTGCTGCCACAGCCAGGTACTTGGCACCTGCATGATCACAGTGATGGGAGAGAGACAATTCAGCAATCCCACCTCTTGGCTCTCTGAGATATTTGAACATAACTAGCTGAAAAGAATTATTTGAACTTACAGGCTACTGGACTCATATTCCATTTCAAAAGTGAATAAAGGAGCAAATGATGTGGAACCAGACAGGGAGTACATCGATGGGAAATGAATGAGATATGGCAGGATGAGAAGGAGTCAAGTCAGAGAGGCTGAACAAATGGGAAAAAAAGGGGGAAAATACAGGTAGGAAATGGTCCACATGCTGCACCAGCAAGGCATCACCTGGTCAGCCAGGTTTTACTCTTACAACAACACCATACAGTGTATTTCAGTTATCAACACAGTGAATTTTACATTCTAAACTTGTTCAGGTCTGAAAAATAGATACAGTGAGCTGGAAATTATTTTCCTCTCATGTTTGTTTCCTTAAAAAGTAAACTTAGAGCAGGGGTGCTTTTTTCCCATAGACGGGAAACAGTGGAAGAACATGGGCATCTCTCCTACTTCGCTCTACGTGGTTTATGACCAGCTGATGACCTGGATGGCAACATCCTTCCTGGAGGACCCCCATCCATCCCACAGTTGTGCTGAGGCTTAGCAAGAGCCCAGGCCTGAGCTGCTGGCAGCCCACAACACATTCATGCCTCATGCGAGTCACTTTCTTGTTCCACTCTCAAGTCCATCTCTCTTTAAGGGACTAATTTTTATTTTTTTTTTTTTTGCTGTTTTGCATAATAGGAAGAAGGGAAAAGTTTTTTACTTCTTTATTTTTCTAATTTTGTGATTAAAAGTATTCAGTGGCTGCATAAAGGCATCTAGATCTTAGGTACATACGTGGTTTGATTTCAGAATTGCCCAATATTTCATGTTTTAAAAGTCAGCTCCTGATGATACCTGCTGCTGGGAGTCTGCTTTGTGGGAGCCAAAGGGTCACACTCTTCAGAGGTAAAGCCTTGATCTTGAACTGTGTCACACCCTTGATCTTGTACATAACTCTTCATTAATTTAAAGGGCAAACTGACTTTACTCCTGTTGGCAGTGCCAATTGGGAGTGTTTCTGAGGCTGTACTGAGGTCAGATGGAAGCAGGGAGCTGGCTGTGCCCACGGTCCCAGTGTGCTGTGTCAGGACTCCTTGCAAGGGTTAAGGAGGATGGGGCTGGCAGACTCCAGTTCCCTGGAAACCTACAGTGTCCAGTGCTGAAAAGGAATCAAGAAGCACCAAAGAGTTTTCTTAGGTATTGACTTAAATGTTTGCTATTCAATGTTACTGCTCCTGTGTTTCATTTCTTATGGCTGTAAGAAACCATGACATTTGGAGGCAGCAGAAACAGGAACACCGTCAGCCCAAACACAGGCAAATGTTACCACTCAAAACAAAGGCAATTGCAAGGCACACAGGAGCAGATGGAGTTCACTGGCTGTTTTGCTTTTAAAATGAAAAGAAATAGAGGTTCTTAGTCTGCAAGTTAGATAAAAGCAAGCTTAGCTATAAGGAGAGAAGCTGCCTCTTATTTCATTCCTCCTGAATTCAAGAGAACAGAGGATTTTATGTTTTTCTACAGAAACAGATTTACATCACAGATTCTGTGTGCTTCATCAAAGTGTTTGCTGAACAAAAACAATACAACCAGTCCTCTGCTTGGTCAGCTGGAGTGAAAAAGTGTAAGTGCTCTGAAGGTTTCTAAGGAATTTTTCAAGCTGGTATTGCTCCTTGGCCAAAGCAGAAAAAGTAATGAAAGAGAAATAATAGAACATCTAGGTAAATCTGAAGAAATTCACACCTTATGGGACAAGACAGCATATATTGCGTATATGCAGAGGATTTACCTAGGAGCAGTTGCGCTGTTCCAGTTCCTATAATTATGAAAAAGCAAATAACTGTCTTTGAAACACCCCCCCTCCCGCCCCAGGACTATTGGACTTCAAGTAGTGATGCAAAATGATTAGAGGGATGGACAGGAGAAGGGAAGAAATTTTTCCAGCAGACTGCTTTCAAGTTCCAGGTCTTGTAGGGCTCTGGATTTATCTGGATCTGATCAAAGTCCTGAATGTGTATTATCGATGTCAGCAAGTGAATTTAAACTGGGACCATAAAAAGGGGGCGGAGGAGCCATTTACCTTTGCCCGCAGAGGCCCCACACAGTTGCCTGTGCTGATTCACACAGGTGCCAGACAGTTCCTGGTAAATGGCAAATCAGTGTGTGGATGCTTTGCTGAACCCAGGCTTGAGATCATAGCCAGGAAAACAAAACGAGAGAATACAAAAAGATGTGCAACCTGAGCAGAGAGCTGGTGAGAGAAAATGAGAAGGGAATCAGCATGCAGGTGAATATGTGTGATGGAAAAGGAGTTCTAGTTTGATCTGTAATCTTGGAGAATCAAAGGCAGAGGCCTTTTGGATGTAATTCAGATTCTTTTCTGAAGAAGAGAATTAAAAAGAGAGTTGTCATTGCCACCAACTGTTGGCACAGAGCAAAGATGCTGAGGCCAGTGGCCACGGTCAGGGACCTCAGGGCTCCCTCCAGACCTGGAGAAGGGCAAGCTCTGCCACTGACACGTGACACTGAGCCAGCCATTCCAGCCCCTGGACAGCCATTCCAGCACTATGCTGCCCACTCTGGTGCCCTTCCCTGCCCAGGCTGGATCTGCAGTGACCTGCTGTGGGAACCCCAGCCCTGCTGCCTCCTGAGCAAACACACATGGGAATGGCAGCCGTCACTGCCAGGGGTGAGGCTGTGGGAGTGGTGGTGCTTTGGCAGTGCCAGAGCAGGTGACCGTCCGGACCACAGGTTTGCCAAGCTGCTGAACAGCGGCCGTGCTGTCACCTGGACTCAGCTGAATCAGCACAGTGCCTGAAAAGTGAATGGGAGCAGTTTGGCATTGCCTGGTGACACACTGTGATAACCTCGTCATGAATTATCTCCACCAGAAAATGTATTTTACAGTTAACTTAGTGTGGCTGGTGTGAAATTGAGACTGAAGAAAGGCGAGCTGTTTCCAGGGGATCATTTATTATAAGAAGGCAGGAGATCTTTGGGACAATTGGGTCATGAGGATAGTGTCTTGTTGCTGAGGGTTTTTGGTTGCACACACCACCCAAAGAGATATTTTAAAATATCCCAGAATATTCCTGTGCCACAAATCAGCAGGAAGGCCATGCGGAGGGGACTGGAGCGATGCCGTAGGTCCTGAGTGGCTCCTGGGCTGGGCTCTCACTGATGCTGCTGCAGTCTGCCTGTTAGGTTAAATCCTTACATGGTACAGGCAGCAGGGCCACGCTGTGGGCAGTGATGTGCCCTCAGAAGGGGGGCCATGCACAGGGCACATGAGTTGCGGGGGCTCCTGCTCTCCTTCCACCCAGTTCCTTCACCACCTCTGTGCCCCTGGACACGAGCTCAATCCTCTGGGAACATCTAAAGAGAAAGTAATTTTCCATATTGATACTTAAGTGGCATCTCATTAATACTTCTTTGTATTTGTTCTTTATTCAAGTAATATTTATGTCACTGCTGAGTTCGATTCCTGCTCCTGGGACCTTATTAGTATTACAAGTGTAGTAACTGCTCTGGGACATTATTATGATTTGCACACAGTTAAGGTGAACACAAGTTAACATATAGTCTAAAGGATATTTTTGCAATAGAAGTGTCTGTCCTCTCAGGTAGGGTTTGATTGCTGCACCCTGAGGGACTGAGCCCTGTGATGCTCCTGATGTTTGCAGCAGCTGTGAGACCAAAAACCTCTGCACAGCTCTGAAAACTCAGCTACAATAAGCCTCCATTTCAGTGGCAGGTGTAGGGCTTGAAAACCAGTGTCACCTGTCCTATAGTTAAATGCACAACTGCCATTGACATAGAAAGTTACATTTAACTTTGTTTTTCTCACTTGCAAATTGTATTTCTCTTACATCATGTGATTTGGTGATTTTCCTGTTGGTGTATTTCCAATATCCAGGAAATTGTTTCAGCCCCTTGGAGGAAAGGAGGAGCACAAACAAGACACATTCCTGTTATTCTCAAAGTAGCAAATCTTTTACCTTGTTAATTATTTCAAATACAATTTGCATCCAAATAATAATAAAAAAACCATTTGATTATCAAAATTTAATAAGTCTCAGATTGATTTTGAGTCTTGAGAGGCATTTCAGAAGAAGTATTTCACTATCATAATCAGATGATCCATGTACATCTGTCTTTTCTGTCCTGCCAGAACCCACAGAGTATGTAACTGGAATAAAACGAAATATCTTAAATTTAATTGATTTGGTTGCTCATGTGCTCAAGACCTTATTTCACCTGGCTCTCGTTAACAGTCTTCAGACTCTGCACTTCTCTCCTGGCACTCACAGCCACAAACACGTCTGTGTCAATCCGTGCAGCTCACTGCAAATTGCAATGGCAACTACTGCTGAACTTTCTTAATTACAAAAGGGCAATGTAGATTTTATACCTTCTTTTCCTTTTTTTCAGAAGGATTCAAAATAATAATAAGTCCTGAAAAAAAGTATTCAAATAATTAGGAAAAACAGTATACATCTTTAACATTAGTAAACAGGTACCCATAGCACAGGATGAGTGCTTGGATACCATGGTTTTGGGGTTTCCTCCTCTCAAAAAAAAATTTGTTGAAGTACTTACAAGCATGTAATAGCTCACACATCAGGAGGTGAACTCAGAGTCTCAAGGCTGTTCAGAAAGCAGGAATGTGAAATCAATGAGAAATCAACTGCAGTTTTCAGCCGAGCAGGCAGCAGCAGTGTAGTCCACAGCTGCTCACGGTGCTTCCATACAAACACAATAAAATACATTATAGATTGTTGTGTGCTTTATAGATATAAACCACAATTGGTTTAATGTCTGTATTCCTTTTTACTGTAGGTATGCAGAACTACAGTCTGAAACACTTGGCTGTGTGGTGTGTGTAGGGGAGCAGATGTATTTTGAAGGTCTGTTATGTGGTAAATCAACAAGCTTTCCATTTCTGAGGATTGCTGAGTTTAGAAGAAATTCCAGATTTGTCTCTTGTCAATATAAAAAACATTCCCTCCTAGCTTTGCCTAACAAGACATCATTGCTGCATCCCAAGGCCATTGTCAGGAAAGTTGTTGCTATCCTTTAAAATTCAATACACGTAAATCATCACAAAGGATTATTGCAAAAGTACTACAAAGCTTCTACCTGTGTGGAGTATGGGAGAAGAGGAATGAGACACGTCTGTTTGCTAGGGAAAGGCTGTCTCTCACGTCTCCTGCAAGCTTTTTAACCAAATCTTATTTACGAAGAAAAAAAGATTTTTTAAAAAATCAGTTATGGAGAGTTTTGATATCTGATTTCCCCTCTTCTGCCCTTGTAAAAGAGTACCTTTGAGGGAATACCCAGCAAGGAACACTGGGTTTTTATAGCATTTTGATTTTCTTTACTACCAACAAAAAACCCCTTCATAAGCAGACTTGCCTAAAAAGGCACATGGTCCTGAAAGTTTTCTGCTTGGGTGACTACGACTGTGTAGAAATTGAAAGGAGGAGGAAAAAAGGAGTGCTTCAGCTTGTATAAGAAATGAACCTTTGCCCAATCACTTTTGTCTGTGAATAAGGTAACTTTTTGTGCGTGTGAAATTTGAAGGCAATAAGGTATGTGGGTCCTTTCTCTGTATCAGTTCTCAAGAGTCGATCGAGGGGTTTTTCTTTTGGAGCCAGCCTGAAGTTGGGAGATAAAGCAGCTCAGGGAAAAAAATGTTCTCAAGCAGATGCCTTTAAGAGACAGAAATCATGAATTTGTTGAATTGCAACCACTCTGGGGGTGGCTACAATGACTTTTTGACAGTGACAGTAACTCTGCCGTGTCTTTTCGAGCCCTTCTTTGGCCCATTCACTCTGGAAAGCTGCTTAAGCGCACTTAAGCGCATTAGCATTTGGATGCTCGGGGACCGTATTGACCCTCATTTGGAAAGTTTAAATGAGTGAAAGATGGAGCGATTTGTTAGGGCTTTAGAAACCAGCTTTAGAGAGCGGCGGGTTTTCCGCTCTGGTTTGTTCGGGTGCTTGTTCTAATCTGGTGTGCTGTTTGAAGGGACCAGACTGATTTGTGACACATGAGCCCAAAGCGCTCTTTTTTTGGGCTTGACCCGATTATCTGTCTGTGCTCTGAATTTCAATCAGCGCGTCGGAGGGAGCGCGGTCGGGAAAGGCTGGATTACCTCCCTGGCTCCGTGCGGACACAGATGGCCAAGTGGTCACTGCGTGTCCGGGGGACAAAGGGACGTGCTGGGGGCGAGGGGACAGGTAGCAGGTCTGTGCCTGAAGGAAGCGGTCCTGCAAGCGCAGCCCCCATGGTGATTCCCGTGCCGCTCCTCCTCCTCCCAGGCAGAGTGAGATTTAACCAGCCGCCACCAGCATCTTCCCACTCCGCTTCTACGCCTTCCAAAAAGACACCTTGAAGTCCTGCAGAGCAGATGAAGTTCCCCCAGGGCTTGTGCCCGTGGGGCAGTGCCGCTCGCACCAGTGGAACCTGTGATTCTGGAGACACACACAGCTGCGTTGGGGTGTGCCGAGTGTTTTAGGGTAAAGCTGCAGTGAGATGGGTGTAATCCGGGGATATGGCACTGCTTTTGGGGAGGGAGGGAGGAAACAGCCAGGGAAAGTTTGTCAGGAAGTCATCCATTCAGTGGGATGGGGAATTGGCACCTGTTCCATTCACAAACTTGAAGAAAAATACCAGATTTGTGTTTTTTTACCAAATCACTCTCATGTTACCCATCAGAGATGAAGTTGCTCAGCTCGCTGCTTTTTGTTTGTACTGTGGCAACAGGCAGGAGCTTTTATCAAGAATCAAATGTTTTAACAAATGGGAGCAGAATGTCCATTAACAGATTGTCCCCATTCTGGCACCAGTAACTTCAACTGAGATCTAAAGTATTTGGAAACAGATGGATTTTTGTTTAAATACATGTTTGGGATGTATTTCTGCCTTCAGGAGAAAGTGAGAATGAGGAAGGTAGAAGTGAGCTGTAGTTCACATGACATTGTGTCTGATAGATAATGCAACTCTTATAATGAATCCAAATATAAGTATTTCTGTTGGTGAGAAGAAGAAACATATAGTAGAATGTGAAATTCAGTTGCCCTGTTACCACAGAACATTGTACAAGTGAATATTATGCAAAATGAAAATCTGTTGTCTGGCCATTATGAAAAGGAAGGGAGCAGGCAGAGCAGGGAAATCAGCTCTTTGCCTTTCCGTGATTGAGTTATTTTCTTTAGCACACTTTTGTTACGAACCTCTAGCAAAATAGGGTTTTATTCAGGACGGCCTTTTCCAGTGTCCATATCCAGGGCTGTGCACAGACCCTGCCAGCAGCTTGTGTGTTGGCTGCAGCTGAGGATGCTGAGCTGCCTCCCAGGCGTGGGGGCACATCTCTGCCTTTGAACAGTGCTATGGTTTCCTCAAATCCCCTTTCTGCTTTCTGCCTCATGGTTGCCAGCAGGCAGGCAGAGGGGCAGAGGTACCTGTGCACAACGCTCACAGCCTTGCCCAGCTAGGGGGGCTGCAAAGGATGAGGTGAACCTGCCCACCCCTCCCCTCAGTTAAGATACAGTCTATCCCTCCACTTCAAAGCACTTAACATGCTTAAAGCTTCACAAAAAGTAGAGATTCAGCAAATCTAAAGTATGTTTTTAAGTAAAATTTCTGCCCAAGTGCTTTGCTAAAAGCTCCTGGTTTCACCTGTTGCCATGCAGTGGAGCTGGCCCGTTGAATGGCCCATTCCCTGTTACTCCCCATTGCCAGGGAAGCTGCACCCCAGCCAGGAAAGCAGCCAGTGGATTGAGGCCCAGCACTTCTGTGGAAATCCATACTTCTGTGCCTGATAAAGTGTTAATTTATAATGTGTTTTAGGCACGCAGTCCTCAGAACATCTAGAGATGTGATGTTGTCTCTAATTTAAAAGAATGCTGCACAGAGGATTTGCTCTCCAAAGTAAACTGGGGAAATTGCTGTCAGATTGTGTGAGCATTGCTCAGGCTTCCAAAGTGTACTTGGAACGTGAATTTACAGGGCAGACGTTTTTGCAAACAAGAGTTAACCCACAGAACTGCACTGCCAATGTAGTTATCAGCTCTTAGGAACTGACACAGAGCCCGGTGGGGTGTGGAGTCATGAGCTGTAAGAAGTGGTTTGGAGGATGTTTACACGTAATGTGTGATAACTGTGAAAGGACCTGTCTGCATGGTAGCAAGCTGAAAGATTATTTGCCTTATCTGATTGATGCTTTCTTAATATTGCCTGTTTCTCTCCAAATGGTAATTCACTTTATTGTTTTGAGTCCGTTATGAGTGGAAGTGACTTAAATTAGCAATGCTTTGTATTTTGACCTACAGCAAATCATATTTCCAGATACATCGATTGATAATGTTCAATTAAATCTGGCCTTCTGCTGTGTATAAACTTGTTTCCCTTTCTCCCCTTGTGTTTTTATTAGACACTATGTGCAAAGGCCACAATGCAGACCATCCGGGCAGCTGACACAAATGAAGTAGTCAAGCTAATATTTCGTGAATCTGATAATGACCGAAAGGTAAACAACTTAATGCCCTCAGCACCCCTGTGTAAATAGAAGTGGTGTTGAATGTTCACTTTCTTTTCCACAACGCATGAATATAGTTGTTCCAAACTGATAATGTAGAGGGAGGGGAGGGATATAGATTGTCACACCTAATGCTCAGTTAATTGGATCTGTTTAAGTGATTGCCAGCCAAGCAAATGGGCCAGCTGACAAGGGGCTGGGGACATGTGCAAATGATGTGTGGTTTTAAAGGGCTGCATGTCTCTGGAAGGGTCAATGCCAACAGCTGGGTGTTGGGCAGCTGAGTTCAAGAGCTTTGCTGACCTTTCTCCTCTATTTTTATTTTTTTTTTTTTAGGTTATGCTGCAATTAGAAAAGAAGCTTTTTGACTATTTTAATCAAGATGTATTTAGAGATAACAATGGCACTGCGGTAAGTTCATTGCTAAACACTTTTGAAGGAATAACTTTGCAAGCCACATACAAATTGCATTTCTCTAATCAGCCCTCCTGTCTGCAGAATGAGAAGAGCCAACACAATAACTGCTCCAGGTTTCCTCATCACCTAGCCAGTTATTTTGTGTACAGGTTCTTAACGTTGGTGTGGTTACCTTCTTTTTCATAGAAAAAAGTTGTAAATGAAATGTATATGACAATTCACTTTTCTTCTCTGTCCTCTGGTCTGCATTTCTTCAAGCATCCTGTTTCATTACTGGCTCTTCATTGTGCATCACAGTAACTTAGGAAAAGCCCTCCATGTAAAGCTGTTCTGAAAATACTTGGGTCTTCTGAGTGTACAAAATTTACTAGAAACACGAGAATAAGTAGAGTAGAAATCTCAAAGCCTGCAGCAGAGGGTCACTGTTTGGGTAATCATACAGGGCTTCCCAAGAGGATAAAGCAGACAGGGAACACTATTGCTCTGATTTCTAACAAGGACTGTGATTTTTCTGTGAAAACTGGCATTATGTTTTCTTCAAGATGATTTTATTTCATTTTGGAAAATCTGTATATCACTGCTTTCTCTGTTTCATCCAAGGTTCCTAGGAGTTATGTATCTAAAGGAATACGTTGTGTGCCTGCAGTCACAGCATGTGGCTGCTTTGTGACAGGGATGGGATATACACAGGATCTATGACCTCTCCTCTCCTCTCCTCTCCTCTCCATCCCTGCTCATGCCTATGGCTCATTTTCCCCATGTTTACAGAGAGCTGGACTGTTGGAGAGCTCTCTGCAAGACTCTCAAGCAAGGAGGGCAGCTGAAGCCCTGGTACCCTCTCTGGTTTTAAGTTGACTTCACCTCAGAGATTAATTCCATGTGAGAATCTGAGATCTTACTTGTTTGTTGAGGCCAGAAGAGCCTGAAGAGTGAGACCCATGAGGGCAGTGAAAAAAGTCTGGTTCCATTTTCAGCACCTGCTGCTGTCCTGTTCCAGTATGGCCTGTGTGTCCTATGTGCTCATGTGTGTGGACAACGTGCCTCCAACACACTGTGAGATCACTTTGAGGCTGTTGGTTTTAAAATCACAGGGTGAATGCGTACTTGGGAAATATGTAATGTTTCTTTCACTGACATTTTGCAGTTTTGGGGACATTTAATTCAAAGCAATGACTCTCCTCCCAGTTCCTGTTTTCATACTAATTCCATTCCTCTATTCCTCTAAACCCAGATTTTCCTCTATGTGTATTATTATAATAACTTTTTAAGAACTCAAGTGTCTGTCATTTGTATTTTCCTCCAATACATTCCTGAAGCTGAGCAAAGCTGTTCTTGGTGGTGCCATTTGCCATGTCCCAGTGGTATTTTGGACGGCTGCTGGTTGATTTGCATACAGGGCCATGGGGTGTGAAGGCACAGGCAGAATCCCACTTAAACACATTCCATTTCAAAATCAGTAGTCATTTCTTTCGTGCATCAAGAAGTGGGAAATCTTCCAGATCAAACATGGAAGAAAAAGATAAACGATATAATGAGCCATTGGAGATAATCTAATCTTCATGGTCTAGTTAAACACGCAGCACCATGATCACTAAAAACAAACTACCTCTCTAAAAGGATAAATGTCTCTGTGCCGAATTCAACCCAAAAAATCCATCGCATCCTTCATCAACCGCCGGTCTTGTACCAGCCTGACAGAAATTTAATTCAAGCTGGCTCCTGAAAATAATTATTGTATTTTAAGAGTAGTAATCATTGGTCGGGACATGATTGAATGTGTCCATGCCTATTGACTTTTTCTATGATTTATAGCTTTGTTTAGTCGATATTCCCATCGAAATTGTATAATTAATTATAAGTGGGGCTGTCAGGTCTGCAGGATGGAGTGCCCTGATGAGTATTTGGGAAGATTAAATTTTCCTTAGCTGTACCAATGCAAGGCTTGGGAATTTTCACAGCACTGTGGCTGTTGGATAAAGATGTTTTCTGTGTGTTTAGCAACTGCTTTAGCTCAAAATCCATTGATTTTTCTGAGGGTATTTTTTTCATCAGTGCAGTGTCTCTTCAGTAACATTGGAATGTGTACGGATGTGACAAGACCTGACAAATATTTATTATCAACAGGCTACTTTATCATTGTCCATACAGAGTTATTCCTTCCTTTTTACATTGTAATCAACAAAAAGGATCTTAAGATATATTTATAAAGATGATTATTTTTTATGAAAAATCTGATATAGGTACAAATTACCTGTTGAACAGAAATTCAGTGTGAAATGCATACTGTAATCTGTCAGGTCTCATTTTTTCAAATGAATCTGTAGCTTATCCATACTTATCTGTACCTTATTACAAAGTTAGCCTAGCATTTACCTATATTGATTATCTCGGAGTGCAACGACCGTTCTGTATCATTGTGTTTCAGAAAGGAACACCTACATCTATCCAGCTCTGTGGTGATAGAAAAACAGAGAAAGCCTGTTTGAAAACAGCTGTAGCAATAACGTGAAAGTGTCTTAATATTGAATTCCTGTGTTCTGAATTGTATGCCAGAGTTGTGCTCCATCAGGCGGAGCAGGGTGTGACCATAACCACGCTGAGCTGTCACATGTGGGGTGTGGGGAGGGAGTTACAGGTACCGGGACAGGGGGAGCGGGAGGAGGGACAGCATGTAGAGTTCCACTTTAGTGTCAGCAGGTCCCAAGGTAAGCTTTTGCTTTCCAGTCAGCAAAAGCTCAGCACCTCTGACCTGGATGGTGGAACACAGCCAGGCTGTGCTGATCAGCTCCACAGTGCCCTCCTGCTCTAGGGGCTTGCCTGTGGGATGGTGGCAAAGCACAAATGAGGCTTCTCTCATCTGCTCACACCTTCCCAGAGGCAGCAGCCCCTGGGTGGGAGCCACCACTGTGCCCCCGCCACCCCTCTGTGCTGCAGTCCTGCTCAAAGCAGCCATGGGGTCCCCACGGGGGGCTCAGAGCACCCTGACCCCTCCCATGGACTTCCCCAGCAGGTCTGTGGTGCTTCCCACACTACTGAGCTCAGTGACTCACCAGTACATCACTCGCACAAAACTTCATTGTAGCTTTGGATTTTCCAGCCTTGTGGTGATAAAAATCAGCATGCCAGTGCTTTCAGAGAGGAGCAGGGTGCAGAGGGTTCTTGAGTAAACCTGCACTTTTACCAGATATTTTCAAATTCCTTAATTGTTTATGATAGATCAAACTATAAGTGGGGTTTTTTTCAAAAGGACTTCCCTGTTAATTTTAAAACAATCAAAAGAAAAGCAAGCCAGGGGTAATTATTTAATGAAAAAATTATAATCATGTTATTGATTTGTACCAAAGAACGACAAGCTAAATTGTATTTCTTCAGTAGTCAATTAAATAAATATATAGTAAGAATGTAAAAACCTGTAATGACTATAGAGGAATGATTTAATCATTAGGAATCATTTTATAATCTTTAACCGCAATCAGAAATGAGGAATGGTGCTGACATTCCTGTCTTTCATATGATCCATATTAAAGAATCAATCCTGGGAGAAGCTAATGTATTGTCCTTAAGATTTGGACCACAACTGTGTAATAAGAGCAATCAGTGAATTAATTGTCTTAGGAATGGAACCTGATGTTATTCCTGCTAAAATCATGATCTCTTTTGCACACTGATGTTTGTGGAGCTGGTGACTAGTGGTGAAGCTCTGCTGTCCCTCGTGGTCCTGGGCCACGCTCCCCTGCCCCACTCCGGCCCCTCTGCCACAGAGCCTTTGTCTGTGCCTGAGCCCAAGTGCTCGGGTACAAGGGTTAGCCCAGGGGTGCTGCTGCACAGCTCCACGATCACCAGGTGGTTCAGAGGGCACTGCTGCTGTACCAGCATTCATCCCAAACCAGTTCCGAGAGCGTTACACTGAAAAGCTCAGTGATTTCCAGCATGGATTTTCATGGAGTGGAAGTGGTTCCATTTCATACTGTAACTGTCCAGCAATTCTCTTGATGCAGAGGGCAAACAGTGAACTTCTACAGAGAGCATGTTCTTTCTCAGTTTCTGTGCTTTGAACAATGAACTCCCTTCACAGAATAAATTTCCCTTATTCTGTGTGTCTGTTCAGCTTCAACTCTTATGGTATCTGAAGAAACTTATACCATCCTGTAAAAACAGATTGAGTAATAAAGGTCTTGTTCTCCCTCTGAGAAGTTGTGATTTAAAGTGATCTGTTATTATGCTAATTAACTTAGAGGTATTATTGCAAACAGTTCAGGCAAACATTCTTTTAAATTGTAAGTCATTTATTTGAGGGCTTTCTTAGTATTCCCAGGAAATTGTGAAATTATATGCAAATTGAGCAGAAAGGTTTAGTCCGTGAGGGACCTCTATTAAGCTTTTTGTGAGAATATGTGTGCTGATGAAGGTTAAGGATCTCACGTCACTGAAAATGTATTAATCAACAGACAAGATATAGCTCAATTCACTCTTTCCAATGGCCTTGGCTCTGACCCTTTTAAAGATAATGGGAATACTGTCCACTAGGAACTAGATTAGGACGATCAAGTGCATTTCATCAGGGTTTGACTTGAACCATGATCCCAGAGGTGAAAAGGCAGAGGTTTATCCACTGAGCCAACCAGCCCCTGTCCAGATAAAATCTTGAATATGATGTATAAGGGCAAATTAGGATAGAGGAAGGAAATTGATTGCTTTGGACCATTGCTACCTTGGACTGGTAAGGAAATCCTGTGCATCCTGAAACCGCCTCTTTTATTTAAGGTGGTCATCTGAGATGCCTGATTTTCATAAAGTACTAGTAGGAAAACGGCTTCGTGCTCTGTTCTTTTATTCAGAAACAGCATTCTCATGCTTGGAATTGCATTTGCTTAAGTTAGTGGTTAGTTGATATGCCATTGGATAAACTGCAAACCGAGAAATGACAGAGATAAGAAATACTACCAATAAATTGTTCTCACTAGCAAACGTAATTGTAAAGCCAGATTGCAAGCACAAGTCAATCCAGATGTGCTGGGTTAGTAATTTACTGCCAGTTTCAAATAAATGAATTATTCTGGTGTAGAATTTGCCCATAGCACAAAGATACAAATATTATTTCATGACCTTTTGCCCCATGTCCTGTTCTATGCAGCTGCTGTGAGGCCTAAGGCTAATTCAAGTGTACTGTGCTATATTTATTTTTTTAGGCATTAGTCATTGTTTAAGTCTAGTCCAAAGAGTGGGTTCAGCATCTGTATTTGCACTCTGTATTCCAGCCTGTAGTACGATCTGCTGACGTGCTTTGACTAGGGTACCCCCTTTAATCTGTGTGACATGCAAAAGAATGCCCAAGGAGGCCGTGTTTGCACCTGCATTCCAGTCCTTCAATTTATGGATCTCGCCGTCACCCCTTACAATTTATATCTGTGCACACAAGTACCTGCCTGGGCTTCCACATCTTGCCTGAAGTCTATGGCAAGCCAAATAACGATAGAAAGGTGCTTAATTGTTTTTTCACCATCTTTCTGCAGTAGCCCAATCCTGTTGCACTCTCCAGGTACCCCTCCTAACCTCCCAGAGTGATGCCTGCATGCACAGAGGTGTGCACACACACGTGTAGACTAGAAAATAGCAAATTTAACTTGAAAATTAGTGCTTAAGGACACTTTGATACAAAAAGCACAGCTAGAGGTGAGAGTGGAGTACCCAGCTGCAAGGATGCAGCAATGGGTTCTGGTCTGTGGTCTGAAGACTTTGTGTATTTTTGTTACATAGGTACGGAAAGAAAAGCAGTATAGGAAGCACAAGCTGAAATCCTCATCTCAGCTACTTCCAGCAGTGGTCCCACACCCCTCACTGCCCAAGCCCAGAGGGGTGGGAGTGTGCCCCAGCACCCACCTGCCGGTGCCCAGCAGCTCCACAGCAGTGGGGCATGAGTTTGAATCCCCACTGAGAGAGGAGCACCTCCAGTGTTGGGGTCTGGAAGTTCCAGGTGACCTTGTGAGATACCCCACTCTTTGTGGGGGGACAAGATGGGTGACTGGAGCTCACCAGACTGCCGGGGCACACCTGGCATTCAGGTGCCTCTGGGGGTTCCCCAAAACACTTCTGTCAGCCAAGCCTGCTTTGTAAGCCTGGCCTGGGAGAAGGTGAAACCCCCAGTGGGTGTTTTACACAAGTAAGAAACATGTTTCATAGTCTTTCCTCAAAAAAGTTCCATTTTTAACCACTTTGCAAAAATGTTTAATATTGAAACTGTTCATATTTCATGCTTTTGCCAAATTGCAGCTCACCAGCTGACAGCACAACAGGACAGTGCTGGTTCGGAGTCCTGAGTTGGATAAACTAAGGTTTCACAGTAACAGACATTCAAAGTTTAATGAAATCATCACTGACTGTGTCACATTTGCAAGTAGGATATTCCTAATTAAAATCTTTGTGTTGTAAAGTCTGTGTCCACTCAGTTGTTCCTGACATTTTGAAGGAGCTGTGTCACAAGCTGTTGTGCACAGTATATGAATTATTACAGCACTGGTTTAGTGTCTGTTGCAGCAAAGTTGTGAAAATGGCAATTTGCATGAATAGTTTTGCAGCATCACAATTTTTAAATCAAGATAAGCACTGGAATCCTGGGAAAGTGAGTGCCAAAATCCACTTTTTCCTATCAGAAAATGCATTCTGCTGTAACCTGCTGATAGTCACAGGGCACGGCCATGGCCCATGGGCCACACTGCCCTCACATCACACTAGCGAGCAGGAGCCATTGGTTGGAGGGGTCAGGATGGGGCACAGGGGGATGGGGCTGTGGTCTCTGTGCTGCCCCTCTTTGGTTCAGGCTCTCTGCTGGGCACAGACAGTGGGAGGGATGGGATGGGATTGCTGCTGCAGGGCAGTGTTTGGGCAGGGAGAGACCTTGGGGTCTGAAAGGGCCCTGTGGTCAGCAGAGTCCCCTGCTGCTGCAAGAGTGGGAGCCTGGGCTTAACCTGCATCAGTGCTTTTAGCTTCTTAAAGAGTTTACCCTTCACATGTACTAAAGTCTCCGTATTGAGAACTAATTTCTTGAGTAGCACAACAGGTTCTGATTCCTGATTTTGGTTTTTACAAGTAATAGAAGTCTCCCAGGATAATATCTGGATTCTCTGGATTTCCGTAACAGGAATATTAAGATGTATTTTCCAAATCAGCTTTTATTAAGAAATTTTAATACTTCTTAGAGAATTTTTCCTGTCATTTAAACCATTGGAAATCTCCTCAAAAAGAGGAGCATATTGCCAAAACAGGAACAGAACAGCATTTTCCGGGGGGAACTTCCCCTGCAATTCAAGATTCTCTAAATTCGTCCAGGCCAGGGGAGCCCTCTGTGCTGCCAGCTGTGTGCTGCTGTGTCTCACCCCTCTGATACGAAGAACAGTCTCTGTGGTGCCGTTTCTCAGTATGCCATAGACCCACATTTATGTGGGCATTTGTGATTTGACAACACCGCCATTCAGCATGTATATATATGAATGCAATATTAGACAAAAACAGCGAAGTGGTATAGTGATTTTGGTTTTTCTCTGTAAAACCTAATTTTAAAGAGTAGCTCCATGAGAAAAGATTAAGATTCAAAATATATAGTAATGGATCATTTTACAAAGTCTTCACTAGAGAAAACAGTAGCTTTAAAAGGAGGCAGGGTTGTGTATGACATTTTCATGGATAAGAGGGAGAGATCAATGTTTCCACAGACCTTGATTTGAAGTCAGGAGACTGCTGAATTAGTTTCTAAATAATTTGCTGTGACTGGAAAACTGAATAAAATTTCTGTATTTCCAAAGTCTCTTGGAAAAAAATGTGCTCTACATGAGTGGCAAAGGAGGTTACGGCGATCAGTGTCCACATGTTTTAATTCTCTAAGGTCATTTCTGTATGCGCATCTCCTCTTTTTGGTCTGAAACTTCATTTCCCTTTCACAGCTGTGAATTCTCTGGTGGGCCCTGCAGATGGATTTGATAAATGCTGCTAATATCACCTCCTGATCTACCAGTGCTCTGACTTTGGTCTGTAGGTCTTGATGAGTAATTGCCGTTGTTCTACTCCAATGACTGAATTAAGTTGCCCTGTTTGAAGGGGTTCATACGTGTGTGATTTTAGTCAAGGTGGCCCATTGCAGTGCACCAGTGGACACTGACCTTTACCTGGTGCCTTGCTGCCTTAAACTGAAGCAAGCAGAAATACTTTGACTTCTGCAACTGCCTAAACTCTGTTATAACCCTTTGATTACTGTCAGGCTGCATAATGTTGGGTTACTGTTTTGTGCATTCTCTTCTCCTCCACCCTGACACGTCAATGCACATTACGGCATTGCCAAGAGAAAGAGAGGAAAAGTAAAACTCCCTTCAGCAGGTTTTGCAGACAGCACAGCACCCTGGAAAACCAGCAGTTCTGTTAATTCCCTAAGGAGACAATGGGCACTGCAACTGACAGAGGCATCACCCGTAAACACTTGTAATTATCCTCAAATTAAATAGGAAATAACCTTTACTGCGAGTGTAGTCATTCCCACACACACAGCCTGCATTTCCTGCAGCGTGGGGTCACAGGGGCTCATGGGTAGTACCAGCTATAGATACACTACTCATATGGATGGATGGTGTTTTCATGTGGAAGGTGTTAATCAAACATTCATGTTGAATTGATCACTGGATATTGTAGAGATCTTGACATAACATCAGCAACTTAATGTTGCAACAGATGAAACAGACCCTACGTCATCCTTGCTCTCATTTGGTTGTAAATACATTGTTGAAACTGAGTTGGGGGCTAAAAAAACAGTCTTCTGAACTGCTTATGAGGTATAATTCTGAAATGAAGTGGATAATTGTGGAATGAACATTTTAAAATCTCTGTGTAATTGCTCAAATACTCCAGTGCATCATGTAACACCTCAAAGATTTGGTCCTTAAGGGTGATCTTATAGTAAGTAAATTAAATGGAACAATATATTGATTTTTAGTCTTTGAACTTAATTTCTTTGTCATTTTTAAGACATTTAGAGTGACAGACGTACTTGACTTTACTATTAACAGCAATGGCATTATTCACAGTGCTGGTTGGGGTACAACATGGAAATGAGCAAACAGTTTGTGCTGAAAAGTGCCATGAAAGGAGTATGTTATGGGTGGGGTTTTTTAAAGACAGTTATAGATGCTTTAAAAGTAAAGGCATTGCCCTGTGAAATTCTGACTGCTCCTCAGCATCACCTCACCCATACTAATTTTCATTCACTTTCTGTCGTGCCAGGTTGCTCCAGACACCCGTGGCCTTGTCCTAAAGCAGACACAGCTCACTGATGCCCATGTCAGGCCATGCTTTCTCTTACAAAGTTGCGTTGAGAGACAGTGACATTTTTAATTGTTTGTGACAAGACCTAGTGAGCGCCTTGTGTTTTCGTCAAAAAACATGCATTTTGAGATTAATGAGAACCCAAGTGCTTTTCATACTAAAAAATAGTAGTTCAGACACGCTCTTACACTGAAAAAATCACTGGAGTTTTCTCAGAAGGCACAGTTGAGGTTTCCATCATCTCTCTGCTCTGTCTCCTCCCCAGTGCTGCCAAGCACACACAGAGAGGTAGTGAGGGGGTCCTGCTGTGCAGCCCTGAGCACGGGTAACCTGTCCTTGCCCTGTAAGAGCAAGCAGGTGTGTGTCTGCTCACTTGGTGCACGTGTTTGGACAGAAGGTTACAGATTCTGCAACGCAATCACTTAATAGCTGGAAAACATAATTTATTGAAGTACAAAAACATTTAATATATATCAGGAAATAATAGTTTTTGCAAATAATGCAGTGAAAAATATTTGACTGTTCTACATGGAAGGATGAATTCTCCACCAGAACATTCCCTAAATACTTCCAGGCACCTGTTTGGGCTTTGGCTGTGTCGTTTCAGGTTGAAGCTGTCCCTTTACCTGGGGGAACTTGGGGAACTGACAGAGCACAGCACACAGTACTGTCTTGTTCCTCTTATCTGTCCCCAGTGTCAGCAGCTCATCTGCATAGCGCAGACACAACTACACCCACAACTGCAGCAAACAAACACAGCAGTAACTTCTGTGGATAATAGTGCACGTCTGAAAGCTCTGTCCTCTAAATGCCAGGCTTCACTGAGTTTGCAAGTATCATCGTAGCAAGAACAATCTGAATGTATAAAATTTTGAAAGTCTGAATTGGTGTGAGAGGACAATGCGTCTGTTGAAGGTCGACAGCCCTCGGGATGCTCATGAGTAATTTATACCATTGTGTTCTGTGGAGCATTGTTCTTTCACTCAGTCCTGCAGTTTAACACTTCAGAAATAGCCCTTTCTGCTGAGCCTCCCCTTCCCTGCCCTGAGCTGTTTACTTGGAACGGCAGGAAACATGCATTTGCACCATATTAATAGACACATATTTCAAATAATAGTTTTAACTGGGGATGGCAGATTGTTTTCCTGTCCCAGATATCTTTAAGGTGGAGACAGGTGGAGCATGAAAGGGATAGTCACATTTGTTTTCATAGTCAGTGTGTATGTATTGTGGTTACACATCTGCCCGTGCATACTGAAATACAGGATCACAGTCTGGAAACGTGCATGGTAATGAAAACATTCCTTCTTTCCTGAAGTACGTTGAGGTTGCTTCAGTGAGACTAATGAGTGCCTGGACCAGTCCAACATTTTTTGGATTGAGTATATTATTAGATATATACTGTCAGTTTCTACACAGAGGTTTCTAAATATTTATCCAAACATTTTGAATTCTCAGGCTTTTGGTCAGATGTTAAAACATGCACAAACTGCCCGCAGTTACTGGTATCACAGGATCTTTCCAGGGCAACATCACAGAGTTTGGTGTTGGAGGCACTAAAGTAGGGCAGGCTGTCCATCCTGTGACATCCTTATACAAAAGTACCTACATATGGCTCAAGGAGAGACTGGAAGAGCTGGGTGGGCTGTGGAGAGGAGCTAATCAGCAGTGCAGGTGGTTCAGGTAGCTGCTTTTCACACAGATAATTAATGTGTACAAGTAGCTCCTAATTGCACATTTCAGGAATGATTTATGAGGTGGCAGAGGGGAAAGGGGGACACAATCTAATTTCTTTGGGAACCTCTGCCATTCATACAATGGTATCAGCACAGCTGTGAGATGGGACATGATTAATGAACAGTGGGCAAACACAGGACAGCGCCGGGACACTTGTGAGGACAGAAAGTGGCCCTCGGAGCCAGGGCAGCACCGTGCCATGATGAGCTTTTGTCTTTAGCTCACTAATTCCCTGGGACGCTGGGCTGCACCCCAGCCAGGCCCTGGAGGAAGGTTGTTTGTGTCCATCAGAACAATTATGGGTTTAATGGGAATGATTATCATTGAGTCGCTGTAAGCAGGTTTGTGTTTATGAATAAAGATTGTGGATATTTGTTCTCTCTGTAGAGTCCAGGAGAAAACAAATGTGGCAAGGACTAATATTTATATAGGACATTAAATCTAGACATGAACATCTCTGTTAAACACCTGCTCCAGGCGCTCTGTCTCGCCTGCTGCCTGGGAACACCTTTACCTGCTGTCACATCCCTCCTTACCTGTCTGCCCCTGCACCCCAGAATGGGTGTGCAGGACACCCCTTGTCTGCTGGGGAGGAGTACTGAGCACATCCTTGTGTTCATTGTACCTCCTTATCTGAGCTAAAGATAATACAAAGTAAAATGATACATTTTGCTGACATTCTTATGGGCTGTTTAGAATATCAGTTTGCTATATTTTTTTAATGCTAGTCTGGTTTATGTTTGAAAAGGTTGATAATGAAATTTGAAGAAATGTAGCCTTGCAGCATAAGTGCACATACAGGTCAGCACTGTGAAGAGCCAATGTTACATGTTTCACTGAGAGGAAAATAAATGTTTTGAACACTTTTCTCAATGCACTGATTATGTATCAAAATAGTCCACAGTGTTTTAACACTGCGTCCTAAAAACTATTCTATGAGGGCTATACCTCGAGCTGTGTAATCAGTGTCTCTGTTTATTTCCTTTTACATAATGTAGTATTTTTAAATTCATGTAGTTCAACGTTGAAGAGTGAATGCCTTTATTTCTATCTTTTATAGCTTTTAGAATTTGACAGAGAGCTGTCAGTCTTTAAAGACAGATTGTATGAACTGGACATCTCATTTCCTCCCAGGTAAGATTCATATATAAGCTATTTATTTACCTAGCTAAACCATAATTGTTACTTGTGCTGTAGGTAAAATGTGAGCGTTCCCATACTTATTGCAAAAATTATGATGATCAGTGTTCCTTTCCCAGATGTTCCTTCTCCCCCCATCCCCTCCATCAGTCCATGAACCACATGCCAGTAAAGCTCTGGAGCTCATTCATCCTGGTCCTGCTGATGCTGTCCTCTACAGCTGCTCTCAAAACAGGTGTGGTGGGACTGTGTGCTCAGAGGTGTGTGTGGATTCCAAGCAGTGGGCTCAGACCACCTGTTCAATTAGTTTATTGCAACCATAAAGAAGCCTCTGCCTGAAGCTGTTTGGTGACTGCAAGCAGTGGCACCACACATCGGGGTGCAGAGCCCAAGGCCATCGCCCTGGGACATCCAGGAGGGGGATCAGAAGGAGGGCAGGAACTTAGATTCTGCTTCTTCAGTTTCAGTAAACATTCTATAACTGCTGAGACCATAAGAATGACTTGGCTGGTTTAATACGCATGCATGATTTTAGTCAGCTGCATCCCTGAGGTGAATTTTAGCCATGGCTAGACAAGTGTTGCTATCATACAAACCCACGCTTTCTGCAAGTGGCAGTCCTGGTCAGGGGAAATCTGTGGAAAATTTGGTGCCATTTTAAACATGTATGATCCCTTTCCAAGAACGAAACCAAGTCTCACAGTTGTTTTTAAGGGAAAGAAATACTGCATTCACAAAGAAAAAGTCAAAGAAATTATAGAAAAAAGACAGATAAACCCATGCTTTTTATATACCTTTTTTATATGGATACAATGTTTTTAAATACTGCTATTTTATCCTTTATGGACAGATAGAAAAGTATAATGTTTTGGCATACACTAAGAAAAAATTTGGAAAGCTTGCCTTTTTGTGATCATAATCTCATTACTTCTCAGCAGCCAGCTGCGATACTGATTGTATTGATCCCTTGGGACAGTGGGAGTATGCACAGAGAGGTTACCACTGCTCTAAATTGTCCTTATTGATTGAGAATGGTAACAGGAGACCAGCAGTGTGTACACGTGAGTGTGTCCCACTCGTCATGTACCTGCTCAGGGAAAAGGAGGTGAGGGGAAGTGAGAAGATTTTTTTACCAGACATAATTCCATACTTCATTTCTCCAACAGAAGTGCTTTCAGCCAGAACAAGGCTTGGTAAACATACATTGTGGCATGAATAGTTTGCAGATTCTTCAGTCCACTCTGTAAGTGCAGTTCAGTGTCATGCAGAGATCAGAAGCTTGGTGTGAGTAATCTCTGGGTGGTTTAGTCCTACTCACTCTGTTTCCTTCTTAACAACTAGGTAATAATAGTAACAAATTTTTAGATACTGAAAGCTGGCATGAAAGGAATGTTAACACAGTTTCTGTAATGCAAAATTTCTTCAAACTTAAGCGGAGAATATTGATAAAATAGAAAAATTGAATAAGAATATATTGAAAGAAAATACAATATGTAAACCAACAGGCTAAACTCATGCATATACAAAGATCAAACTGGCTTTACATTAGGGTCCTTTCTTCACCCATTCCTCCTCATGTCGTGTGTCTGGGCCCAGGACCTCGTGATGCCCCTCCCCTGGTCCTTGCATGGCCCCAGGCTTGGGAAGTGAGGGAGGTGCTGCAGGGCTGTAAGAGCTACTGCAGGTCAGCGTGAGAGCTTTATCCAAGCAACTAAGCACATTGGTTTTCCCAGAAGAAATAATATTTATTTTTCTTTGTATTGAAATAATGACCACAATGTGCTATCAACTGCAAAACCAGGTATTTTGAATAAATAGGCAGAAAGCAGTGGTTTCAAAGTAGGACATTTTCTTTTTATCTTGGAACCTTTTCACTCATGAAAGAAACAAATTAAATATATGGTCTCAAAGTCTTGGTTTCACTTCCAGTAGTTTTACCTCCATTTTTGTTTCTTTTTTCTTTTCTGTAGCTTATGATGATTTAGCTACTTTTGTATACTGTTCGTAAATAGGAGTTTAATATATATTTGTCATATTTCCTGTTGTATAATTTGTATTTTTAACCAAAGGAGGATACAATCAGTCCTGTATATTTAAGCTTCTTGTTATTCTTAGCTGGGAAGTGTGTGATGTATCCATTTGTTCTGCAAATGCATCAAACAAAGGCTTTGTCACCAAAGGGAGGGACAGAGAAAGCCCTGGTCACTTTTGTGTCAGGCTTAGGGGTTTAGTTAGCAAGCACTGGAATTTAGAAGGAAGTTGTAAGCAATTGTAATTATAGTCTTTAAGTAGTATTTCACAATTTGTTTTATACATGATATTTTAATTATGGTCCATTGATTTAGTCCATGAATCTCTCTCTGCTTCTGGTCATAATCCTTGGTGTTCCAGGCTTGCATCGTGGGATGTAGCCAGAGTACCTCAGTTAAAAGGGTACCAAACAGGTCTAGTAGTCCAGCCTTTTACAGCTCCCAGAAAAGGAAAGGGCAGTTAGGGCAGTTTTCTCTTTCTTCCATTTGCTTCATCATTTGTACATACAATTAATTGCCTGATTTGGACACAGAGTTCTACACATCAATAGCACAGTTGCATTTCTGTTTTACTTGTAACTTTTTCACTCAAAAAGCATACTGGAATTTCAGTGTATTCTTGAGATAGATGGAAAAGGTCACAGCCCTTTGAGTCACAGCAGACTAAGTTACTTATAAATTCATTTTTTATCAGCATAAACTGCTTATTCTCTGAACTTTATCATGAGATCTTGCTTATACACTGCTGTAGCTGGCCTGGGACTGAAAGCTTTGCTCCTCTGAGTCGGTGGTATTTTTGTAGTTAATGTCAGTGGGGTCAGAATTTCCCCCTACCAGTTTTCTGGGTTTGTTTGCCCTCTTCTCCTGGAGTGGCCTGGCACCATGGTCTGGTACCTCAGGTGTGAGTAGGGCCAGGTTGGCACAGGCTGCCCTGAAGTGACGCTGTTTGAGCTCTCTGCCCTGCGTGGCACCCAGGGCAGCATGAGGGCTCAGTCCCACCTGCATGCCCAGAGCCCGTCGTTCACCAGGGGCTTTGTGCTCAGGGAAGACCACTGACTTTTTCATACTGCCAGCTCTCACTTGAAATCATGGAAGGATTTCTTCTGTTGTACTAATCTGCATGGAGAGGACTTTTTTTGCAGTTATCTCCTCTCTGTTCAGCAGGGTGCTCGATATCCAAGCATTTTCCTAAATTCCTCTTCAGTTCTAAGTTCCTTCCAATTCTTAATGTATGGCCTAAGCCACGTCAGCTCACCCCCTTGTATGCCTGTGCCTCAGAGGAGTGTGCCTGGGGGACAGTGAATGAGCTCCTGAGGAAAAGAGCCTTATTCCACCTGCTGTGGACCCCATGTCTCTGTGGTGGTGTTGTGTCCCTGGGGTTCCCAGCAGGTTCTGCCCAAGCAGAGCTGCCCCAGCAGCTCCTGCTCCTGCTCCTGGCAGCAGGAGAACAGCCCAGGCCAGCCCTTCTCTGCCCTCTCGGAGCCCAGCCCTGCCTTGTCCTCCTGAGATGTGCCAAAGGCAGGGCAGCCTGGGAAGGGGGTCATAGCTTAACAAGGAACCACGGACTACGTGGCAGGCCTGCTGCCTTTGATAGGCTGTAAAAAATGCTGCCAACAGAGTATTCTTCAGACATTATTCACCCATTCCTACACTCCTATATTTTGAAGCCTTTTACTTTATATAGTGAATATTCATGTTTTCGTCTCATTACCCTTTGTGATCTAATGTAGCCCATAGCAACCTGAGCCATTGGAGACTAAATAGAATTCAGCATTTTAAACTCTGTAAGCTCTGTCACTCATGGGCTGAACAGCCTGGCTGTGAGCAAACACCCCAGTGTGAGGCTGCAAAGGACTTCATGGTAGTCAGCAATCACCGCAAAGGGTAGGAGGTGTGAAGAAAGAAGTAACAACATTGTCAATATACAGGTGGGCAATTGTTACATTTATCACTGTTCTCCATTAATAATTATAATTATTCTTGTAGCTGTTGTATAGCAAAGATAGGAGCTGACTTTAGCAAGAGTTCACACCCACATACAAGGTTTGCTCTCAGATAAGGCTGCATGCACAGCAATCTCATGTATTAATCATTCTCTTAAAGTGACCTACTCTTGTTGTTGAATTAGGCTGTCATGTAATTTACTGGTTGGACATACATTTGTGTCTTAGATACCCCCTGTGTGGTATTTGTCTCAAGCAGACCCTCTGCACTGGCAGTATCCTGGCTTTGACACTTCTCACTGGGAGACAGGTTGAATCTCATTTACTTTTGGCAGAGTGTTTGTCCTTTGGAATTCTCTCTGGCACAGCTTTCTAATTCTGCCAGAATCTTATTTAGCCTATAATCTGTTTTTTTCTGCCCTTGTGTTTTGTCCCATGACCTTTCTCTATTCTAGTAGGTTGCATGTATTTTTCTGGTCTGATTTGCCTGCTCTGCACAAAGCCAAGCCCAGAGCACTCCCTTGTTGCTTCCCTTCTGCAGAGACCATCCAGAGCAGAACAGCCCTGCCTGCTGTACCCAGCCTCAAGGGTGCCAATGCACAGAGCCCCGAGGTCACCCTTGGTTGTGAAAAAGAAGGACAAAATGATGGTTTAGCTGTCAACAGGCTGCCCTTCCTTTCCAGTGTCCTCACTGCATGTTCTCAGGTCACACACACTGCCTGCTGTACAGCTGAAGCAAACAGGATTCCTATTTCCTAATAAGGCTGCTGCATCCTGTTGTCTCACTGAAGGGTGAGTTGGGCACTCAAACAGATGAAAAAGTGTGAAAGCCCTAGATTATTTTTATGCTTGCTTTATCAGATACTTCTGTAACTTTTTTCCTGCCAATTAAGAAGTACTGTCTCCTGAACAGAAATATCCCCTTGTGCACTGTAAAACCCTTCCCAGGTATTAGTGGGGTATCCGAAATCACACATAGATCTCTCAGCTCCCAAGGAACTAATTCCCACAAGACATGATGCAGTTGTCTGGGTGCTTCCAGTATCTACGGCTGGAGCACAAAAACAGCTTCCCAGCTGGAAGCAGAGAGACAGCTGTCATTTCCTCCAAAACAATTAGAATTTAATCATTAAAATGGCTTTTCAAACAGATCTTAGCTCAATTTTGCACATCACATTAAACCAGTGCCACTCTAACCATCGTTCTTCATTAATTTCCAAATTGAAATAGGGTGTTTCTTTAACTCGTGGGGAACTGAAGAGAATTACCCAGGTAAGCAGTTGTGTGAGGTAAGGACCATAGACCATGCTGCAGGCAGAAAGGAAAATAAATTCTAAAGAGCCTGTGGACTTTGCTGCCAGCCAGGCTGTCCTTGTATTCCTGTCTGAACATGCTGCTGAAATGCCCAGTGGTTTGGAGCCTGAACCCTGTCCCGCATCTTTCCTTGGCTTTCCAGTTGTTTTTTTCCAGTATGAGACTTTGTAGATTACAGCCCCAAAGTAACATGCTCTAAGCCAAACACATTCCCAGAAAAGACCCTGAGCTCAATCACAGTCACATACAGTAACATCAGGCTGTTGTGCTGAAAGAAACCAGCACTGGGTCCTTCCCAACAAGCCAACGTTGTTCATAATTCCACTTATCCACTTGTAACAGGAACAGTGTTGAGTGGGGCACAACATTGCTGTTATTATAGCAGTAAAGCCTGTCCCTTGGTGTCCCCTCACCAAGGCACCAGTATTGCCCAGTAATCCATTTTGATCTTGCTAAATAACCCATGCTTGTTAGCTGGGCCTCCACAGGGATCTGGGATGAAACAGCAGAGCTCAGCGTGCTGGTTCCCATCAGCCACGTGGCAGCCTCTGGTCCCACAGGGGGGCTCTGGGACAGGGCCAGCCAGCACCAGGGCTTGGCTGGGGCACGTTCATCAGCAGTGAGGGGACATCTCCACTATGGGCACCATTCTGGGCAGAAAGGGAAGGGCTGCAGTTTTCTCTCTGGGAAAACAAGGGGGCTCTGGGTTTGTTTTTCTTTTAAACTGAAGAAGGTCCAGAGTGACACTGGTGATACAGGAGTGCTCACTCTGAAGTGTTTTACAGACCTGTGTTTTCCAAAGACATGAGTTAAGCCAAAAAGCAATATGCCCAACATAAAGCCATAAGAAAGACTCTGAGAAAACCACCATGTCATTAACCCTCCTGTTTTGTGTTGTGCCCGGAGTCAGGGCTCGAGTCCTGTTTACCCTTCTTGCCCTTTGCTGCTGGTTTGCCCGGGTGACCCCCCCTTCCCACTGTCACCTTTGACTCCGATTGTTGGTGTGATCACCATGGTGTTAGTGTAGCCTGTGCAAGTAGCAGCTGTTTAACGCATTGTACTTTAACTACTGTGTTTGCAGGGCTCTGTTTGCCCTCCTGATTTGGATGGAGTGAGGCGTGTATCGTGGCCAGTTGGCTCACAGACCATCACCAAGACTTGTTAGTGTTTTTGTACGTATCAAGCAGCTAATTTAATTCAAACAGCAATGTTTCTTACTGCTCAGCTTAGATCTGCTGCCTAGGATGAGCACATGAAGATAAATTACATGGGGCCATTTGTTAGAAAGAGAACTAGGGAATGCAAATCTTCCTTTTAGGTTCAGGGAAATAAAAAGTAGTAATTCAATTTGGAGGAAGAAACTAAGGATCTGGAAGCTGACAAAAATTAGGTGTCATACTTTGATTGATTGAGTGATATTTTATTGAAATCACACTCATGCACCAGTTCACAGTAATGCTGAGTGTCAATTAAAAACATCAACATTTTTATTTTTACCTTTGACCTTACAACTTTTGGAGCACCCCAAGGTTGAACTGGCCGCCTACATTCACCATCCTTACTTTGGTCAAAAGTAACTTGAACAATCTGAGAGTTTGTCAGAGCTGGAGATAAATTGGTCATACATTTTCTTAGAAAATACAGAAAAAGTAAATAATTGTCTGATGAAGAAAGGTGGAAGTTTTTTCCCTTCTGAAGTTCCCTCTCTATGTCATATGTAAATAGAAAGACCTAAAAGTGAAAGAAGGTTTAGTAAATGTGAGTACTCATACCTGAGTTCAAAAATAAAACAGACCAAATCAAAACTGTATCTCAGCTCTTCCCATGAAGAGCTCAGTTTTCATTGATGCTTTATAATTCCATTCCATCTTAAATATTCTGTATTAGAAAAAAGTCGGTGATATGAAATGTGGGGACTGATGAGCACAAGAGGTCTTTGAGTAGGAGGCATTTCCATTCCCTGAAACATGATAAAGTTTGCCAGAGCATCTGCATTTGAACCTAGATGTACAATGCACCGTTGTTCAGAATTACCTTTATTGTACTAAAAAAGATAAAATTGCTGAATTCTGCCCACTGTTGCCTAGTGGGATCTGCCACACTTCCTCTACTGCCAGTGGAAGTGTTTTGAGTGTAGAAAACAGAGTCCCCAGAGCAGTAGTCAGAGTGTCTCCAGGAGCAGGACATGTCCCCTATGCTCTTCCTAAGCTGGGAGCAAACTGTTAGAGGTGAGAGCCCTCCAAAGGCAATTCATTGTTTCCTGTTAGAAAGTACATTTCACCCATCTCACTAACAGGTTTTATCCATTCTTACACAAGAGAAGAGTTCATTAGGAGTATTTTTCCTGACTGGAAATGACAGTTAAGGAGACATTTGTATACACAGCATTGTTGGCGTGTGTTTCAAGTTAAGGCTCTGCTGACAGGATGGTTTACGATGTCGGAAGGCTTCTCACCTTGCAGTAAGCATTTTTGTAAAGGTGTCTAATCATCTTTGACAATACCTGTCAACAGTAGTAGTGCTCTGATATTACTGACCCTCTTAATGGTTTATTTTCCCCAAACAATTGCCAAGTAGCTCTCATCCTTATTGACTGTGACACCAGTAGTTCATTGGACAGCCTGCTCCTTATTAACAGAGTTAGCAATTCATCAAAGCATTTGGTTAAATTTCAACAACACTGAGCATTATATGAATGATGCTGCTGGAAGTTTTATTCAGAAAACCCACCTGACTATAATCCTGATGAAATAAGTGTAACTGAAACAAAAGTTTGTGAAATAAGATGGAAAAGCAGCTAGAAGCAGCATATGGAGAAAAAGCAAATCCTTAACCACTGGAGATAATCGTACAAGCCTGTAATAGAGGTGCTCCAGCTCCAGAACAGCCTGTCCGTCCATCATTCAGGGCAGGCACAGCCAAAGTGCATTTTGCATAATTCTACTGGCTGGCATCTGCAGAGAATATCAGGCTATTTCTTGGTATTAATTACTCTGCTAACATGAGTGGTTAAGGTTCTAAACTCCAACTTTGCCACTGTTTCAAACAGGACAAAAAAGTTGTTCCACGTGGAATTCCTCATTTCCCCATTGTATTTTTAATTAGATATAATACAGTGTGTGGAACAGAAGTCTGTAACCATACGGAATCCTAAGGTTAGGAAGTGTGTACAGCCTTACCTTACCTGTAGTACCTATATGTGTGAGCATTATATCTATTTATCATATATGTTTCAGCGGCACCTATAGGTCTTTATCTGTTATGCCATTATTTTTACATGAGCACTCGCTATTCGTTCTCAAGATCACTGTTTTCTGTGCATTGCATGAAGTGGGTTGTGACTGAGGCAGAATGCTACTAAAAGTGCTAAAAAATACATCCTTTCCTGTCTTAATTCTGGGACATGGAGAGCTGGTTCTCCCTTTTCCTCTGCCACAGTCACCATCCTGGTGGTCAAGACTAATGATGCAAGCACAAAAAGATGGCACGATGCTTTCCCTCTGGGAGACTGATACTGGAATTTTTAACTTTTGATTATTTGGTGTAGAGTCCTTAAAATTATTTGTAGCAGATCTGCAGCTGTTTTTATCAAACTTGTAATTATTTCTACAATTCACAGATCACGAAAATTGGTTAACTAGAATTACTAACTAATAGTTTGGAACTAAGAACTGTGAGTTCCTTACTTGCCTGGAGTGAGTGTGTTAAAAGAGGCTGGAGATGCCAGCAAATAAAGCTAATTTAATGCACTTGATCACAGACAATCTTATGCTTAATGTCTTTTGAAAGAGGGGTGTTACAAAAGTAGTTCTGCTTTTCGCATGCACACAACCTTAAATTTACAGTATTATTTGAAAGAGACTATTCATGCCATCAGGCAAAGCGGGTGAGAAGTGGGGTTGAAAGGAAGGAAAGAGAAGGGAAATCATGAAACCAGCCTAGAAAGAACAAAAAGAGAATGGTGACATAGCAGTGTGCATTGTGTCTTGGTTACCCACTGCAGCCAGTGGAAATACTTTTCCAGTTCCCTGGGTTCCACCATGATCCGTGCTGCCCGGGCAGGGGCTGGATGGGAAGGAGGGCAGTGAGGGCTGTGCCTTTGTGTCCCGGCTCTCCTGAGGCCCTGGCTGTGGGGCCGAGTGCCACCCGGGACACACGTGCACTGCACACCCAGGGGCTGCCCCCTGGGCACAGAGCTCGTGTCCCAGGCTGGCACCAAGTGCTGGACCAGGGGGCAGGTCTGGGGCTTTGGTCGTTTGCCCTGAGTCTTTGATTCCACAACATCTTTCTGTTATAGCAGCACCAGAATGATCAGCCTGCCTCCCCAAAATGCTTGTGCATCTGTCAGGTTCCTCTTTCCATCGGTTCTCTTGACTGGTTTTAAATTCTACCAGCTGGTGGGAAGGCATCCAAGGAGGTAACATCATGTAAGACAGCAGAGTATCCCCTGGGGAGAAGACCCTTAAAAACACTGCAACTAAGCAAAAGCTTCAGAGTTCACAGGCAGATCACTCAGTTCTGGAAGCAGTCATGCTGTTTTCATGTCACTATTCATTAGCTACAGAACAGGATGATGGAGACAACTTCTGGGGTGTGTGTTATTTGGACAGTTTTGTTCTGGAATTGTACACATTCAGCAGCAAGTTTCACAAAAATTTCTTCCATGACAGTCTTATTCCAGAAACCCCTAATGGAGCTTCTTTGCAAAAATCTATTCAAGATCAGTAGCATATAATAAACTAAAATATCCTGTACGCACAATCCAGTGAGTCACAAAAAAAGAATCCTTCATGGGAATTTTGAGTCCTATTTAGCTATGACCACTGTTTGCCCATCTACAAAAGAATCCCACTTACTCCAAAGTGTTTGTGACCCCTCTAGAGCATGAAGAAGGAGAGCAAATAGTTTTCTGTATTTTTTGGGCATGTATCTTGTCAGGATTTTTTATTACATCAGTGTCAGCATTTCACTCAGAGTGGGACTTGCACACACCAAAGGCGATGGAGAGAGGAAGAAGCCTTATTAGAGTGCAGCAAGACAGAACCCTGCACACTTCTGGCTGGAAGGAAGGATTCTGCCTTAAAAAAAGAAGAGCTTGCCCCACTTTATTGTATTAAGTTATTACCTACAGCTCATTTAGTCTGGATAACTTTTGCAGCATTTATTTTTATCTCTGCCCCAGCCATTAGAAATCTGATTTGTCAAAGATACTTGTAAACTACAGAAACTTCTTGACTGGCTGATCAGTGCTAAAGACCTTGAAAAATTGGCAGAAGTTTTCACCCTGAGATAACATTAAGATCAATAAAGAAAATTGATAAATACCATTTCATAGAATATAGGCTGTTGGGTGAAATGCTCTAACACATAGCAGTAACAGATCATTCCAGGCATGGGACATCATACTTCAAAAGCCATCCAGTTAATGCTGTAAAAGGAAGGATTATATGAAATGTGATTGATTCTTATACCTTAAGTCATAAAAAGTAGCTTCAGTTATGTGTCGTTCTGGAGTAACTAAAGCAAGAGGTTATGAGAAAAAGTCAACCCTTAAATTGCAGACAAAGAGCTTCTACTACCAACAGTATTACATCATCAAAATATTTCACAGACACTCAGAAATAAGCTGTACTTCTGTATGTCAGTGAAGCAGCAAATTGAATTCTCATAATATGTTTTGAAAATGAGTCTTGTTAGGTTTGATGAGGTGGAAAAGGTACTGAGATCACTGGTTTGTTCCAATACGCTCAGTACGCTTTTCTTGGATGTTTGCCATGGCTAATCTTTTTAATGGCAGTGTAGCTTGTAAACCCATTTGGTAGAGAGCTATATGTCTCCGTTTCAGCGTATCACACCAAGCAGGGTGGTAAATAAGTTTCTCTTCAAGCATGCAAACCCTTTTGTTACAATACAAGAAATTTTATTTTAACACAAATATCAGAGAAACCTCAGTATTTCCTGTATGAATTCAGTGATTAGCAGAATAAAATGCAAATGTAATTTTAAATACACTCACATCCATACGTAGATCTATTTTTTTAAGACATTTATCAAGGGCAAACTTCATTCAGGCCCAATATTCAAGAAATTGAGCTTGTCACAAACCCCCTGGATTTCTCCAAAACCCCTCCTTGGCTACTCCTCCATGCCGTTTTGGAAAACAAGGGGGCCTTACAGCTTGATGAGCCATCATCAAGTGCAAAGTTCCATCATACTAAACCAATGAGAACATTTGGAAGAAACAAGAACTTTGGCCTCAGCCTGCTAAGGTTGAACCAGAGTTTGCCCTTCAGGTGCTTCAGATTTAAGCCCATGGGCTCACACAGGTGTGTTAACTCTAGTTATTACATCCTGTAGATTAAAATAAATAGTTTCTTTTGCCTTTTAAAGCTGAGTTAGACTGCACTGGAGAGTCCAAAGCACATTTATGATGACCCCAGAGTGCAGCTACCATTTAATCAGCTCCTATTCAAGATGGCTTTACAAAATAATATACTTTTTTCTTAATACAATTTCATGGAAAGGTGCAGAATCTTAGGTAGTCAGCATCATTTTCCTTAAACCACCTTCCTGATTCCTTGGTGCTTAAGGAGTCCCTTGCAAAACCTGCTGTCTTGTCCTGTCTTCCTTTCTGTCATCCTAAAAGAATCTGTCCAAGGGAGGTTTGTGTACAGCTGCAGTGATCCCAGCGCTCTCAGCTCTGTTTTCTCTAAATTGTTCCTGGATAACTCTCCTTGCAAGAATCCTGCAAAGAAATTCTGTGAGGTGAACCTTTTTTTTTATTTTTAATTAGGTTTCCTTTTTCATCTTCTGTCTATACATTTTCCATAGTCGCGGTCAAGTGCTGCTTTGAAGCTGTTGAACTGATTTTCCTACTTTCACATAGATAAACAGTTTGCTGTCTTTACACACTCACGTGCAAAAGCACAAGGTAGGAGGTGAGAGTTTCAAAACTGTGTGTGTCTTAATATGTTAACTACAGTGGGGTTGTAGATCTGGGAAGAGACATAGAGAAAGCACATGAAAAGGAAAGGGGGAGGAGAAAAAAAACATAAACATGGACAAAAGGTGTCCAGAAATGCTGCTTTTTGCCAGTGGAATTTTGTAATTAGTGTGGCCCTTTGAGCCAGAAGTTTCAGGATGCTTTGCAAAGTGTCACTGATGGATGTGGTTGGGATTTGTTTGCAGTTATCCATACAGTGAGGACTCTAGCCAGGGAAAGCAGTACATGAACACGAGATGTCCAGCCTGGTGCGACAGAATCCTGATGTCCCACTCAGCCAAGGAGCTCATTCTGAAAGTAAGTACAGACCTGCAGTCTCCCACTGCCTCCACACCACAGTGCTCTGCACCATGGGCAGGTGGGGCTGGGAGACTCTGCTTGTGGCAAACACTCATCAGGTGGAGACAGCACACCATGGCAGTCAGAGAGGGGGTGCTCCAGTGCTTTGCACCTCAGAGGGTGGATTTGTGCCCTGTAACCTACTGGCAGTGACTAAAAGACAAGCTTTCCCAAGCGCTTTTTTTGGTGTCTGAGCTGCCAACGCTGGCTGCCTGTCCTCTGTCCTCTGTCCTGTGCCACCTGTGTGCTCCTGTGCGCTGTGCTGGGAGCACAGCACTGGGAAACTGCCTGCTTTAAAGACAGTAGCGGAAAACACAAAGCCGCTCCTCGTGCCCCGGCACAGCCCACCCTACAGTGCCGTAAGCAGCAGCACTGCCCATCCCACAGATTCAGCAGGGCTGCACATGGAAGCAGGCACGAGTGGTGCTGGCTGAGAAGTCATGTAATCAAGAAAAAACCCTGTCCAGCAACAGCTGGAGGCACCTGAGTTCCCAGACGGGTAGATTTCCCAAGGTATTCCCAAGAGTATGTCAAGTCCTAGACAGACTGAATTTATCACTGTCCCCAGCAGTCTCCAGCAGGTGGGCCCCTAACTCTGGTACACCAGTTAGGAGCCTACATTTAGATGTTCCATTAGAGCTTTAAAGATACAGTTGTGCAACATTTATAGAACATACAATTCCTCTTGTGATTTTAGTGTATATAGATAGGGTAAAGTTGGTGATGCTCTATCCAAGGTGAAATGACCTAAATATGGTTCAGGAGCCTTCCAGTTTTCCTTTTCTGACCTTTCCTCTCTCCTGGCTCCACTCTGCCCTGCTCCTTTCCTTGGGAGCACTGGACCAGGTCAGGGTGTACCAGCTTACCCTGCCTCTGTTCCCTGTGTGCCTGCTTATGGCACCAGGCCCCCATCCTGCTGGCCCTGGCTGCCAGCTGCCCTAAAGGGCCAAAACGGGGCAGGGAAGGGGTGTGAGATCCAAGGAGATCTCTCCCACATCTCTCTGCTCCCAGCTGCTTTTCCTGCCCCTCTGGCAGTGGGCACGATGCTGGCAGGGATGTGCTGCTACGTTCCAGCACTGCTGCAGTGAGGGGGTCTTGCTGACCAGACTGTGTGACTGTAACAGACGTTCCAAACCCCAGATTGCCCGAAGTCACGTCTGTCTGTCCGTTCCTGTATAATTAATGTAGTTTAATGGGAGTAAATTACAGAAAATAATCTTTGCGAGTAAATCCATGTCCTACAGCTTCATGGCTTTTTTTTTTCCTGTTTAAATTAATTGCACCCTTGAAACTTGCTCTCCTGAAGTTTATAACCTTCTGTTTCTCTCTCGTCGGGGTTATTTATCTCGTGATTAGACTGTTTGCTTTGCAGTATATAACTCACTGAAAGGCTGGGAACATGTTTTCCATAGCTACTCGAATTTCAAGTCAATGCACTTCCTCACACACTTTAATGTGTAAGAAGTTGTCTGCATGTCATCTCAAAAGTTTCACCCAAAATTTTAGGCAACGCATTTACTGCAGTATTTACTAAAAAAGCCTATGAAGTTTATGAGAAGTACAGGCTTTATAGTCAAATAGTAATGTCAAAATCAGTGTTATTTGATCTTCTTATAACAAAAATATCATGTGAAAAAGTGAGATTTTACCCAAAATATTACAGATAGTACTTGGCACCCAGGAAATTCCTAAAGAACAAAGGATTAAAACCATGGAAAGAGTGGCCAATGAGGGAAGATTTTTTTTCTTAAAGCTATGAATAAGGAGATAGAAGTGTACACAAAGGCTTGAAGAGTGTAAACAGTACAGAGGGAAAGGAATTCTTTCTGATTATCTAAAGGGCTATAACTTGGATATAATGGGAGAAAATTAAACAAGGGAAAACAAAGTTAGAGCACTGAAGAAGTTTGTAATTGTGAGGTCAGTTACCCAATTCCCAGTGTCCATGCAACAGAAACCCAGTCAGTTGGACTACTGAAAGCGTACCTTTAAAAGTGCACATAATTCTGTCTCTGGAGCTTTGCATTTGCAAACTGTGTTCAGGCAGTTTGGGGCATCTCCAGAAAGGCGTGTGCAGTGACGGGTGTCAGTGAGGCCAGGCTGGCACAGGGCTTTAACCAGTGGGTCTGTACCAAGACAGGCGTTACCCAGCCCAAAGCCAACCTGGGATTCTGGCCCGGAAAACCTAAGGGCAGCAGTGCTTAGAAAAGAGCACTGGCCTTGCAGTGAGAATTTACTCCAGACCTGCGCTTCGAAGCTTTAAAATGAACTGTGAAGAAAGTAAAAGCCAATTTTAATTAACTGATTACACTGTAACAAATCTTTTAAATATAAGTGGATATGAATTTTTAAATAATTTTTTGTTGTAATTATCTACTGAATATTCTTACGCAGGCAATTATTTTGCTGTACTAATTTTTCTTATAGGCAAATAAAGAGTTTGTTTTTCTGCCTTAGCAATTCTATATTTTATTTCAAGCCAAAATTGTAGTAAAGCTGCATTTAAATCCTAGATATGGAAAGGATAGTGTGCACAAATTGCCACTGTACAGTGTGCTCAGCTACACAGTAGGCATTACAGATTGTACAGACATGGGGCTGTAAACAGCTTTCATGCAACATCATCTATCATGCCATGGTCGGTTACCTCACCATCATGTTATTTTATGCTTCCTGAGCCCTAAACCACCAAAGGTTGCCCGCTGCTCGGGAGCTGCGCTGATGCCTGATCGCATGAAGTAATGAATGCTCAGCCAAGTGGATATTGTTTCTGCTTGTGCACTGCTGTAATTTGTTTATCTGTCTAAAGATTATGCAGTTGAAAATCCACAATTTTATGCTGCCTTTGTAAATTATCAAGTCGCTTTTGATGAATGTATCCCCACTTCCGATGCTGGTGGCATTATGATCTTGAAATATTGGAAAGTGCTCATGCATACAATGCAGAAGGTTATGTTTTTATATTTTTGGCAGACAACCGTGCTATAAAGTAAATCTGACCTTAAGCTTCCTTACTGCATTAAAGATAATTCAGTTTTAACTTTATAGTCCTAAATGCTACTGTTTATATGAAGTTATTGCCCAGTCAAACTTGACTGATTACAGATGAGAAAGTCTTGACTGTTTCATACAACATAAATTAGTATTACCAACTAGTTTAAAGCACATCTACGATTGTATTAGAGACTGGAGAGTGTGCAGAGTGCAGATTTAATTAGCTTTTAGAGATTGTTTAGCATAATAAGAAATTGTCCTGTATAGCAATGTATTTGTATTTATTCCTGAAGTGCTGTGCTAGAGAATCAAAATAGACCCTCCAAATCACATTTATTGCAAACGGCAGAAAGATGAGTACATTTTATTATTCATTAAGCTACAAATGCTAAAGAACTCAGTGTATGAGGGTAAAGTTCAACATGGAACAAAATGAAAGCATTCATAATGGAGACTGGAGGAATGTCATCTTTCATTTGCTGATTTTCTTAAAATCACTGAATGCCTTTTTCAGATGAAGAAATTTATCTCAGAGAAATGGTTAAAGATTATACTCATAACCTGAAAATACTCATTCATCTCTCTGAACATTTGAAATTCCCTAAATGATGAAATGAAATGCTCTTATAAGGCAACACGGATTGCATTTAATTCAGAGAACATTTATCACACCTACTTCAATAAAAATTGTTTGTTGTTCTTAAAAAAGGACAGGCCAAATGCACCAGCTGCATTTTGCAGCAGAAACCTGGAATGCAGCTACCAGGAGCTCTCATTTCCCCCAGCCCAGTGTTAGCCATGAACATTTCCCGAGACTGCAGTGCGGGGAGGGGGTGCAGAGAGCTCAGGAGTTCTGTTCTGAGAGCAGACAGCACCAATTGCTGCATAAACGGCACAAATTACTGCATGAAATGCAAAAAATTACTGCAGAAAGGACTGGGCATAAAAGTTCATTTTACATGGACTTTCTCTGGAGAAGCCAAGCAAAGATGTGTTAATAGCACCTCATTCAGAAAGTGGTTTGACCTATTTGCACAATATTTCTGTGTTTCTTTCTGTTTCTGTAATCTGGAGAATTCTTGCACTGATTAGTGTTTTGTTGTGTTTTGGTTTTTTTAACTAGTCAGAAAATGATGAGAAGATAGTAATATATGACCACATTGGGCCAAATGTCTGCATGGGGGATCACAAGGTAATTAAACATTTTAGTATTATATCTTCTCCAATTTTATTAGGAAAGAGAATGTATGCACTAGGTCCTGTTAATTTTATTTTTAAGTCAGTTATATCTCTGCCCTATTTTTAAAGCAACACCTTGAAAATGTTTCAAAGTTGAATTCAACTGAAATCAGCAAGTGTATCAGAGTAGCTGCTCGTATGAAATCAAATGAAGAACAGGATGATGGGCACTAGGAATGAAAGCAGGATGTGGTGCAAGTGTAGAGGAGCCATCTGTGCACTTACAACTGTTCTCCTAAAACAGAAGTAATTTCACTGGGTTATCAGAGATGCTTCTAAAGCATAGCTTCAATTAGATTGGTGCCTAGGTGCTTATTAGTAAAAGAACATATTGGCAGTTCCATATTCAAACAACAAATGAGAAAAAGAATGTAGAAAAAAGTCATAAGATTACGTAAATGCCCACTGTTAAAATGTGTAAAAATACCTGACGTTTACAATCCTCTCTGCTGAAGATACCAGATGAAAAACTAAGAAATACAACAAAACAGAATATTTGCTTTTCTTAGGAAAAAGCCAGTTGAGGAGTAGGAGGAAAACTCTGAAAGTCCATCTCAAACAGCATGAGGCTCCTGAATGATAATGCAGAGAGGGACAGTGGGTATTTAGACATAAATCCAGACTCACAAATACATACCCCTGTTCACTTCCATGGGCAAAGTTCTTGAGAGACAGAGCATTGTTTTCTAAGGAAGAATGCACTTAAGGCATTGGTCCCAAATTAGCCAAATCAGGTTTTAAAATACAGAAGTTTACTAACTTACCCAAGTAAATGAAAAGCTCAGTATGTCAGCACTGGGACAACCAGTTCAGAAACAACAATTTTTGTTTTGTTTGTCACCAAAGTGGCCTGGCACTGTCAGTGGAGCTGGTTCTGTGGGAGAAGGGAGCTGTGTGTGGGACCTGATTCTCTTCCCACAGAAATCAGTGGAAAATTGTCCCTTAGATTGCAGTGGGAGCAGAAATCTGTGAGGAGATTAAGTTGTTCCCTTGTGCATTTTGTAGATAGATTAATTCAAACACTTACTGCAACATTTTGTTGTGTTTTCTTATGATTGTAAAAAAAAAAAAAGAGTGTCTATTTCAAATGTGTAACTTCTATTTTTCCCTAACTTGCTGCAGCCTGTGTTCCTGTCCTTTCGAATAGCTGCTGGGGCAGGTAAACCTATTGCAAATGTGCACAAGTGTTGTGTCGTGCAGTGATGTGGTGGTAAATATCATCTTTTTCCTTTACGTTTATATTTTCTACATCATTTCCCCTGTGTTTATCTTTCTTTTTAAAAAAATGCCAATTCTGCAACAGGAAAAAGATGCCTACGAAGTGAGAAGATTTTCCGTGAAAGCACGCTGTAGGAGGGAAGGCAGCACCCGAAATCCATAATCCCAACAGCTGTATTGATCAATCCAGTCCCGAGTGCCACATTTTTAGACTGCTGATCGTACACTATGCTTCAGCATCTGGACTCTGTTCGAGAGAAGCCTCACATACCTCACTGTCTTGTATGTTCATGTGACATCAAGTAGAAATGTGGAATTATTTTTTATATATATGTCACAGTTCTGTTGCCAAAACTCTAACTAGACAGCAGAGATGTTATGTATTTTAGATTTCACAACTTTCAACTTTTAATAAGTGTTTCTCAATGTGGAAAAGCTATTTCAGCATATTATAAACTTTTAAAGGTATCATGCCTAACATTATATATCTTTACCACTTTGGGGTTTTGTACATTGGATTGTATAGATAGAGATATTGATGGTTTTAAATGGTATTTTCTTTTTTGACCAAGGCTTATGGTTTGTGTTTTAGTTTTAGTATTGTTTTTCATTTTTATAATTTTTTTCCTCATTTTATTTACTATACTGCCATGTTACATGGTTTTTGAATCACACAGCAGCTGCTTTCTATACATACATATATATGTGTATATATATATGTATGTATGTGTATATATACACAGATATATAAATAATTTATAAACCTGACCAAAACTTATGCTAAATATACTTTCCAATATGAATGCTTGAGAGTGCCATATCAGCAGTTAGTGTTGGAGTCTTAGCAGGTTTAGTTAAGTGTACATTGACAACCAACATTTATATAATAAATAATATATAGCAGTGCCATCCTGGATACAGATATATAGCATACTATATAGCACATATATTAGCAGTTTCACTTTGTTACTCCTATAATCCCTTCTTCTATGTAATATTAAGGATTGAATGTGAAGTTCTTAGCTAGGTTTGGGTGTAACTTTCCAGAATTTTGTAAACTGTTTTTGTCCGTCTTTTGTTACTGTTTTTTGGTGCCAAGTATTCTATATTGAAACAATAACAACATGGGAGAAGAAAATAATAGTCTGCTTCAAGTAGTAACTGTATTGGACACAGACTGTATTTATACAGTGTTAAAGGAAAAAAAAAAACACCAACAAACAACCCAACTGTAAATTTTCCTGGTTAGTAGCTCAGTGCAGCCTACAACATAGTCTTGTTACAGACATTTTTCTCCCACCACTAAATACAACATTAAAAGGTGATTAGGGAGTCTGTTGATGAAACACAAATGTATGTTTTATTGATTTAATTTAGAACACTACAGAGTTCATGGACTGCGTGATGGCATTAGATTGATGCTTGATTTTGGTATAAATCACTACCATTGAAAATGATTTGATGTCCGCTTGCAGAGTGTTTTCTCAACAGCACAACCTGGTTTATATCAAGTATCATTGCCCAAAGGGTGTCTGCAGCTCTGTATTGTTATTGTGCCATGTTGCATTATAACCACACAGTAATTCTATTTAAGCGAACTCAACTCATGATAACTTTGAAGGCCTTTAGAAATGAGTACTCTGGTTCTCAAGCAATAAAACTAATCATGGTGAACGTGGCTGTGTCTGCCCCTTTAATTTGGGCATTGGGGATTACAGGGAAATTATTAAATTGTCACATTTCTTATTAATGAGATACCTGTTAATCTCCTGCCAATTAACAAGGTTATTTTTCACGTGAAAACCTGTATGATAGAATGAAGTTCTGCTGTTAATCAAATCACAACACAGACCGAGGGAGCGCTGACGTACGGAGGGGGATGCAGCTTCACGAGATGCCAGTCCCTAGCCGCTCAGCAAATGTGCCACCATAAACTCCTTCGTGATTACCTCAAATCTGGGAAAAGACCTCCGCAGCCTTTTCCAGCTGGGGCCGAAGTCTGGCGCGCAGATGGCCCGGCCGGAGCCGAGAGCCGCGGCCCGTCCGAGGGCGCGGGCGGTGCCGGCAGCGCCCCGGGCTGGACCTCTCGCGGTTGCGAAGCGGAGCTTTCTCATTTCGACAGCCCCGGGACGCGGGGGGAGCCGGGCCGGGCTCGGTTGTGGCCGTGCCGGGGCTGTGGGTCCCGCGGAGCCGCCGCGTCCCACCGAGCCGCTTTTGTCCGACAGCTGCGGGAAGGGGCGGGTGGGAAGGAGCGCTCCAGGGCAGCTGTTTTCATCCGGCCCTTTCCCACGTAGGAGCGCGGTCCCAGCACCCCGGTTCGGTGTGCTCGCAGCCGGGCGAAGGTTAATCCCTGAGCTCCATGCGCTCCCTCCGTAACCGCGGCACAACCGAGAGGACGGACCTGCGGGGCGCGGAGCTGTCCCGGCAGGACGGGCGGGGATCCACCCTCCATCCTCCATCCTCCGGAGCGGGGATCCACCCTCCATCCTCCATCCGCCGGAGGATGCGGCGGCCCCGGCACGGGGGGCGGCCCCGAGACCCGCCCGGAGGAGCGCGGAGCAGCGACGGAGCGGGCCGGGCCAGCCCCGCCGCCCGGGGGGATCGAGGGCCGGGGCCGGGAAGGCGGACACAGCACCGGGGGAGCCGTCCCGGCCCCGTCCCGCCGTGCCGGGGTCGGTGCGGCCGCTGCCTTTGCTCGGCTGCGGAGCCGCAGCTGAGGCACGGGAAGAGAAGAACGTCTCTTCGCTAACAAAAAGCCAAAAAGCGCCGTGACAGAGCGGGCAGCTCAGACCCGCCGGGCCCCGCGGGTGCCGAGAGGACAAACGCGGTCCGGGGTCCGGGCGGGGGAGCCCATCGGACTCCGAGCGCGTCCCTCCGAGCTCAACCTCGGGTTTTGCTGCGGCCGCTGCCCGGGCAGCGCCCTGGGACGTGTCCTGGCCGCCCCCTCCCCTCCCCTCCCCTCCCCTCCCGGAGACAGGCACGTTCGGGCTGCTCCTTCGGCCCCGCGGGGCTCTCCTCTCCGGGGCCGTCGGGGGTCCCCTATGTCGGGTTCCCGTGCGGCACCGACCGCGGCCCCCGCTGGTACCAGCGGGTCCGGGGCGCTCCCGGCTCCCGGCCACAGCGGCTCTTCTGACCCCGGCCAGGAGCAGCACCTCGGGGCAGGAGCGCCGCTGCCCCCGGAGCTGCAGGGCCAGGACCGAGAACGAGAACAGCACGAAGAAACTCGCTAAAAGGAGAAGCTTGTTAAATAATTTATTGATTTATACAAAGTCTTTCCAACACGTGTGGAGACATTATTTGATCCCAATGTAAAATCAAGTGTCCACTTTTCTCTCGTGCTTTTTTTGGGCATTGTTTTGGGTTTTGGTATTATTAAGCATAAAATCCAGAGGCAGAAGAAATGAAACCGCCAAAACACTGAGGGACAAGGGGTAAAAGAAAACTGCCATTTTTACACTAGAAATATACATCACAAAATCTGAAATTTCCTATATACAACGTGGCTGAGCTCGGATTTGGCGACCCATAGAAAACGTAACAAAACCTGATTGTTAGGAGCAGGAAACCAGCAGGAAGGCTAAAAGAAAGAACGGGAACCTTAAAGGGACATAAAGAAAACCCGAAAAGTTGGGAAAATTTCTCTGAAATTTACATCGATGAGAAAGAAAATAATTTCATAACTTATTCTGTAAAAAATATATATACATTTCACATACATCTCAGGCTGTACAACACACCACTTCAAACACCCAGTTACACTCGCCCGGCCGCGGCCATCGGCCCCGTGCCCTCACAAGGTGTCCGAGCTGGTGCTGCAGGGGCTGACAAGGGACAGGTTCGTGGATTTGTGCTTTTTCAGTAGCCTTGTGATTTTTTCGTCATCTGAGTTGGGGTCCAGAGGCTTGTTGTATTCATCATCATCCTCAATGTCTGAGCTTTCCTTCAGCTTCTCCGTCTCCGAGTCGTGCTTCTTCTTAGCCGAGGCCATCTCCGCTGCGTGTCTCTTCCGCCACTTGGTCCGTCTGTTCTGGAACCACACCTGGGCACCGGCATCGGGCACGGCTTAGGAACGGCCTCGGCCCCGCCGCCACGCGCGCCCCCGCCCGCGGCCACCCCGTCCCGTCCCGCAGCGGGGCCCACACCGGGCACGGGGTTGCGGGGCCCCGGGCGGGTCCGGGGAGGGGATGCCCCGCTGGGGACACCTGCCCGGCTCTGTGGGGCCGTGGGCAGATGGGGCTGTGCGACGGTAAAAGCGGCAGCTTTGCAGAACGGTCGATAATTTGAGACAGAATACGGTGGGCAGAAAAGTAAGTATTTTTGGCTCCCGGTGCACCCCTGCGCTCGGATGTGCCTGCGGGCTATGCTAAAAATTTTGCAGGGTTACACAAGGTTAAGTTGTGCCAGTGGACACGATCCTCGTGGAAAAGTGACCCGCTGAAAGCAATTACTTGCGGGTGGCTTTTTCTTTTGGTTGTTGTCGGGGTGGGCTTTTAAAAATATATTGTCTATTTACATTAAATCGTTTGCAGCACAGAGAGCTCTAAGCACAAAGTTCGATAGAAATCGGCCTAGAATCTATCCACTACCGAAATATAATTTAAATTCTAACGGACTTTAAAAAAAAAAAAATCCCCGTACGGTCGTGCCTTGTCCGTAATGACCGAGCCAGCAGAGAGCGGCCGCGGGGGGAGCGGGGGAGGCGGGAGCCCGCGGGACGGACCTACCTTCACCTGGCTCTCGGTCATCCCCAGGGAGTAGGCGAGCCGGGCGCGCTCCGGTCCTGCCAAGTATTTCGTCTGTTCGAAGGTTTTTTCTAAAGCAAATATCTGCTGCCCAGAGAAAGTCGGTCGGGAGTGTTTCTTCTTGCCGTCCTTGTCCAAAACCATTCCCGTCTGAGCTGCAAGCGGAGCAGAAAGAGCTGCGTCAGGGACAGATCCGCACGGCTCCGGCCCCGCCTGGCGCTGCGGGGCAGCGGCTGCTGCGGCGCGGGGCTCGGTGCGGGACACGCCGGGAGCCGACACCGCCCCGGCCCGTCCTGCCGCCCGCCCCGTCCAGCGCGCCCGCCCCGGCCCCGCGCCCCGCCGCGCTTACCGGGACAGGCGAGCCGGGGGTCTCTCCAGGGAGAGCCTTGCACCACTCCCGGCCAGAAGATGGGCGGCCGCCCCGGCAGCTCCGCCAGCGGCTTCGGGTAGCGGGAGACGGCGGCGGGGCTGAAGTACATCCCGGCCGAGGCCGCCAGCCCGTTGATGCGGGGCAGCCCGCCCAGCAGGTTGCTGGCGCTGCCCACGGGCCGCCCCAGGATGTCGCTGATCCCGTGCGGTGTCCCCAAGGGGAGCTGCGTGTTGAGTCCGCCCAGGGCCGGTGCCTTGAAGCCGGAGGGGTTCTGCAGGGCGTAGGGGAAGAGGGAGGTCTTCATTTCGGCCATGTTGTGCAGAGCGGCCAGCGGCGCGCTGCTGAGGACGAACGCGCTCTGGCGATTAGCATCCATCTGCCCCACCGCTAACATCTGCGGGCATCCGCGCCGGCCTCGCCGGAGCCCCGCGCCGAGGGCGCGCCCGCCGCCGGGACGGGCTCCTCGCCGCCCGCAGGGTCTCAGCAAGCGCCGAAGTTTGCCGGGAGCGGGAAAACTCCGGCACTTCCCCGCGCGCGGCTCGGCGGCGCGCCGGCACCGTCCAGGATGGAGAGCGGCGAGAGCGGGGCGGGGGCACCGCGGGCAGTCCCGGGAGGCAGAGCCCCCGTGGCG
>JAWWEW010000166.1:35485643-35538953 GCA_035583185.1 Anabacerthia variegaticeps
ATGAACACTCCTGTCTTACAGTATGAAACCCTTTTCTCTTACTGATGTACTCTGACCGTGTCTTCATTGTGCTAATCAAAACAAATTGGAAGCACTGATTTGTCTTTTAAAATCTTGGCATCAAACAGAAATAGAAGACAGAGAATAGCAGTGTGGGAACCCTTGCTGTGATATAAATATGATCCACCACCCAGTACCCAGTCAGATAATAAAACACCCATAATATATAATATTTTCACAAGGAAATCAGTACAGCTTATGATAGTTTGGGGAAATTACCCAGCTGCAGGTTTGAAAAACTCAGGTTTGGTTTGGTTGGGTTTTTTTTTGCAACATTCCCTGTATTGTATTAATTTCTTTCACAATTGACATACTTGTGCAATTTTAGACAATAATGAACCTGGTTCAGTTTACTTCAGTGTCTTTACCTGTAGCTTATCTCAGTGCCCTGTAGCATGGAAAAGTTGTTAAGTCAATTGTTGAGTTATTAAATATGGTTATAGAGGGCCCATAAAGACCAGGTCTGAACCATCCACCTTACTAAGAAACTTGTCTTGTGACAATAACTTTACTTCAAGAAAATTCAGTCCTCAAAAAGGCCAGAACATTATAAAAAAGATTTTTAGATGCCTGTTCAGAAAATAAAACACAAACTCCTAAGTAGTGCAGTCCTGATTTCTGGAAAGCTGTACATCTTTGTGGACATCTGGTTTCTCCCAGTTATTTCAAATGCTATATGTCAAGTACGAGATCCTGAAGAAAAGGGACAGGTCATGAACATTCAGTCACAGGAAGGATGCTGTGCTCGAGCTCAGAACTGACTCACTTTCAGTTTAATCTTGCCAGTTTTCACCCTTTTCTGCCATCATGTGTCAGGCTGAAGCATCATTTGAAACAAAGGGAAAATAAATTACAGGAGTCACTCAGTGATAAAGAAGTATCCCCATAAATATTTCCCATACATATGGACACTGTCACCAAACAGAAAAGCCAAGTGAAAACAGAGAGATGTTACATTTGGTAATTTTGCAGCGCTATTCAAATGTATAGAATGTCTAGCGATGTCATCTTCAACTGCTGATGGTGACACAAAACACCGGGGATTATGATTATCAAAGATTATTTCCCTTTTAATTTCTTGTACCCTTCTGGCCCAAGATATTGGGCTTTACTTCTGAAAGGGGTCTTAATATTTTGTTACCTTCAACTGTATTGAACTCACCACTTACTACACTCTTTTAACAGTGTAAGAATACTGTACTACTGTGTTTATAATGTTTAATACATACATACACTGAATATCAAAATTAATATTTCAGGAAATATTATAATTGATATGTTATACGCCAGCAACATTGTTAACATTTCATACTGCATTTCTATAAAAATGAGATTAAGTGATCTAAAATTATTCCTCCTGCTGTCTTAGGCAACTGTCTAGAAAACTGCAATGTATTAAATATGTTTCCTGTCTTCTTTTTCTGAAATGAAGACTATTGTGACTACTGCTTTCAAAAACAGTACCTAGCAGGTTCATGAAAGACCCCACACGCTCTGCTCTCACTGGCTGAGAAACACTCCCTCTACTCATGCCCTGAGGAATGACTTGGGCCTTCCACAGACTAGTCAGTATGTCAGGGCACGTCAGCATCCCTTCAGTTAAAAGCCCTGTTTGTAGCTGTCTATCACTGCATCCACATGGAGAGACTGCACTTGAAAACTGAATTAACATCCAAGAGGTACTTTCAGCAGCTCTTCCTGGTGGCTTTACAGCCATGAGCTGGTCTTTCATCCAAACTAAACAGAAGGAATTTATACACATGTAGGATGGTGAGCTTGCTTTGATATCCCATTCCTGGAGAGCTTCGGATCAGACAGGGTGTCAAAGCAAGGATCAGAACGCTTAGGAGGCTTGAAAGTCATTGGATTAGTGTTCAAACTCAGACAAACAGGCTTAGTCATGGGAATGACTTCGTCATCTGTACTACAACCTCAAACCTGCTGTTATTTCCCTACCTACAAAAACCCACAGCTGGGATCTGCTTCACCTTTGCAAAGCAGGGAGAGAGCCCTGCTGGAGGGACCAGCCCAGCACATGGGATGAGAAATCCTCCAGTGACTGCTGACGGCAGCAGAATTTTAAAGAGAACACCAGGGACTAATGACAGGGTTCCTCTTTTTGTTATTTTGTTTTATGGATTTGTAGCAAACTTGCTGCAGTTCTTTCCTACAGACCATTTAGAACCACACACTTTTCTTGGACAGCTACCTACTACTCAAATTATGTTCTTGTCCTAGAATATTATCAATAAATTCGCCGTGATTTTTTTCTTCCTCACATTTTTCAGATTACATAAATTTTAGCTGACCAATTCTTTTCATGCTCAAATATATTATGAAATGCCATTTCTGTTATAAAAACTAATTGATAATGTGATTTGTTATGTTGCTGAGACATAATTCAGAAAGGTATTTTAAAGCCCTTGATACATGGAATAGCACTAACTGTTTAATATTTCTTGTATGAATGGATACAGTGCATGGGAACGATGTGGTGTCATGTAGATGAAATATTTTTAGAAGCTTTTATTCTTGTTGTTTGGGCTTGTGCCAATGTCATTCAACGAGAGAGCTCATATGTCCTGAGCTGTATCTACTGTAATTCATTCCTGGGTCATTAGTTGGTAGGATTTTTTCCTCCAAGTTGCTGAACACTACATAATATTGTAAAAATTAAGAGTTCATCGTCAAATACATGGACAGCATTCTCTAGAACACTTCCCAAAAAAGTACAGAAGTATTTTCAACAATATTTTAATGTCATAAAAACAATTTATTGCTTAATGTAATAAAAATAATGTCTCGCCATTGTGAAAGTCCAGCTGGATCACTGCACTCAGTCGAGGAGCCCCCAGTGTAAGAAGACATGGCTCTGCTGGAGCAAGGCCAGAGGAGGCCACGGAGATGCAACCTGGGCTGGTGGGAGGTGTCCCTGCTCATGGCATGGGGTGGCACTGGATAGGCTTTGAGGTCCCTTCCAGCCCAAATCCAAACCCAAACCAGTCTGAGAGTCTAAGATAAAAGGACTTGCCTGAGTTGGCTGTTCACATGTACTTAATGAATGGTTAAAAATAATCCAATCTGCATTTCATCCCCACTCCTTCCATTGCAGTTATTAGCAAGTGCTCTTTCTGCACAAAATCTTACATGAAAACAACAGCCTTAATTCCACTTTTGTATTTACAGCTAAAAATTTTGGTCCACTCATTTCATATTCAGTGTTAAGGAATGGAAACCTGTACGGCACCTTGTACGACTATGCTGCTGTTTAGTTCTCCACATAATTTGAAGCCAAGGACCCTCTTGGGGGTCTCATACATTGTAAGCAGAACAAATCCTCCTGTGCTGGACTCATCCTTCTGTTCCCACCACCAGCACCTGCTGGCTCCCTCTGTGGGAAGAACACCTGCTACTGTTAGCTCAGATAATTCGCTATGAGAGCACCCAACTTGGAAGTCTGAAGAGTAACAGAAAATTTTAAGCTTTTAGTTCCTTTTTCAAACCAGGCTCTGAAACAGCAATTTTCTATAGCATTCCTTTTCAGTCTTCCCTTGCTGAGTTCCATTCTTTTTCACTGTCTTTCTTTAACAGAGAAGCATCTTGGACTCTCAGACTGGAGCAGCTGAATCCTACCTCAGTATAAAAAATCAGCAGGTTCCTCTCCCTTGTTATATTGCCATTGAAAATGTCAAAGAAACATAAAAGATGCTAACTATCTATGCTTTCTTTTGATATCCAACTTGTGCTGTGTATCTTCTCCTGAAGTGACTTTACTTTTGTATAATCATGTCCCTGCTCATTGTGACAAACATATAATGAAAAAGAAGACATTTCTGGCACCAATTTCTGAAGGAATGAGCTAGATGTCTTCTTATGTCACTGAGTGCACATTCACTCTAAAGCACAGTTCATCACTCACTCATGTAGTCCTACCACTGTGATGATTTTACTGACTGGAATTTAGCACAGCAATACAGAGAACACACTCACCACCCCAGAAGGTTTGGTTATGCCTACACTTCATTACTGATTAAGCAGTGGGCTAAGTTATTTCCACCAGTTTCATAAAGAAATCACAGCAGTAAATTGTTGAATAAGCCCATTGTACCTGGATATCAGTGTTTTTTCTTACCTTTGAAATCTTGAAGTTTTTATCTTGAATTATTCTCAAAGAGCATCATCACTGACATTTCTGAGGCATCAAAACTTTTCTGCACTTTACCATTCATGAAATTTCTTATTTTAACAAAGTGGAAGTTAATACAAATCCCTAAGAACTCTTCTGTAGCAAGGCAGCGAAGGCTTCATGATTCCAACTGAATATACTTCTTTCCGAATCTTTTTATGCTACAGAAAAAGAGACAGCACTAGAAAGATGGCATTCAAGGTAAACAACACATTAAGTGCAGGGAAATACAGTTTCACAGCAATCAATGTATTGGACAATGATGTGAAAATTAATATTGGAAATAAGTAAGAAATTAACAATACAGTGGATATTTGTTACACTGAACAAATGTGAACACTTGCTTTCTTCAAGACAAATTGCTTCCTCAAACTCAGCAATCCCTGAGCTTCCCAAATACCATGAATAGGATTTTCAAAAAGCAGCTGTGCCACAGAGATGCAATGCAAAGGTACCCCTAAGACCTAAAAATAAACACATAAATGCCAGAACTTGTGAAAGGAACTCATGCCAGTATCTGGCAAAAAATGGCAAGTTCAGAGGCTTGAAAATACCTTACACTTAATCCTTAATTTTCAGACTGGGTAACTTCAGCAGAGTCTACGATCTCTCTACTTACTTGGTATTGCTATGGAATGCCCAAATACATGACAAAAAAAAATACGTCCTGTCTAAATTGGGTTACAAAGGGGAATAAAAATTATGCTTCTTATGGAACACAGTTTGACAGAGCAGCTGCAGTTCATATAAGGTTATCTAATTAAATTGTGAGAGCAAAAGGGAAGGAAGCACAAACTCATATTCTATTGTGTGCATAAGGAAAGTATCTCGCATGTTATTATTTTGTAATTATGGTTTATATAGCCCTATAACTCTTATGAGTTTCTAACTGTAACACATCAGGTAGCCAAGACAGTATCTCTTCAGTGCCATTTTAATTTTTTATCAGCATCAGACACAAAAAAACTGTCACAGGAAACAGAAATCACCAACAAGACTCTTAAAATGGTTTTAGTTGGAAGAACAATCAAAGCTTTATACTTTCCATAAGTGCTAAATTATTTTGCATCTATTTCTATTGCTATCACTACAAGAAAAGTTTTAAAGTGTGTAATTTAAAAATGCATTGCTGTTTAACAGACCATATTACAAAATCCACACACATCATAATCTTATTTGGGGTTTTGAAATAATTTAAGATATATTAATGCTATTCAGGAAAATCATAGAACAATAAAGCAAGCAAAAATTATTAAACATTTTATTCAATACTACCTTGTTCTCTAATGAAACTACAACTACCTCTATTTAAAAAGTAAAAAATCAGCTTACCCAGAATAAGGTTATTTGGCAAATGTTTCAGCTATGTTCCTAATAAATCTTCCACGTAAAACTAAAACACATCAAGGAAACATTTTTCCAAATGGAAGCACTGACATGGATACATTCCAATTCCATTCATGCATCAAGGCTGACAAACAGCAGCCCACTTTGCTCTAAGATGTGTTTGTTCTCACCAAATTCCTTTAAAGGAATCACTGAGTTCAGCAAACCTTTGAGTACTGACTAGAATCTCTAAATTAAATATTCTGTTTTCCTGACTCTTATTTTAGGATCCCACTGCTGACAGTTGAAACACAAATCAGCAAAATGTGCATTTTTCTTAGCTCCCCTCTCCTCAGTCCATCTAGAAATAAGCATCTGCAAAGGTTCCCTGTGCACAGTGAAGGTGTTCCCTGCATGGAAACACTGACACAAATTACACCAAAATGATGTTGGGTAACCCATAGAGCACACAGTTGAAAAATGATGGATGACTTGCAGGAAGATCTGAGGAAGTGTGAGTACTCTGTTCTTCTGTTCTGTCTCCAGAAGAGCTGAGAGAATCCACTTCCACTATAATAATATTGCAAAACACATTCTTATTTCTGAATATGACTGAATATAAGAAAGCTTTAAGTGCCATAATTTAACACATCTTCTCTTTGATTAATACTTGTGGTTTTTAAAAAATATTAGTAACTGCCAGTATACCCAAGCAGCATTTTCTGAAAAAAACCCAGAAAACTAGGGAATGTGTCTGACCTGAATTTTGTCTCTTCACTTCTATGACTGTGCAAGTTATAATTAAAATTTATTTTATTTGCCCTTATTTTAAGAAGTAAGTTCCATACATTGAAAAACAGCAATACAATTTTATAGACAATATATTAGAAGTTGTTTACTGAAAAATCCTTTCTCCCTCTCCAGCAAGATGCCAGGTAGAATTTCTTGTACCTAGTGTGCCATTTACAATGCACACTGTCTGAAATCACTGCTGATCTTTCTGCAGTCTATAACCCATGCCTTTTATATTGTTCATGCCATGCTCCTGATGTACACTTTCAGTCCCACTATTTCATTTTGTAACAGTTCAGTGGAGTGCAAACTTTAGCTTTTGGTCAGATATGACAATTTCTCCCCCAAAACTGTATTTACGTAAAATACGGCTACTCCAAATATGCTATTGTATCAGTGGTCTTCTGACTCCCTACTCTTGGAAGAATTGCCCCAGAAAATTGTCATAGCTCACCTGAAAGGTTTCACTTATACTCGTGAACTACCCACAGATCTACAGGTTCTAGTTAATGTGCATAGCCAGTCTCTTGTACCAAGCGTTTTAACTCTTACTCTTAATGGAATCCCTCTTCCCGTGAATTCCACTCTTTTGAAGAATATGGACTGTCTGCCCGGTTGTTCTACCCATGCTCAGCAAATCTGGAAGGAAAAGTTAGTTTCTGTAATTTTTTAATGAAAGTTTTGAAATAAAACAAAGTACCAACCCTACAGCCTGGTGCTTTCACATTTAAAACTCAGTGCAAGATGGTACTTTACAGATCCAGTTACGTGTCTCTGAGGATGTGAGTTCACCCCAGTTTTTATCTGCCCTGTGGCTGATACAACTACAGGTTGCCAAGTCCTAGGGCACTGCTCCTCACTGGAGAAATCCTATTCTTACCATATGGCCACCAACAGACACCCCACGTAACACTTTTTTAAGTAGATTACTGTTATGTTTGACAGATCAACCTGTCAACACCATGGTGGCTCCTGCACACAGTTCACTTCCTGTGGAAACTCCAAGCCTGGTGAGAAGCAAAGGAAGAGGAGCCAGGAGCCAGGGAAATGCACACCCCCAGGTAGCTGAAGCAATAGCAAACACTCACTCTGTAACAGGATCTTCAGCCTCTCTGCATTCTCCTGCAGGCTCGTGTACCACTGCATGGCCACTACACAACCAACACCAGTCAGGCTCAGCAGCATTGCTGTCTCTGTTGGTCTCTCTAGAGCAGTATGTAGGCAACTAAAGAAAATCAAAAATCTGAGATTAATAAAAGAAAAATGTACATAATATATAAAAATATAAGTAAATATACAATGCATTTTAAAAGAAGAAAAAAGAATGCCAGACTGCATTTTTGTGTATGCTGAGCATAAAATGTTCTCTAACATTCATACAGCACCTTGACTTTCATACAACGAACTTAGGTAACTTTACATCTTTCCAGGATGCAATTTTACCACTAGGATTGCTCTTTGGCGTATTACTGTAGTTCTGGGCATCTCAGGAAATGTGAAAACAGGAGTGACACACCAACTTTTACAAAACACTGCAGAGTATATTTTACAAGATAGTCAAAATGTTGGGAATCACATGAAAAGACACGTTTAGACACAGAATATCGCAGGAACTGAAACCCTGCTCTTTGTAATGAGTGTGATGTTAATTTGGAGGCCTAAAAGGCAAATAATTTCTAATGTGGGGTTTGATTTTTTATGGCTGAATATTTAATTAAGTATCTTTGCTATTATTGTTGTAGTGATGGGAGGGGAGTGATTCTCCATAAGGCTGGAACTGCAGTAAACAGGAGCTTGAATTTTGTTTTTATTTGGCTATGCTTTTCATGGTAACTCTATCAAAAGATGACAAAGTTTTTAATAGTCTTTTGGGGAGATGCTTTGATTGTCTATGGAGTTGTGTGACTCAGTTTTAAACAAATATAATTCTAAACTTTCAGGAGGCTTTTAGACTCAAACGTATAAGTCCTATTGGTCAGTTCACCAACCCATTACAGTGAAACTCCAAAACTTCTGAGTTGGAAAAACTACTTTAAGGTTTGTTTTAGGAAATGGCTGTTTATGGAAGGTGCAAAAGGATACCAAAAAATACTAGGAGATTGTTAAACATTTAGGGGTCTGCATATTTACATATGTAGATGTGCATATAACCCACCTTACACACAATTGACTTTAACTTACGGATTGCTGCGCTAATTAAACAGTATTTTTAGAGGGTTTATTCTATTTCCTCTTTGTGGAATGAATAATTAGAGAAGTCAAGAGATGTTTCTGCCTTCAGGATGTGTTCTGCCTTCTCATTGCCCAGGCAGAGCCTCAGGTCCCTTTGTGCAGGGCCCTTCCAGCCACCGCTCTCCTGGTGTCCCCAGAGCAGTCTGTTGTTTGTCCATGTAAACTTCCATGTCTCTGATGATTGCCCAGTGTTCCACTCCACCTACACCCCTCTGCAAGGCATCCTGTCCCTCAGGAGTATAACCAGGTTGTCTGAAAATTCAGCATGGACTAAGTAACTCATGAATAAAATTAGGACAATAGAACTACTCTTCTTGCTTTTAATACCTTAAAACTTACTTGTCACATGCCAAGAATTCATAATGGACATACAGTAGAAGAATACAAACCCCGCCCCCTGTCAACTTAAAAGTAAGAAAAATACTGAGATACTTCTAAGGATAAAAAAGCTGCAAGTAACAATATTAAAAACTCTGAATAAGTTATTTAACATATCATAGTAATTTATTTAAATAAAAGTCTGTCTGTTAAACTGTTCAGTGCACGAAGCCTCAAAGGGACTCTTAACAGTGTATCTGTTAAAGGGAAGTCTTATATACTGTCAGAACACTTTCAGAATCTTGAACTCAGTTTAGAAGGTAAGTGTAATGTTGCAAGGTTTCTGTATCTGATTTTTCTTATCATTGCCTCGTAACAGAGTTTTCATCCTATTTAGCCCAATAAAGAAATTCTTCTACTTGCAGAAGTAGACAAAAATACTTGTAACTCAAAATTTTAACTCTGCTTTGAAATAATCTGCCCTATTGTGGACTTCACTGAAATTAACTTTACCCTACCTTTTGTGGATATCAGAGTTTGTAATTCTTTGGTAACTTTGCTGTGATCGTACCAGATCCAGAAGAATCACCAAATGGCATTCTGGAAAAAAATATATTATAGCAACAGTATTTGCACTAATAATAATGCCCAGGATAATAAATATATGTAAATCAGGCCTTTTGTAAGTTAATTACTTTCTTGAACACAGTCTGAACAACTAATATAAAATTTCTATATTTCAGCCAAAATTGTCAAGTGCTATGTAAAGGAACTAATAAAATCATCCTAACATTATTTGATGTAATTTTGTTATGCTTTTCCATAGTGTTTTCCAGGGTTTTTTGCAGTGCCATGTTCGTAAAACTGATAATGAAGTCCATATACCATCTTATTACAGCCAGTGACCTGTAGGACTCAATTCTGTAGTTACAAACTCTTGGAAGAGTTTATGCTACACAGGTATGGAAATGATTTCTATTCAGCTCCTCTCCACAAGTTACAACCAAGTTCCACCTCCAACCAGCCTCATTTTCCTTAAAGGTCTCCAGCAAAATAACTCAGAATACTCTCAGAATGAAAAGGCTTTGCCTACTGCTTGGTTTGCTGTAGCTTTAACCTGTTACTTATTCTCCTGACCCAAGCAGATGAGAAGTAAATTACCTTTTTGTCTGGAAAGCCTTTGACAGACTTGACAACTTTCATGATGCCTCATCTCAATATGCCAGTCTTTCCTCCTAAAGTGTGTTTTAAATGCATATAAACCTCCCAGTGCACATACAAATTTATGAATAAAACTAAGCACACAAACTGTGGTACAGTCTTCTGACCACTCTTAATGTTCTCCACCAATAAATTGCTCTATTTGGTCAATACTCTTCTCCAGTTGAGACCTTTACAAAATGAAGTAGGGTGGAAAATTATTTCATATAACTTGCAAATGACAGTCCTGTATAATTACCCCTATACAGAGCTTGTTTCTTTTTAAGCCCAGGAAGAGTACACTGCTTAATCTGTGATCCATCTCGATTCTATTCTGTAATTCTGCCCCTTAGGCAGTCATTCCCTAACTTATATAATGTTTAATTGACTATTTTTCCTTAAGTATAACACCTCCTACTAGCCTTTTCCAAACTATGCCCTGCATAAAGCAAGGTTAATTTGCATTCTGATCTTGGATTTCAGCATTTGCTAAACCCCTGCATTCTCTTTCTTAACCTGATCTTGTGCCCAGATTTTGGGATATATTTAATGTTCTTATGTAAATGACCAAAACCAATATTTAATAATACTGGGTCTAGGTTAGAGCTTTCAGAAATCTCAGGTAGAATTTATCCTGGCATATTTTAAGAGTAGGACACAGGACAAGGTTTAACAACTTTCTGAAAGTTGCCAGACCTAGAAGTATCTGGCCTATGGATACCTGAAACCTCATCTTCAAGCATGAACAATGCATATACAAGACATACTTTCTTATTTCCCATAATATTTACATATAGATGTTTAAATCACTTTTAAAATCAAAGCTTCATGAAGAAGCTTCCTGTTGCTTTGCAGGGCTTCACAACATGATGTGCACTGTCCTTCTCACTTACAAGTCAACAAAATACAGCAACTCAGCTACACTGACAAACTCAACATAGCTTCGAAGTTAAGTTTCTTCCAGATGTGCAAGGGGAGTAGGAGGAGAAAGGAAAATTGTGAATCTGAAAAACTAGTTCTGAAATCAAACCTCAGGCTACAACAGAAAGACTAATTAGTTATGAAGAAACAGAGAAAAAAACACCTTCTCAGAGTGTACAAACGTTCCATAATACCAGAGCAATCCTTCAGCACTAACCCAGAATTGATGGACAATTCTGCTTTGCCTCAGTGGAGACTTCAGAGTTTTGGAGAAGTGGCACTGCAGAGGTCGTTCTAAGCAATAAAAAATATCTTGCAACCAAATACTTAATTCCAAAGAAAAGGAGAGGACTCACTGGGAGAACCATTAGATGGAAACCATTTTTGGAACCTCAGAAATTCCAACATTTGGAAGTGGAGAAGGACAAAGTTTATTTGTGAGGAGTAACAAGAAAGCTGTACCACAGAATAAAACCTACATAATACAAAGGTTTTCTGATTAAAAACCCTGGATCTCAAAAAAAGCCCCTAATTGCTAAGATCAATACTGTGATAATGATACAGTAGGACACACCTAGGATTAAAGGGTGGTGTAATTAAAAAATATTTCTCAATTTGCTTATCTTACTTGGGATGTTCATAGCAACCAATCTGTCCAGTAATACATGAGACAAGAATCTCTCCATCCCATAGAACAGAAATGCACTACTGCTTGTCAGCAGCTGCTCCCACTCAGTTTGGCTGAAAGGAAGAAAGAACAAAGAAAGGAAGTTACTTTATGTTACTATTTACAAGAATACTTTTCAGACATTATCCACAGCAAACACTTCAGTGTTACTTACTCCAGAAATAATTACAGCTAAAGTCAGCATCCAAAGCAAGGAGACAAACCAGACTGCAGAGTTCTATGAAAAGTGTAGTAACTCATAAGGACTATTAATAGCAAATATTTTAATACAGGGGTATATTAAGTTTAGTAACATCTGTCACTGAGCAAGAGGCATAGTGTACTTTTAGATAAATACCAGCCTCTCCATAAAAAAAAAAAATTAAAAAAATCATTGCTGCACGCACTGTGTGGCTTTGAAATCCCAGTCTTGAGTCTAACTTTCAAAGGCAGTATTTGTATATGCATCCACTGCACCCACCAGGACAAAGCCATTAGGGATGGGAAAAAAATGGATAATTAGCCCAGCTGGTAGGAAAACCTGCAATTTGATAACAACAATCCTTGTAATTGCTAAGAAGAAATATTAAAGAATCTACTCAGTGTGACATTAACTAATTAGGGAAGATTCCAAAGGACTGACTGCTAAAACAGCAGTCAGGAAGGAAGGTCCAGTGATGGCCATGTTGATTCACAGGACTTGTCACTGCTTGACCTCTCAAGAAGTCTTTTATCCCTCTATGGTTTTCATCTTAAAAGTAAAGTACTTCTATAAATAATGAAGTTTGTTTATGAATAAACTCCATAAAATGATATCAGCTCCATAATCAATGTTTGAAATTGGGAACTGTGAGATGTACTTTCACTACTTTGCTTCTGAAATCTTTGCTTTTTAAAATCTGTGCTTCAACCGTAGAGATGACTCAAGGTGCATGGAGATGCTACAGGTTTTAACACTTGGATTTAAAGATAGTTATGAGCAAAGCTAGAAATTATGTTCACGTACACTTATTCATCAAAGACTGCACCACGGGACTTTCTGTCAAAGTTAGATTATCTACATATACAGCAACTGTGACAAAACCCACCTGGCACTGTGGCACTGTATTTCAGATCCCTAAAATATTCTGTCTACAAATCTGAATCTGTATTTGAAATAGTAACAATGGTCTGCTGTGTGTTTACCAGCTCAGCACAATGTGACCTTGTTTTATGACTGAAGACTCTGGAAATAGGCAAAATTTTAAACAAGAAACATGGAAAAACAAGAAAGAAGACAGAATATTACATACCTTGGAACATGAATGTTGCCAATGACACCTTCCCACTGTACTGTGAATAGGTCATGGTATTTTTCTAGGATTTCCTTTATTTTTTGGGAAGGACTCGCAGCTTCTGTAACAATAGAATTTCACCATTATGAGCATAACATACTACAAACTACAGTGGGAAATATTAATTTCAGTAATTTTTAAATGACATTATAATATATAGTAGTCATCAGATTTCATATTTTTTGAAACCTAAGTCTGGCTTTTTAAATTAAAGCAATTGTGACATTTTCAGAGTAAAACTGTGATTCTCATTTCAAAAGTATATTTTATAATGGACAAGAATTATTTGGTAGGCAGGTTAAAGACTTTAAAAGCACAAACTAAAAAACAGTTACTCTTAGAAAAGGGTAAAGAAAAGAAAACAAAACTGCCCATACAGTTCTGTTCCAGAGGCTCAGAGAGAACTTAACTATGTGGATAAAATAATTGAGTTTCCAGAGCCCTGATGCCAGAAAACAAGACTCCAACCCCACCTCTGCCCTCCAAGGACACTGCACATTTAATGATAAATCATTTTCTTTTTGACTACATTCTCATACTAGTGTAAGTTAAAGATACACTCTAGAGCCAGATACTGAGCACATGAACAGCGGTTTATTTTGATCTGCTGTGAAGGAGAAACTGCAAATGCACGAAGACATTCTCTGTTATGCCACTGACTGTTCAGTAGCTGCTTTTGTGCTGTGTCCAGGCTTAAAAACTATTCCAATAGCTGAAGGGAGCCAACAAGACAGATGGAGAGGGGCTGTTTACAAGGGCCTGGAGTGATAGGACAAAGGAACTGGCTTCCCACTCCCAGAGGGCAGGGATAGATGGGATAATGGGAAGGAATTGCTGGCTGGGAGGGTGGGCAGGCCCTGGCCCAGGTTGGGCAGAGAAGCTGTGGCTGCCCCTGGATCCCTGGGAGTGTCCAAGGCCAGGTTGGATGGGGCTTGGAGCACCCTGGGCTGGTGGAAGGTGTCCCTGCCCATGGCACGGGCTGGAAGGGGCTGAGCTCTAAGGTCCCTCCCAAACCAAACCGGTCTGGGATTCTGATATTCAATTAAAAGCCTCCATTAACTGTTACACTGTTTCACTGATGCCCCATCTACAGGGGACGAACTGCACTGTTCCGATGAACAGCTATGCTTTTTTCCCAACATCTGGATGTAACAACTTCATTTTTTTGGTACAAAAATTTCTCAATTCCACGGGTAGATTGTGAAGAAAATATTATTTATTATATATTACCTGCTTCTCTTCCTTCATTATAGGGGTCCACAATGTCTGATAAACAGTTAAGCAGAAACGATACGATTTAACAACAAAAGAAAAATGTTTCGCTGATACACTTGGCTCACAGTTTGTGAAAGGATACATTTAAAGTTACGAGCATCAACACTCAAGGGTAAATCACGATTAACTGCTGCCTACAATTAAAAAGAATACATATTCTATTGCATGCAAAAGTTTCAATCAAATATTAACAGTATTGCATTGTTTCTGTCACACAACAAACAGGAAGATGTGTCAAAAAACTAACAAAGCTTTGAAGGCAGGATTAATAAAGATGATACTCAATTGTCAATGGAAATTAAAAGCATCGATTATTCTGCATTATCTAAAATGCATAGACATCCATTACATATATACACATGTGCACATAGATAGACAGGCAAATAGAGATATACATTCATAAAAATATATGCACACACTCTATGAAATATAATATATTGTTGCAGGAAGTATTTTAGTAGCTTTAAGCAGCAGCCTTGGTGGACTATTAAATATGTCCCATTTACAAAGTACAATTTTTCCAAGAAATAACTCCTTCTAAAATCAACAGGAAGCAAAATTCTTATGGACTTACGTGACATGTATTCCACTTCAAAATTCTAGCACAAATAATGAGCTTCTATGCAAGCCACTTCAACATTTCTATGCAAATTCTTTAACATTTCTAATAAAAAAATCAGAGCTATTCCTATTGAGCTTATTTAAAAAATGTGGAAAGTTCACCTTTTGAACATTCTTTTTCTGATATGATTTTGGTTTTGTTTCTTTAGATATTGCAACATCTGTTTTAACTTCAACCTCTGCGAAATTGAAAAGAACAAATTTTTTTAATATACAGACAATTTTAGAAAGTAAAGGCCCTCAAAGGATTGCATGTATATATTATAGCAACAACAACAGCAATAAACAACAATAAACAGCAATAATAATAAACAACAATAACAACATCAGGTTAAAGTAGGAAAATAAAAATTCATTTCAGAACACAGCAAGGCAAGGACATTACCCAAAATTTCTTGCTAAAAATACTGACTTTAAAGTGGAAAACAAGAAGGAGATGTCATCCCTTAGACATGAAAATGCTTCATTACACTGCCATTCTGATAGGGTTGAACAGTGATTATCAAAGCACTTTCTAGGCTATTGCCACATTTGTTAATTGTTGATGTTACTGGAATTACTGAAGTTTCTGTGGGACATGCAGGTATCAAAAGGAAAAAGGAAGTGTTACATTTGAATTGGAATTTTTATTTGTTCAAGGGAATTTTAAAAACCACAGAAAAGTGACTTCTATTTCTCACTGTTTAGGTGAGCATCACCCAGAGCACGTCTCAGCCAGTGCCACTGGAGTGCCCTGCAGGCTGGGGGCCATCTGAGAGCCACAGTCACACCGCTCTGGCTCATGTTCCCTCAGGCAGTGGCCACTGCCACAGCTGCATCCACACAGACTTTGCAACTACTCTCCCTCTCATTCATCTGCTTCTAAAATCAGGTAACCATAAGGAGTTCCACTTTAAAAAAGGGAAAAACAGAAATGGAAAAAACCTTACATGTTCTAAAATGCGCATTTCTCAGAGATCTGTAACAGTGTATCAATGTGTATGCAGACCAAAAATATTTAATCTCACATTATTTACAATTCTTTTCCTTTAGAAAGGAGTGAAATGGATGAACAGAAGACAGGTTATACTAAAGGCTAAATACTGCTAAATATTACACATATGAACACAATACAAGATCCTCCCTGGAACAGAATACTTTCATGCTACAGAGTGAGATTTTCTAAAATTGGTCTCTTTTTTACTTCATACCAACCAGTTTTAATATATTTATGTGGTTTTATCTATGTATGAGCAAAATGCAACTTCAAAGTCTTAACTTCAGTAATAGAAGGCATCTTTGATTTATACAAAAACTGCCTGCATTTGTTACTCACTTCTAGATCTAAGAAATGAGTGTCAAGATGCCATGAGGTCAAGTTTACCAACTGTTCAACCACCTCACCTCAACTGAAGAGTTTCTGTAGGGCTCAGGTATCTGCAGCAGGGAAGTTCTTAAAGCCTGCGGGGATCTGATTTTGTATATTCATAGCACAAGAACCAAGAGGAAACTAACTCAGAGATTAAATTTTTTTTTCATTTGATATTTTGAGCAGTCTCACAGTAATGTCGAAGAAAACTAACAGAAGTGTAAATTTTTAATTTTTTTTCAGTGCAGCTGAAAACAGCTTTAAAAGGTTTAAGACCATACTTATAAACCTGGCTTTAAACTTTGCAAGTCATTTTAGATTCCACCAAGTTTTACGTAATTCTTTAAATGTAGAGAGGCTATGTTAAATAAGGTACCATTGCACCTATCATCAGCCTGGACATTATTGAAATAAGTCTACTCTACTATCTAGTCCATCTAAAATACTGTAAACCTATTATATGTGGCAGCCTTCCACTAAAATATACATCATCATTCATAGTATTTAAACTTTTAAGTATCTTGTTTTCTGCATCATTATGCTAAATGAATGTTTATCTAATAGTACCTGACTCAGCCGAATGTCGTCGATTGTAAAGAATCTGGAGAGAAAAATCTCTGGATACAGAACTTATTCCTTCCTCTTTAAATATACTCAGAGCTTCCAAAGGCAATTCCATAAGTAACGCATCTCCTAGTAACACCACACACAGTCCTAAATCCGCAGCTGTATCTAAAGACAGAACATGATTTAGTAGTTCTCAGTTTGTATATAAATAACTGCAGATAGATGTGCTCCATGACGTGAACTTCATTGCACAGTGGGTCAAGTACACATTGTGCAAAAATATTTCTCTTGACACCATTACTCCTAAGATGTTTTCAAACTTTCACGCATTGACAAGTACCAGCTCTCCAGAGGGAAAAATATCTCCGTATTAATAACCAACCATCTCACATCCAAGTCCAGGTACGTGCAATACATTCAGGAACTGTAAAACTGCTACAGCAGTTTTTGGCTTAAAAGCACAGAGTTGTAAAGGAACCTTTACCCAACACTAATTTTGTCTTTCTCTAGAAAAATTTTGTTTCTGGTATTTAGGAATAAAAGTACTAAGTATTATTATGACAACATTTCTGTTCTACAAAGAAAGAGCAAATGCATGGCAGACAAGTTATCCAGGTTTTGCTACTCAAGACTACTACTCAAGACATGTTTAGGGACACACTACAGCATCAGCCTTGCATTCAAGTCAGCAATCTGTGAGTCCATGAAATGCAGAAAAAGACAAAACAAAAAGAGATCTACAGACTTAAGAAAGCTCTTTATTCAGTTTTTCTCTTGACAAAAATAATTTGTGATAAAGCCATTTCATTTGGGTGTCTACAGCCTGTATGGTTAGGAAAACTCTAAATAAATGCAGAACGATAGCTCCATCCAGTACATAAATCCCCTCTTTGAGAGTACACTGTAATACTTGATACAGAAAATAAACCAGAACAAACCAAGGCTAGAGCCTTTGTCTTCTCCCTGCTTTAAATAAAATTAAAACTAAACTGCCTGGATTTTGGCATCTGTCTGTACACGCAGACACACACACACACAGGGGAGCACATACCCCGCATTCCAGCTTGTTTAGTGTCCTTGTCTTTCACATTCCTTTTTCCTGATTCAGCTGCTGCAACTGCTGCTCTCTGGGATTCTCTGGGAAGAGTAATTTCAGTGGAAATATTACAAGCATTAATGCTCATGTAAGTAAAACTTCTCACAGGAAATATGTAGACAAAACTGCTTCAATCTCAATGAAATTTTACACAAAGGATGTATTCCCTTTGGAGTTCCCGTCCTTTGGAAATCCTATCTTTAAATAGTTTAACTATCATGTTGTATCCTGAACTTAAGCGTAACTTAAACAGGAGAATGGTGCTTGTTAGCAATGGCCATTATTCTACCACGTTGCTCAGTCTCTTAGTCTGGCATATCCTGCATATCCTGTCTTTCAGGATGCAGGACTTGGATTCAATAGGGCATTCTTGCTAGAACCATTCCTTTATTTGAAGGACTTGAGTCAGAGTTCTGCCTCCACAAATGATAATCAAACAAATCAACATGTCTTACCTGATAGCAGAAAAATCAAACTGTGACAGCACTGGTTTCAAATATTCTTCCATCATTTCTAATATTTCAGAAAAATCTGATGTTGAATCAAGGCCATTATCATCTGTTTTCTCTGTTGAAGTCTATCACACACATTGAAACAAAAATTGGAATACTTTCCCCCCTCCATTCTGGTTAATTAAATAAAAATTTTTTAATGTTACATCATAGGCTAAATCAAGTCATTTGAAACATCATAAAATGGAAAATATAAAACGTCAGTTTCAAAACTACTTTACTTCAAAATTTCCTATCAGCATTTTGCAAAACATTCTAATAAGTAAACTGATCTCAACTGCATCACTTTTCAATTTTGATCAACCACCAAATATTTCAAAGCTTCTGAATGATGATGAACACAGCGACAATAACATGGTAAGGTGAAATGTTGAGGCAGACTGCACAGCATTTAGTAAGTGTGAAGACTAAGGATGCTACACTTGGAATAAACTGAAAAACTCTGCATAAAAAGTGTCTATCGTATTCTTAGTACTTGCTTTTCACCCTATTTTAAATCTAAGTTAACAAAATATATTACCACATCTGGTTTGGAGACACACTCTTGCAAGTTCTGAATGACATTTTGTTTAAGGTGACTCTTGATCTTTTGCTGCTTGTACAGACACACTTTTTCCAACAAAACACGAAAAGCATAAGGATTCACAGGAAATCGAGACACTCTGGCCTGCACTGTTAAAAGGAGGATAACACTCTCTTAAGACTCCTTTTGAGATGTATTTGTACTTGAAGAAATGGTTGTACAAAGACCCTCAGTTTCTAAAGCCATGATATTTTTTTGAAAACAAATACAGACACATATATAAACATAAAATATTTACAGAAACAAACAGCAAAAAAACTACTCCAATTTTTTATCTAGTACAACTTCAGCCTTCAAATATCAACAAAAATACTGCAAACTGTGACTAGATACATTGTACCTGATAATGAAACACATATTTAGGAATTTATTTTCTGTGATAATTAAGAAGATGAAATTATTTGAAAAAGTATTTTGAAATTTTACTGAGTGCAACAGTGAAAGCTATGCATCTTCTCCTAACAACAGTGCAATGATTTTTCTCTCTCAAATAAATATAAGAGGTGCTTACCCACTGGCTGGGAGAGTTTTCCTTTTTGCTGTGCAGTGCTTACTTTGGGCATCTCAATCAAGGAACTGTACAAATTTGATCTATGGAAAGCAAGAAAGTGCTGAGTAGATTATTTGACTGTTTAGCCTTGTTTATGTGAATTAAATTTATCAGTGGAGTAATTATTACGTTCTAATTTAACGTGCTCAAATACTCTCAAAATGAAGTATCTACCCCCACCCTGAGTTCAAAACTCTGCAAAGCCTATCCAGAATAAACTGAGAGCAGTAAGGCAAGTTTTTTTATTACTACACAGCTAATAAGGTAATTTCCATTTGTTCCATGACAATTGTTTAAGATATTTTACAATTGGTGAATGCACTCACAGTCAGTTGCTGTAACTCAATTTATGAGTGGTTGCTAAGTAGCCTGCAATAATCAGTTAACTGGTGCTTTTATAAAGCTAAATATGCCCCTTCCTAACATTTCCAAGAGCATAAGCAATAGGGGCTGGAAACTACTAACAGAATTTAGGAAGATATGAAGAGGGGCCTGAAACCTTTCAAGTGACCTCTGAAGATTTAAGAAATGATTAAGGAAATCAAAAGTACAGAAAATGTCCAGCTTTGAGCTGCAGGCAGTTTTATTTATGTATTAATTTTTTCACTAAACCAAAATTCAAGTCCAGCAAAAGTGAAAGACAATAAATAACCTAAATGGTGATTATTTACAGGTTAAAAAAATGGCATTTGTAACAAACAATGCTAAACCAAAATGATGAAATTTTATACCTGTCGTCCGAATGCTGGAGAATAACTATGTAGAAGTTGGATGGCAATTCATCCATTATATTAAAATGTTCAACAGGAATACAGAGGTTTCTCCATGCCTGTACAATGGTTCAAAGGCAGCATTATTTTCATAGATTTTATAAATCCTATTCTCAGTTCTTTCACTAAAAAATTGATAGTATTCTTGGAAAGAAGGTACTAACATATATGTGTATACATATGAAGGCTCAAACACTCAGTAGATGTGTCAGGACAGGCAACTCTGTCCAAAGAATGGGAAACACTTCCCTGGAGGAAAGGAAGCTCTGGCACAGCTTGCCCAGGGAGGTTGTGGAACCTCTAGATTCAGAAGCCATGTGGACACAGTGCTGGACAACTAGCTCGAGGTGGCCCTGTCTGAGCAGGGGTGTTTTACAAGATGACCTTCAGAGTTTTTTTTTAACTTCAGCCATTCTGTGATTGGGTCATTTTTGTGCAGTGCAGAAGGATGTATAAATATTATTTAAAACAAATTAAAAATACTGTAACTTAGTCCACTCTTCATAACAACATGACTTTTTCGGCCACTACACTATTTCTCAAGTTAAAACGCTATCAAATCCTAGCAGAATATTAGCAATGGAAGGGAGCAGGATAATTCACAGTAACGTTTAAGTTTGTAAAAGTCCTTCCAAATTTTGCTAATAACAGGCGCCTCACCAACAAGCACTACATAAAATTGCATTTGGTTTATGTGGCCATTTTGGTAGCATGGGAAGGTGCAGAGGTGGCTCAAAGAATCACAGAGTTGTTCAGATTGGAAAAGCCCTCTGAGATCCGAGTCCAACTGTTCTCCCAGTACTGCCAAGCCACTGCTGTCCCATGTCCTATATACACACACAGATGTCTCTCTGTGTGCATTTATATAATAAATATAAACCACAGTAAGTAGCTCATCTCAAAGTTACCACTGAAGTAGTAGCCAGTTGCTGTTCCACACATGTTAGAAGATTGCTTGTGTTTCTGTTTCGTTTCAAATGATTCTGGAGATGCAGCAATGCTGCCAGCTGAGAGCTGCTGGTGTTGGATGTGGCTGTTAGGAGGATACTCTTCATCATCATAGACACTGAACAGCTCTGTAAAATTTTTACATCTATTTATTTTCTCTCACAAAAATTATACAAATACACATATACACCATGTGTGTTACAACATACATCTTTGTGGAAGAAAAAGTTGCTTGAAAGGTGAGATCAACTAGCAAAACACAGCTATTTATGCTCACAGGCTAATGTAAACAGTCTGGCAATAATTTAGAAGGAGTTCTTAAATATTAATAGCTGGAATTAATTTCTTTGTCTACACTTATCATCTAGGCTCCTGCATTTAGTCATCTAAGGTCTACATGGAATGGCAAATACCATGTTCTGAACCTAGCCTTTCAGGTAAGCTGAGTCTTTTCCTTGTTTCTGTGCCTTTACTGAGCAGTCATCACATCACACATCTTAACACGCTTCTACAAAGAGCAAAATAATGGGTAAGACTATACAGACTTTTCTTTCATCAAACTTACCAATACTCTCCTTTGAACCAATGCTAGCTAAGAGCTAAACCATCTTGTTTCTTTTCATTCAGCTATCACACAAAAACAAACAAAGAAACAACCAAAACCAACCGAAAAAAAACAACCAAAAAGCAAATCAGGTTTGACCTAATCAAAAATTCCAAAGGAAGGCTTAATACAAATGTTTCTGAGCAGTAGTAACTAAATCAGCAGAATTTTTTGCCTGTAAAAGACATGACTACTCTTGGTTTTGGTGCCTTGAGATGCATTCTACTCAACTTGTTCACTAACAAGGATGGCAGCACAGCATAAATAATACAGTGTGCTGCAGGAGTACAGGAATAAGGGACTGAACCACGAAATTAGGCATTAGCTGATTCTGATTCTTACTAGAAGACCTACCCAGTCACTCCATCCGTGGGTTCTGATATTTGCAAATTTAAGTGCTGACAGAGAGTCGGGTGCTTTCTGCTTGTCATAACTTCCTTCCGTTGTGTTGATATGGCAGGAAGGAAAGTAGCATAAGGTGCATTTCTGTATTTCTATAAGAGAGATGATGGTGTAGGAACTATGTGCTATTTGTTGCTGATGTGGGAAATACAAGCCTCAGAGCTGCTCTGCATCTTCTCTGGGATGGAGGCACATATTCACATAAATGATTCACACACCTTCAAGCCATCTGTGGGTCCATGCTCTGTGCATGCGTTCATGTGACAAACTGAATGTATACCTTTCTTATCCACTTCAAAATAATGAATGAACAAATCCAGAGAAGCATTTTTTAAATTATTTCTTAGAGAGGGATGAAACTGCTAATATCTTGTCTTAGCTAATCACATTATAGTAATTTATTCCTATTAAAATCTTTTCATCTATGCAATTGTCAATGAAAGCATCAGGTCACACAGAAGAGATAACACAATTGTCAAAAAATCACTGGTTAAACGATCAGAACTCAGCAAACATATGGTATATTCGATGGCCTGTGTTACTCACCAGTTCTCCCATGGGAACCTACACATATTCTGTACGATCGATTCTCAGGCTGCGCCAATACAGTTGTGCTTACGCAGCTTCCCACATCCTCCCACTGAAAAGCAGCACAAACATTGCTGCCTTACCTGATGAAGTGCCAAAAACTGGCTTGTTGAAACTGGATCAAACAGGCGAAAGCATTCAGCCATTTCCAAACTAGCAGGAGTCAGGATATCAGTAATGTTCTGACTGAAGGCAATCCCCATACACTGCAGCAAAGCTTCACTGGACTGAGAAAGATACTTCTGAGCCATCTTATGTTCCTTCTGGATGATAAAAAGGTTTATATTAAAATTAATATTAAATATTTGTTATTCGTACACAGATTACTAATATGTTAGAGAGAGTAAGTATTGCTCTTTTATGACTAATTTTAATGCTTTTTCTTTTTAAGACACTTACTTGTGATCAAAATATGCATATACAGATTAAGTATTTAGCAGCCACCAACATCTCTTATACAACATTAAAGAAGAAATGTTTTAATATAATACTTTCTTTTAACATAAACAGAACAGACTGAATTCCAGGCAACACGAGCTGTTCAGAACCAAGGATCAATACAGTTGTTTCCAGTGATGGTTACCTATATTTAATCCAAATAAACCCACAAATCTCTTATTTCAGGTATTTATTGATTTTACTGGCAACACAAACTGTACATTCCCGATTTCTGGAGTGCTTTCAACTGCAGCAGTTAAGAGAGATCAGCTCACCAAATTTTACACATTTTGTGAAAGAATTACTTTCTTTGTTCCCAGTCTGCAAAATGTTATGCTCTCCTTGAAAGACACGTCTGTGAGGCAGAGAAGAAGCTGCCTGCTCATTTAGGCCTGGCTGCTACATGCTCATCAGTGGGAAACCATTGAGAGAGAAATTATTCCTTTCTGGGAACAAGTGGGAAAGCTCCCCCAGGAGCTCCCACATCCTGTGGGGTAGGATGGAGTGACACAGCAGGGCAGGGATGGAAAGCTGTTTGTTGGAGGGTGTTCTGTAGATTTTTTTCTTCTGTAAATTCAAGTTCATGTTACAGACATTTTCATTATCAGTTCAAACAGAACTGATAAGGCGAGTTGCCTATTTTTCCATTAAAAGAATGCACTCAAATACTAATGGAAGTTTATATGCTAATGTACCTTTAATTCCTGTGTTTTCCTCCTGTAATTATCATTATGACATGTATCAGTCAGTAAACCACTGTCTGTCCCATCCTGTTCTCTGCATTCTGCTGAAGTGAGGGAAGATTTTCTGATGTCTGCTTTAGCTTCTTCCTACCCATCACAGTACAAAAAACCAGATAATTAATCATCCCACTAAGTAAGGCTGGCTTCATTTCTTTTGTGAAAGTCTACATGAAAATGACATTCATCTTAACAGAAATCACTACCTTAAGTCCTTGATGGTGAGAAGTTTACTAGTATCATCAGACATAAAAACCTCTTCATGTGTTACAATGGTAGTATGACCAACAAAAACTAAAAAGGCCCCCCCATGCAATCTCTAAGATTTTCACTTTCTAGTATTCGTCCTCCATTAATTTCTTCTGAATGCTTTCATTCATAACTGAATGTATAATGCCTCGATCAACCTTTCTTTTCTTACATGGGGTTCTTACTACAACAATAAAGAGCAGTTTTATACAAACATATACGGAAAAAATATTGGGGCAGATAAACTTGACATATAGGAATTAATTTAAGTTCAGAAAAGAATGCATACCATAACATTTGGCTTCCAGTAAATCTCTGAATATACAGGATCTTCATCAATGGCAAGTAAATGAAGAGTTTTTCCAGTCAGATAGAGGCATTTGGATTTAATGTCAGGACAGCCTTTACAGAGATTCTGTACATTTGCCAACTGAGCCAGTGTAATGTGACCCACAGTGCATTCCATCTGCTTCCAATCCTGGCAAAATACTTATTTAGGTTTATCTGCTCATATATATCCACAGAGAGAGAAACAGACTTTTTAAAAAAATGTAACACACATATATTCCCACACAAATACGTATGTTAAATGTGATTATACTTTCAACTACAAATGAGCTGTCTTTAATAGATACACAAATTCATTAGCAACTGGCTTAAAAAAAAAGGTTCCATATAACATCCATAAGCAAACTACAATCAGTGTCAAGGAAAGCATAGGATAAGGGGAGGATTCCCAATAAACCATCCCCAGGACTAAAACCACACATTGAACCTCTCTGCTGCAAAACTACAGGAATGGTCTGGGAACCTGTTTCCTCAGTAGGGAAAGAAGTTGTGCTATGGAAAACATCATGGGGAAACTTTGCTATACCTTTTATGCAATTCATAAGAATAAATATTTTGTATTACCTGTTCTGATGCATCCTCTTCAATGATGAATGCCTCCACAATTTCATGAGATGATGCCTCTCCCACTTCTTTACGCTTTTTCTCAGTAATAACAAGATGAAAAATATCCAAAAGAATTTCTACAAGTTTTATTTTCCTGTTAGCTAATTGCCTCATTAATGGGATACTAATATTTGCACTCTGAAAGGAAAGTAGAAGTCTAACGTCACATATTTCCGCAAACTTATCTGGTAAGATGTTAGAATGTTGTATTTCTTTTAATTAAAGAAGGAAAGATTTTAGCAGTATCACTTGATATAGCAGAAATATTGCAACGATGATAAGTAATTTAAGAGATAAACTTCAATGTCAAACACATTACAAAGCACTCCAAGTAGCTGCATAGACCAAGAGCAGCTGGGTTTTTGCTTTTCACATTTTAAGTAACTGGTACAAATATCCAGTTCCAAGAGTTACACATGTGCATGCAGCTGGATGCCAGAGGACGAGAACGGCACGCACTGGAGAAGTAGGCTGCAGGCTTTCGTTACCCACAATACACTATTCTGAGGACAGGGACAGACTTTATAATCACAGTCTGTGTAAACTTTTTTTTTCTCCTGAGACAAAACACTTTATGAAGAATTTCAAATTTTTGAGGTATTTAGAGAATCAAAAATATCTCCAAATTTATACTTTTTCTTTTGCAGCTATTAGATAAATTTCAGAACTAAAACTGATGAAGACCAAATAAATCCTCTCTTCATCTCTTTTTGAACTGTAAATTCTTTTGACATGCAGTATTTCTTTCTCTATTCAAACAATGCTTATCATCAGGGGCTTCCAGAAATTACCCAAGAATGAGTGAATATTACAACTAAACTAGATTTCTTTTCCACGTGTAGGAAAAAATACAATCCATACCTCATTAAATGCAAATAAACTCCAAACATTCTGAAACACTTCCTCAGTTTTGGATACTGCCATCTGAGCCAAGTTACAAGCATTTAGATAATGACTATGTTTGTATTTTCTGTTCCTTTTCTGCTTGGCAATCATCCTGAAAAAAACACCTCCATAAACCCAAAGGAACTAACACAAGAAAATGCTTATTTTTATGGTGCAAGTACTATTGAACGTAGGTAATAATTACTCTATTAATGTAATTAATTGATAAAAAGATTAACAAAAGATTGTACAGGTGTTTTTTGAAATGTTCAAACAGGAGAAGTGAATGTTCACCAGCTATTTTTCCAAGGTCTTTCTCTTGGAACTGCCCTGCTGCAGTGCAAGGAGATGCCACCACTCAGAGAGAAGAAAGGCAGGCAATATTCTAGACTACGTACTTCCCAGGAACAAAACTGCACGGCTACAAACCATATCCCTGTTTTTTTAAGGTGGTATCTTGGAAGGAGCTGGGATTCCAGGCACACCATGGTCTGCACTATTACTATTGCAGCAATTTCTAAAGAAACATTTCAACAGTAAGAATGGTAAAAGCGTGTAGATAGCTGAGAATGATTGGTGTGGCTGCTGAAAGGCCTTTACAAATGGGAAGTCAAAAAGCTGAGCCAGAGATAACTGTTTTGACTTCAAAACAGAACAAAAATTGCTGCTACCACCTAAGGTTAACTCTGCCTTCAGTGAAAACAACTTTTGATTCTACAGTACTTTTCTGAATACAGAGCACATGAAGGATGCAGAGATGTAACACCAATATATAAAATCTAACAATGTTATCTGCTATTTTCCATCTTTAATTATGCTACAGAAAATAAACAATGCATTTTGTGGACAAGTTCAACCTAAACACAATTTTTCCATAGAGTCTTACCTGTGTATATTTGCACATTCCAACAGTATCTCAGCACTGCAGTTTTTATGCCCACAACGAACAAAGTCCTTCTCAATCTGAAGCAATTTATCGTAAGATTCCTGTAGCATATGTGGCAACTGAGCAGACTCAGCATCAACTGTCATATGATCTTGGGCAAAATGTATCTGAATAAGCGTTTTCCTAGGAAAAAAAATTAATTACAAGACAGTAGTAAGAAAGTACAGGCTATGTTTGACAACAGTCATATTTTTCTCTGCTTTCCTTTAAATTATAAGAAATCTATAAAAAGCCTCCTAATTCTTAAAATGTATCTTTTACAAATTATAGTAAGTTCTGAAAAAAGCAAAGTATTATATTTTGAGTTTAGAAATGAGGTGACATTTGTTCCATGTATCTAATTATTGAAGTACCCAGCTCCAAGAGATACCTCTGCACAGGTACATACACTTTCCATTTTCAGGTAGGTTACACTGCAAACTGTGCACAATGGGCTGTGGTACCTGAACTCTCTTACCATGTTAACAGGCAGCAGGGCTACATAAAGGAATGAAGAAATTAGGAAGGAAATTTAGATTTTAAACAACCCAAATCACCACAGAAATTACTTAGAACAAAAATACTTGAGAATCCACAGAGTGTACCACAGTAAAATAAGGAAGCATTGTAAAAATCACATCTATTGGCAGTGTAGGTGCATATTAGAGGCTGGGCATATTCAAAGGAAGAGACAGGTACCTGGCTTCAAGGGATGCAATCATAAACCCCAGCTCTGCCTGCCTGCCAGGCCGCCGCAGTAACGTGGATTGGAGCACCTGGACAGTGTGTCCCAGGATCTCACAAGCCTGCAGGTAACACCAGAATTTTCAGAATTCTATTCTAAATGTCTGTTTATTAGTATTAAACATTCATTTAGAAAGCTTAAATTTTGCACAGAACATGTTAATTATCTTTCCCCAATATTCCCCAACTGGTTCTTGATAACCGTAAATAAGTCTAGAAAGTCTGAGTTACGATCATACTTAGATATTTTGATGATCAAGGGAATGGTGAGCACACCCACAAGGAGAGAAGACAGAGTCAAGACTCATCTTGGAGGTGCAGAGCAAAAGACAGTAAATATGAGTTCAGCCCAAATCAAAATAATCCCTCCATACAACACAGACTTGCACACCTTATCAAAACAGGGCAGATCAACACAGACACAAGACAATATTTATGCTGAAACTCATGAAAGTTAAGGGCTGAACAGCAAATGGATATTTTAACGTTACAGCTCAAATAGCAAAAGGGTTTTATAAATATATATATATATATGTTATAGTAGTATCTTCCAGAATTCAGAAATAATCTTCCAGAAATAATATTTGTAAAACTATTTTAAATACTTAAAAAGGAAAAGCATACTAGGAAATAACACTGAAAGGCATAATTTTTAATAAATATGGAAAATACAGCAGTGTTAACAGAACTGTCTGAATACAAAAGCATTCTAATCAAGAGAATCAGATGTCTGGGATTTAGTCACACATTCTATATTACAACTGCTCTTATTTCAGTTGAAGGGCACAGAGCTTATTATAAGAACATCCTAAATTTCTGTGGGTAAAGTCTCATTCCCAGTGGCCTGCAGCTGTCTGGAATCTCTAATTAATGTTTGTTGATCACAGAGAAAAAACAAACATTAACTGCATTTAACACCTAATTTTGCTTTTATTGAAATGAAAAGGTGTAATATTTCACTGAGAGGGACCATTGCTGAAAAAACCCAAACAACAACCCCCAAACCCAAAAAAGGTTCCCTTACCATGCTCTGTTTTCCTTCTGCCTCTTCCTCTAGAATTGCTTCCACCAGACTAAGAGTACTGTTGTACCAGAACCACTCATTTCCTCCCAGAAGCTGTGCTCTCTCCAGCAGTGATTTGGCTTGTCTGTGGTTCCTCTCCAGGTTAGCCAACGTAGCCAGTAAGTACAAGCACCTTGACACATCAGACAGGGCCCTCAGTTCCTACACAGAAAGATATGTGATCTATATACCAAATATCCACTACTGCTATTCATATTTGTCTGTATCTATTTTAGACTAAACTGACAGAAATAAAAAGGCAATAGTATTTCCCCAAGTAGTTGAATTTCTTAGTTGTGCCTTATATTACTCTTTTTTTCAAAAACACAAGGTATCGACTTCATGTCAAGAACTTGAAATCTACTTTACCTTTCTTTATGTTCTCCTACCTTGTACCCCACAAGTCAAATAAGCTGTTTTTCTGCTATTGTTTAGTATGCATAAATCTGCTAGTGTTTGTCAGCATCGGATGAAGAAATGTGGTGATTAAAGATGTTGTTGTGAAGCAGTATGTAGATACACTAGAAATCCAGTGAACTCACCAGAGTTATAAGCTATATAATCCATAGTATAGAAGGGACAAATACAGTACAACACTTTGTATACTAGCATACAGACATGCAGGGTACTAGAAAGAAATTATATCATTAAAACTACTGTCCTCCCTAAGGTATTTTGAACTTTTCTCTATATACAGTATTTCATTAATGTCTGAAAGAGGCATGTATTATTAATGAATATTATTCATATATTATTATTCAAAGTATTCATGTTTATGCTAAAAAGACATAGGCAGTTTTTACTTACATGAGAAAAAGTATTATACAAAATAACAGGATAACAACTACATTTTTTTAAAAGTAAAGGAATTGCTGCAATAATTACGTTTCAGTAACTTGTATAAGGAAGTCCAGTGCTACAGTGGAGAGTGGTGAATATAGGGAAAAGATCTGAAATTTAAACCCTTCATTCTACTCAGACAATGCAGGTGTAATTTCAGTTTTACCAAAACACAGTTTGCAGTAAAAGAGTAACGAAGTTCAAAATGAAATAAGCAGACATTTAAACAATCAAGATGCCAAGAGGATGGACCTAAACATCTTTTCTCTCTCTTCTGAGCAAACCCTGAATATCTCCCACCTATTTAAACAAAAAAGGCCGGGGTATACCTGTATCCTTCAAGGCCACTGCAAAACAAACAGAGTTGCTAACACTACTCCACAAATTTAAATAACCTTCATGCAACTCCCATGAGGTTGGACTGAAATGCCACATATTTAAATGTATGTACTATATATGTAGAAACTTTAAATGACATTGGTTTGGGATGGGGGTACAACATTTAGTTTTGCACTTTGATTATTATTATGAGGAATAACTGCATCAAAATGAACATTTTTCCTCCATATTTTATTAATGTTTCTTTTGCTATTTAGTTTTCATTGTACCTGAGTTGCAGTATGGGCCTCTGCAAGCAGAAGTCTTGCTGGTTGATACAAGCCGAGCTGAATTAGTACATCAGCCTTTTCAATCCACAAGGAAGGAAAAGAAAGTGCACTCAGTCCTTTTCCTGTTGCTGCATTTAGCTCGAAAACCTGAAAAAGAACAGAAGTATTACATCTTCATAAATTTCAAAACTTATCTAGATGGAATTAAATTGTTATTAAATATCATATCCCCCAGTCCTGCTCTACTTTCTAACTTCAAAATTCAACATTATATTACAGGAAAAACAGATTTATTGTGAGACTTGGATTCTGTAATCCTCAAAAGGCATTCAACTACTAAGTATATATTATTAAAACTAATTTTAGGACAGACTAAGTACTTCAGATATTCTACTGTCACAAAGAAGTTGATTCTTGGTAATAAGTAAAACTCAAGCTGAAAAACTATTTAGAAGACCCAAAAGAGAAGACCTGAGAAGGATTAGTAATTAGAAAAAAAAAAGGAATTTTACATGCACAAGAATGGAAAAAGTATACAAAGAGAGCAAAACGATATTATGAAAGTAAGGACAGAACAGTCACAATAAAGTGAAAAGTGGAGGTAAGCTTTAAAAAAATCAGTAAGGCAATTATCTTCCTAACGAAGAGACAGCAGAGACAGATAGGAAATATCTGCATGCCTTTAAAACAGTATGTAGGAGGAAGCAAAGCAGTGTGTAGTAATGTAATGGAGAGAGACAGAAGAGCAAAAAGGAGACCAAGAGTGAATACAGTGCCTTTTTTGCTTCTGTCTTTTCCACTGATTTGCATTAGTCCCAACACCCGTTTGTACAAAAGCAGTTTTACTTTGTAGGAACAGAGATTCCACTCTTGTTCTTCCTCAATACAAATAATGTGCCAGGCAAACCCAGCTCAGCTTCAGATGATGCCTGCCAGCAGAATTTAAGCAGCATGTATTTTTAATGCTTTTTGTATTCATGTATTTCTCAAGTACTACCTATAAACAAACTAGCAAGGGTATTAAAAAAAAGTGAGCAGTAATTTAGTACAGAAACAGAAATAAATACCTTTTCACTTGAATTAAGGGTATTTTCATCCCTACTAATATTCAGCTCAGCATTTTCAAAAGATATTTTTCTTTCTTCTGCTTTTGTATGTACAGTTTTTGATTTTTTCTGTGCAATCTCTTGCCTACACCTAAATCACAAAGAAGAAAAAGTAAATTCAAGTATTAGTGTTAGGAATCTTCACCATATACTCAGTCTATGGATAGACACACAACAATCAGGCACAGTATTTTATGGCACAGCTAATACATCAAAACTGTGTTCAGATATCACATTTTTCAATATTTTTCCCCCAACGGGACTTACCAAGTGTAGGAAAAAAAGTCCCAACTAAATACAGCCTCTGTAATGAAAATACCTACATTGCTTGTTCCCAGTCACTAATATGGGTTTCTCCAGCAGCCCTCTCATGATACAGAGATGCCTGATTCAATTTTAAATCTGAACATATCAGGGCAATTCTAAAAATAAAAAGAAAAAATTTTTAAGAAACAATCAAAATCCTTCATATGGCACATCATATAAAAATATTACATATAAAGAGCACACATTCTGTATCTGTTAACCCTACCTTCTCATGCCTTGATTAACACTGGCAATGACAAAGACTGTAAATAAAAACAGGGAAAAGGCTGCAGCTGAAATTACCAGCTGACAGAGAACGTACATTCACCAAATGGTTCAGGATGGAAGGGACGCCCAAAGATATCTAAAGCCATGGGCAGGGACACCTTCCACCAGACCAGGCTGTTCCAAGCCCTGTCCAACCTGGCCTTGGACACTTCCAGCGGTGGCACAGCCACCAGGAGCACCAGTCTGTCTATCAAACCTCTAACTCTCCAACATAATGGCAAAAACTAACTGGTAAAATTATGAAAATACTTATAATATGGTCTCACGGTACCATGCAAATCACCCCATCCTCATGTATGTGCTAACCTACCCTTCTGTACTGAGTAACGCACAACATATTCCCGCACACCTATCCAATCATACAGAGACATCAGGTCACAGATGTAAATAAAATACCATGAAATAAAAACAAATCCTGAGGAGTCAACAAAAAATTTGTCTGGCAAATCTTGACTGAAAATAATTTGCTATCAGTACACCTCTCTCAGTGTTGTAAGACAGTATCTCAGTAATAAATTGGCAGCCCAGATAAACACACATATTTGTATACATGAATATTGATCTATTCTGCTCTATGGGCTCAGTTTCAAGCAATTTAAAGATATATTATATAGCATTTTGCAACCTGTCAGAAAATAAGCAAACCATTACTGCTTGCAACTGTTACTTATTAAGCAAATATTATTCAGTAACTTTCAAAAAAGGAGAATTAATTGTTTTAACTAAAAGAACAAGAATTTTCTATTGCATGCATATTAAATATTTCTAAATCAAAACTTTCAGGGGTGATCCTCCATAAAAAATAACATCATTTGGGTCACAAAATGTGCCCTTCAGCTAGAGATATTTTTGATGCAAGAACAGACCCTGCCTTTTGAATACTTAATACTTTTACTGAAACTTTTTTTGACTTTACTTTTTCCAGTTAGGTCACAATAAAGTATTTCCGAACTTATCCACATGGAAGTGGCCTGGCTTCATATTCTTGTACACTTTCCACATGCAGATGATGTTTAGTAACAAATAAACTTAGCATATTTTAGTTCCATAAACCAGTTCATCAAAATTCTATTAACATGCATAAAAAAAGAAAATTAAATAAAAAAACATTACAAATATAAAAGAGTCACAAAAAGCCTTGTTTCTATTTAGTGAAATATTAATGGATGGTCCACTCCATTCAGTTTCTCTTCTATTTAAAATAAATAAAGGACACAAACCGGAGGTGATAGAGATCAGACAGACTTCTACATTCCACAACTTCACTAGCAATAACCTCAGCTAGCTGAAAGATGGGAAGAATCAAGTGGGAGCAGAAAATCTTCTGTAGTTCTTTAGATAAAAGATCCATAAAATACAAAGTGCAAGTCTGAAAAGAAATTTTTTTAATTCCATCAGTATAATTTTGTAGTAAATAAATTAACGATTACAGTTTCAGTTGCAGAATAATCCCCAAAAAAGTTCCAAATAAACTTTCAAGCTGTAAGTGCAGTGAGATAAGAGAAAGCCAGCAAATTTATTCTGTAAGTTGACTGCATTTGATGCAGGGGACAAACTAACACTTTCTGAAGTATTAATGAATCCTACGACATCAAAGTATTTCAGACAGATCTCTGAACATACACAGACAGAAAAACTAAAATGCAACATAATTTTCCAGTGCTCATTTTTCCCTCAACAATAAACGATCTAAAATTTTGAGCAGTATACTTACAGGTTTTGGGAAATTATCCCAGCTAATACCAGAACTATTTGTGTTCTGTTTAAAAGCATCTCTGACTTCACTGGGACAGTCATACTGGGCCCATTCTTCTACACTTGCTGGTAAGGTATCAGTTTTAGGCTTCTCTTTTGCAACTGAAACATCAAGCTACAATAAAAAACACGGACACTTATGAGAACAAATTAACAATCTTATTGGTATTAAATATTCAGCTAAAAAATGAACATACTTGCTTAATGTCCTTTGAAGTTTTGTTGGATCTGGCTATTTTTTTTTCTTATCTCTAGACTGTGGGTTTTACAAAACAGCAGTATTTTGACCAATGCAACAATCAAAAGAAAAGTATCTGTACGTTCCTGACCTGGTAGGAATGTCTGTGTGATCAAGAGTGAAGCTATGATACACAGACTCACAGAGAAATTCTTCACAGATTGGGAGAGTCTGTCCAGGAAAGCATCTGAACTATTTACCAAATGAGTCCAGGGACACATCTCTCAGAAAGAGAGGATTATTTCACAGGAAAGTGGGTCTTACTTGTTTCTCTTTTTTTTTGCCCTTCTCTTTTTTAGGAGGAGTTTTTGACTTCAGTTTCCGAGGAGTTGTAGGTTGTGAAGACTTTGATGATCTTTTTAAAGTAAGTCCTGATGCTGACAATGATACCTGGAAAAACAAAAAATTACAGTTAATTATTTTCAATTTGCAATAATAATGTCACTTTCTAGTAACAGTTATTATCCACTGCAAGTCACTATCTGCAGCTGGTAACTATTGTCACGTACCACATTTGCCTAAGTTTTCTTCAGAAAACAGCTGTTTCAGAGACTCCTGGTTGCTGCATTATTCGTACAAGTATTTAGGAGCCAATGCAATTAAGACTGTCAAAGATGACATCATCCCTGTGATAAACACTACTGTAACTCTTTTTAACCTCTATGACTGCAAATTCAATTCTTTTGTTTTAAATTGCTAGCTTTGTGTTGTACAAAGAATAGATTTCATATAAAAGTAATCTGCAAGACTGCAGAGTTGTTTTGTTCTTCTGCATTAGTCTTCTACAGTGTTACTAATGAATGTTATAGAAAAGACATTTTCTGATCTATCTAAAATAAAATAATCAAACACAAAAAACACATTTATTTCAGGAGATTTATACATTTTGCTGAAGAACAGAATACGAAATATTAATCAAAAACTGATGCTGGATACTGCACAACACGTGAAAATTTCAAATTAAAGGTAACACGTCTTTTAGAAAGTTAAAGGCAGCTAATTTGGCTTAGATTATTCAGGTTTTCAGAGAACATTTTAAGATCTTCTACTGAATTATTTAAGGAGTCCTAATACTTCAAAGAGCTTGCTTTAGAAACAGATGTCTGCAGTCAAGTCTGCTTCACTCTGTGCTCCCAAAACAAAGCGTCCTGTAGTACTTTGATTTCTTTCACACCACATGGTTAGTCTTTTCCTCACAGTACTGTTCAGCTGTAAACATCATTCGTAGAATTACTGTCACAGTCCTATGACTGGCACTGACAGCAGCACTAACCCTTTCAGTTTTAGTTTTAATAGCTTACTCAAGCAGTACTTCCTTCAGATCATTTTCTTCTAGTAAGACACTCAGTCAAGTGTAGAATGTTTAAAGCTACGCTTGTGTAAATCTAAAAATACCAATATTCAATTTTTATTTTTCAAATTCCTGTTTTCCATCACATTAAACTGATTTCACACTGAAATCTTGATCATAATTAGCACAATGAAGTGTTATCAAATTGCAGACTTTTACATCTAACTGGAATAAAATTATGCACAAGCTATACCTTACCAATCTAGTTGATATGTCCCAACTGTTTCTATAATGATTTGTTGCATTACTGTTATCAAGTACAGATTTAGTCCCTTCAATGATTTACTTTAATGTATAATTGTTTTCCCATGATTGCTGCTGTGATTCTGAACAGCCATTTCAGTTAGGCATATCTATGAGAAATGAAATAGATTTGTTTGATTTGGAATGCTGTAACAACGAGAAAGTAATTGGAGAAATTAATGGGTGAACACAATCCTTTCAGTCAAATGGTAGCCTTTTTGATTCAGTTTCGTGAAGGCCTATCTGAAATCACTGTTTTTCAGAACTGCCAGCAATGTCTCCAGTGCACATATTCTGCCACTAGTAAGATTCTTTAGCAAATTAAAAATACACCATTTTAGAACATATTACAAAACTTATGACTGTAATCCAGAGAAACACTGGGCCAGCTTTATCCTTCATGTTTCTTCTCTGTTTTCCCAAGAGATTACAATTTTCTTGTTTAATCCCAAAAGCTGAGAAAATACACTAACCACACCATAAAACATCAAACCAGTAGTTGATACCACAGTTACATGAGAAAACCTGAAACAGCCTGGCCACATTATAACCCAAGGCAATGTCTGACCTCCCACGGTCTCACCTGCCAGATCCGGAGGATGCAGGCACACGCCAGCAAACAGTGCTCCTGATGGCAAGGAGAATCAGAACCAGAAATTACAGCCATCAATGTCTGTGCTCTGAACAAAGCTTCCAATTGTTTAATATTATTCAAATCCTCCAAATTAATGTCGGGCATGGCATCATTTGCTCCACTGTCCATCTTAATATTTTCTCTTGGCAAAACTTCTGGTATAGCATTTTTTTCTGTTAAAAAAAAAAAGCAAACACATGCTCACAGTGACAGTATTGCAAAAATGTATTCAAAAGTTAAATTTCTGAATTGAAAATTAAAATATTAAGGGGGAAAAGAAGAAAAATGGAAAGCCATCTACTCAAGATGATGTTCTTACTATGATGATACAGTGCTACTTGTACCATGTTTTCAATCAATAATGCAACAGTTATGTTTATTAAATTATGTAAGACTGACACAGAGATGGAAACCACATAAGGTTGAGCCAGATCATCTTTTGAGGTTCCTTCCAACCTGTGCTGTTTGATATTTGAATCTAATTTTCCTTATAATATTATTTCAGTTTCCATTAAAAGCTCTGTAAAAACTTTCTTGAAAATTAAGCAGTGTAAGAAGGCCAGCAATCATAAGTAACCAGGCAAAACTAGGTGGGAAGATCACTACAGAAATAATACAAAGTTTACATCACCACAGGACTGTAAAAAAATCCCAACAAAACCACTAACAGAAAAGTATGAACAGAATATTGCTACTGTGACTTGAATAAAATGTGTGATACTAGACACTGAACATTACTCTTTCTCAATGCAAACACCAGAAGTACTTGTCTGAACTCTTCCATCTATCCACACAAAAATAAGAGCAGTGCAGGTGTTCATCAGTGTCACACAGGACAGTGCTGTTCCAGACATCAGACACTTTTTTCTCCAGTTGAATGATGGGGTGTCCTGTCACAACAGGTCACTGAGGACATACCACTACAAGTGGACACAAAGTAAAAGGCCTGAGGGATTTTGACAGTGTCATAAGTAGCTGAAAGCAGACATCCTTTTGAAAGTCAGTTTTGAAAGACCAGTGCTAAGATACTTGACAAGCGAAGGCAAGGGAAATGGACTTGGGTACCCAAATCTTGGCCCAGAAACTATTTCCTGCAGCTCCACCTATCCCTGCCATTAAGATGTAGTTGCACAAAACTGACCAGCACTGCTTTATGGGAGCATCTCACAGCTTGGGACCCCCCACATGAGATGAGAGCAGTATCTTACTACACCAACAAAGGGGAGGTCTCCATGGCACAGCACAGAATCCACAGATAACTGATTAAAGACCATGAATATAAGAGAAAATATAGGTAAGCTGGTGTCATTCTTTGTGCTAATGAAGTTGTAAATTTAAAACGCCCCTTATATTTGCTGCTGAGAAGTTCCTCTGAAGGAGAAATACCTATTACATACCTTCCTCTTGTGAGGATTGCATAGGGAATTTCATACACAGCAGGAGATCTACTGCCCAGTACAGAGGTTTAATAGCATCGCTGAGGGGAAAGTGATTACAATATAACCATTCAGCAAATTCCATCAGGTAATCAACACTCTGCCATTCATTTTCTTGTTTCTATAAAAGTAGTAAAGGATAAGGTAATTAATACTTGTTAATGCAAACCATCAAAATGATATTCTAAAGTTTAGTGTAGTCTGCACAGAAGCAAAAATAATAATTTGACAGGGAGCAGCTTAACTAACATCCTGTAATCAGAGTTATGATACAGAGAATATAACAGAAAACTCCACCAATTAATACTTTATTTTATTAAAACTCCTTGCTACTCAGACATTTTTCTTTGTCAGGACTCAACTAAAATTTTCTGGATACAAAGATTCAACCATACAGAGTTCTCCTACTGAAGAGCAATCTCAGAGTTATAAAAAGTAATGGTCAAGTACATGGCCTCCCTACCAGTTCAGTTCTATACCTCACACAACCTGTAAACCCATGAATCACTTGAGAAACATCCTTCCATCAGCATGGAAACAAACAGCAAGAACTGACAAACCTGTGAAGCAATGATTGCATTTTGGAAACAGCTCAACCGCCCAGCAGTACTTCTGGAGACTGTTGCCAAGTGACGCCACATCTGTGACAAATACTCTTCACTTTCACGACTGATCTTCTGAACGGCCACCATAAAACCGCAGCCCAATTCTGCCTTCACTGTAGCCATGTGCTTGAAAAGAAGGCTAGAAAAAGATCCAACAAATTATAAATGATTTGCATCCATACCTGTACAATAACTATGTGAATAAGACAGATATACCAACTCATATCAGTACGGTACAAAGATGCAAAGTTTGCAAACTGACACCTGGGTAAGATTATACAAACAGAACCCTAGATAATTAGTTTCCATTTAAGGTGGATGAATTTGCAGTTAGGAAAGTGAAAGTTTCTGCTACATAGCCACATTTCATGCACCTATTTTCTTGGCAAGTAAGATACTACTTACATACAAGTTTTTAAAAAATTACATTTTCAAATATAATTAACTGATTAATGACAGGAAGCACTGCCTTTGCATGTCCTTTTCGCTGAAAAGACACTACAGTTTTTTCTGTTGTAAGCACAGACAGGCTGATAAGAAGTAATAATATTTTCCCCATGTACAATTAAAAAAATACTCAAGAGTTTTACAGTTCTCAAGAATCAAGATCCTTCGTTTAATAGAAATAAGTCAACCAACTTACAGCTTGTGTCTTGTCTGAGGCAAAACATGAATAGCTTCATCCAGGACTTTTACTGCTGTCTCCCAATCAGCTTTATCAGCATATATGTGGAATAATAACCCATATAATGAGATTCTTAATATCAGATCTTCCTCAGCACCTTTGAAGTATATTCAAATGATTTATTAATACACTGCAGAATTAGAAGAATGGTATTACAAAATACTGGGGTTTCTTTTATTACCAGATCAAAAAAGGAAGAACATGCCTGGGAGAAAGCATTCAACTGATAAACCAATACTTTGAAAATCCTTTGTAATCCACTGATGCAAAGGCCACATATCTTTCTTTTCCTAAAGAGACATTTAAAAAAAAAAAAGGGGGGAAAAAAAAAAGACTTTATCTTTCAGGTATATCTTTAAGGATTAGTGAACTTTAATTTCATTTGTAAACCAATCCATATGGTTAATATGAACTAGTAAATAGCTGCTTGAGCACATGAAAGCCACAGGCATTTCTCCAGAGTGAGTCTTATAATACCAACCACATACAACAGTAACCAAACTCAGTAATATTCAGTTAGTTACAGTGATTAAATAACATGAACTCTTGAAGTCATCTCAGAGAAGCAGAGTAGGTTGGCAGAGACCCTCTGGAGCTCTCTAGCCTACACCTCTGCTCCAGGCTTTACCTGTGGAAACCTCTAACAATTCTCACACAAAGACTGGAGATTTGTTAATTGTTTCCCTCTCCTCTACAGAACAGTTTTTCATCTTCAAGATAAATTCATTATCCTGTTTCACAAACAGATCCATATATGACATGTTGACCATTGAATACATAAAAGATGATGCTAATACGTTAACTGAGCTACAGCAACAACCTTTGGGTATGTATTATATTAGCATCATCAAAGATTTATCAGATTTGGCCAAATCAGCATTTACTTCCATGAAGGCATAAAATCTGACTGATTTAGTGGTCTTCTGCAACAGAGTGACTGCATCAGTGAACAAGGAAAGAACTATGGATGTCATTCACCTGGATTTCTGTAAGACCTTTGAGACGGTGCCCTACAACCTTGCTGCTGCTGAATTGGACAGATAGAGGGTTGCTGGATGGAATGTTAGATGGATAAGGAAGTGGCTGGATGGCTGCACCCAAAGAGTTCCATTCACTGGCTCCATGTCCAAGTGGAAACCAGTAACGAGTGGTATCCCCCACAGGTTCTTACTGGGACCAATACTGTTTACTTCATCGCTGACATACTCAAGGGGTTGAGGGCATTCTCAGCAAATCTGGTGGTGACCTTCACTGACTAGAGGGACCTTGACAGGCCTCAGGAGGGGCCCAAGACAACCTGGTGAAGCTCAGCAAGGTCTTGCACCTGTGACAGGGCAAACCCCACTACCAAAGCAGACTGGGAAACGAATGGAGAGCAGTCCTGAGGTGAAGGATTTGGGGGTACTGGTGGACAAACATCTGGACATTTGCCGGTATATACTTCTCCAGATGTAACTGCATTTTAAAACAGCCTAGTTAGCCTAATCAAGGATCACTGGCGAGCAGTTCCTGCCTCTTAGATGGGTTATGACAGTGTATATGCATTTTAAAAATTTGGTAACTCCAGAAATAATCAAATTTTGAACATTCTGTTTACAAAAAATAATTTTCCTATTATCTGAAGTTACTCACTTCTAACTCATAAGAATTACTAACATTTTCAGACATAGAAGATCTATGCTACCTATAACTGTAAACTTTCATTATCTTCATTAAAGTCTTGCTTTTTAATACAACTTTTTACGAATTCACTCTGAAAATATACTGTCATGGTGAGTTAACTATATACACGCAATGAAGTATTCCTTTTTAATGGTTTTAAATATATCCCTAGAAATAAATGAAAATTTAGGACTGTGCTTATGGGCAGTTACTTTTCTGTATCTAAACACTGCCAAGGTTCCATTAAGCTTACAATCTTCACTGTGCTTTCAAGTACACATTGTACTCATCAGTTCCTACACACCCAAAAGAAGGAGACCAGTCACTATCTCTGATTATTTGTGATTTATACATGGCTTGAGGTGAAATCAAAATGAAGTTTTCATTCTTGTACTACACTGCTTGATGATCTGAGATGCACTCTTATTTGTACCACTGAGCTTGGATGCAAAGTCATCAACAATCCCTTCAAGCTCTAATTGAAATTGTGCCCATGAAAATGTACAGGAAAACTCACATGACCTACACTTACATGAAACTCAAATGTAGGAGAAATAGATCAGCTCCGTGGAGTTATGAAGTAAGAAAAGTTGTAAATGTGTGTGGATGTTTCAGTGTGCAGAAGAAAATCTAGATGGTGAGATGTGTTATACAATGTACATCACCTACATATTGCTTCAGGGAGGTGACTTGTTTGGATTACACATGCTGCTCATCACCAACAAGTATGAATTTTATCACAGACTCCATAGGGTCCTACAGCCAAAGTGTTACACAGTCTGTTAAAAGCCTCAAGATATGCAAAGTAAAAATTCCCTTTTGCAGGTAAAAGAAATTTGAATCTGCACGTAGGGAGAACGTGAATTTCGTAACACTTTTTTCTGAGTTAGTGTTTCAGGATCCATTATCATACTTTCTGGAAGTGACTTTTTTCCTGGATTTTCAGAATTTTCTAAACATTCCCTTCTGTAAGTTTCATAAGTGAAACACTACAGTGAAAATCGGAGAGCAAAAAACTTTGCGGAAAACTTGTATGAGTTTGACAATTGCCTAAAACTGTAACAATCATCAAATGGAATAAAAGAATATGTGAGTTCCTGTAGGTGTAATGTGTGCTATGAGAGTGCAGGTAAGAAACCGTAAGTGTGTTTATGGCAAACAAGTCCCTTTCCCCTCTTTGGAAAGATAATCTTGAAGTTTCTTTACCATCAGAACCAATTACTGAACACAAGCACAGTCAACAATACCTATTAGAAATTCTTACCTGTTTATTTTTAGATTCTGCCTTAATGATACTCTTCAGAATCATTTCAGTAGGTTCTTTAAGCTGTTCTCTGTCACGTGGAGAGCACAGCAAAGGTAAACATGCATTCCAAAAGTGTCTTGCTGCAAACATTACGAGGGAATAATTTCCAGCTTCACCTGCATACCTGAAGAAAGAGAAGTAAAGCTCAGTGAGGGAAAACAATCTCACTAGCAAAAAAAAAAGATTTTACTTCTGCAAATATTTGGATTTACCTGATCTTCACACCACCATATGTAATCTCAGCAGTGAGGAATTAGCCTATGAGCTTCATACAAAAACTACTTTCTATTTTTATATACCAAACACCTTCACACATTCAGAAGTAGCAATAAAAAAGCAGCATATTAATGACTTTAATGTATTTCTGTACAATCTTAGCTCAAGAGCATTCATCAAAAATAGCAGAAATCTACTTAAGATGCTGTCATTGGAATAATATACTTTTCTGGCTTCCTATTATGTTATTTTCTCATTCTAAAAAACATAAAAAAATAGAACAAAACAATTATTAACATGCTATGGATTTTGTCAGGCACAGTGATACCGTAACACGAGAACAGGCCCCAAATGCCTCTAGTTGCATTTGAATTGCTTTAAGCATATTTCATGCAAATGTTAATTTGAATTAATAAAATTCAATAATTCTCCAGATTGTGCCACAACACAGTAATCATCTGTGTGAGCAAAACCTTGGAAATTTAATGAAAAATTATGCGTTGGTATAATATAATCACCAATTGAATAGTTTTACTATTTTAAAAAAATAGTTTTTTGAAACTGGTAATCTGATCACTCTCTAGACAGCACACTTTAGATCACATTTAGAATCCTGCAGCCAGTTCTAGACCACCCAACACATGCCAGACATGGACAAATCACAAGGAGACCAGTGCAGGGCCACCAAGATGATCCAGGGACTTGGACTGCACTTACCTTGAGAAGAGGGTCAAGTGAAGGGTTAACTTTGGGGACCTAATGAAGAGAATTTTCTTAATAACCCAACAAGTTTATTGAGAAGCACTAGTGAGACTCCTTCTAGTACATGGCAGGACAAGCAAGAAGAGGGATAATTTGAAAGAAGAAAGGTTCAGAGTATATACATTCAGAGACATCCCTGTGGGTATGGCCAGGCAGTGGAGCAGGTCAATCACAGACTGCAAGTGTCTTCCCTCATGACCAGACTGGACAAAGCCCTGGGCTGGCCCTGCTTTGAGCAAGAGTCTGGACTAGATCCTTTCTGAGGTCCTGCCAACCATGCTTTCCTATGATACTATGACACTATAAGATCAGCTACATGGAAAGTACTTCATAAATTTACCAAAGTGTAGAAGTTTCTCAAATCCTTTGTTAAAAATTTCAACTTGTAACTATTTTGACTCTTATCTGCCTTGGGAGAAAATATGCTGATTCCCAAATTGGTAATCAAATTTTAGATATGTTTTATATTAGTCTTCTCTCCAAATAAAACATACCTGGCACTCTGAACATAGGCTTTTGATGCTGCTACACGCAGATGTTTTCTTCCACGCAAATCATCCATTATGCTCTGTCCTTGTATATAGGCAGTAGTGCTTAACATTTCTTGTCTCACTCTGTCAGCAGGTCTGCATAACGGCAAATACTTCAAGAACTGCCAAGTGTTCCAGTCTAAGACCATTCCATTTCCTATTAATGATGTTTTCAAGTTGCTACTATATAGATGTCCCTTGCTTTGGAAGTCACAAATGCTTCTACTGAGTTTTGATTTTAAAACATAAAACATTTCAAAAACTGAACATTTCATGAAAAGACAGAATAAAATATCTTTTTCACACCTCTAACAAAAATAACTGTGAAATCAGATTTAAAAAAATATTATCTATATTTAGCAAGGGAAGAAAATAGATTTTTAGTTTTCTCCCCATGTTTCACTCTTGTACATCAAACAAAAAATTAGTCTGGAATCAAACTTACACAGTAAGCAATTAAAAACAGAAATCAGGAAAATTAGATGATATTTGATACTTCCTTTTGGAATTTGTAATGTTTATGTCTGGTAAATTACGCACACGGCTCTGGAGACATTGATACAGATCCTACACTACTACATTTAAAAGAAAACAATGTAGGTTTCAATGCCACAGTTAATCAATTAATAAGCCAATAAATTTGAAACCCTTAGTTAATAGTGACTTTGTAAGAAAAGAAGAAATAGAATCTTCAGGCTTTGTTAACACCTTAGTTACAAAAAGCACAAAATGGCACGACCAGTCGTGCACGCTTCAGCTGCTCTGTTCTACCCTGTGTGAGAACTGGCAGCCACGCTCTGTGTGCACGAGAGGGCACCACTGCCCACAGCACAACTCAGCAACACGGTCAAAATCCACCTCCCTGTCCCCAGGGTGTGCTTTACCACGAAATACCGAGCCCATCCTCCATTTCTGGAAACAGCATTGACAATCCGTGACTACATTTCTTCGACAAAGAATCAAATATGTTATCGTTCATCACTTTGCAGATTGCTGGATGTGCAACAAGTATTCTCTCAATTTCTGCAAAGTTCACAAACTATGTATTTCATACTAGGATATCCTACTTCACTTTACATGTTTGTTTTTTCCACCAGGCAGAAAACAAGCACGAGTTTCAAAGAGCAGAACACTGTTTTTAAAAGAGAAACTATTTTGGAGAAAAAAAATAAACAATATACTGTAACCAAACCCTTTTATATGTTTATTTCAAACTTCCTCCATTCCAAAAAATTGCTACTAGATGGAATTGATTCTTTCCTCTTCTGATAAAATTAAATCCTGCTTTTGGAGGAAATTAAATAAAAAACCAGAGATCAAAGGATATCACCTTTTTATAATAAAGGAGTCCACCAACAGATCCATTTATATATGAAATCTTTTTGTGATTTTTGTTTGGTTGGTTTGGGTTGGGGTTTTTTGTTTGTTTTTTGGGTTTTTTTGTTTTGTTTTGTTGGAATCAAAGTTTCGAATTACCAGTTAAGTAAGAGACTGGGCTTTTAAAAAAATTCGTTGCATTCCTACTCCAGCCATATGCATAGTGGCAGTATGTCCATAAAGGCTACCTGACAGCAGAGCCTGGAATACAGGAGTTGCTGTTACCTTTCATCACGCCCAGACTCATCCTGTCCCAGGAACTGCACAGACCCTTGGGGTACTAGAGGCAGGTCAGCACTGGAAGCAATTTGCATCAGCAAAAGAACTTGAATCAACTATTTTCTGCCTGGAGATTACAAAAGGGTGAAATCACCATTATGGCCAGAGACCATTTCAGAAAGGCAGTGCTCCCTGGGATGACCTGCTGACTCACCTGGATACAAACTTCATCTGTCCTGAACTGGGTCCAAAGCCACAACCTGGATCTCTCACTACCTTTCACTTTTATCTCTGACTGTACAACTTCTTTGTAAAAAAGGTTCCTTCATTTTTGGTTATGTGGCTAGAGGCATTTACCCCCTATACTATTTCTTCAAAGCATAGTTCAAGTACACCACCATATCATGCAAAATTCCACATACTTACACATCCAATTTCTTAGTATCTCTGTTGTGGACACAATTCCCATCCGATTCCAAGATCCTTTTGGAACAAGTTGTCACTATTTCATAGTCTTGTGATACATATGCAAAATATGTAAGTCGTGTCAGTGTTTGCAGCTCCACTAAGGAATCTGACCAACTGCATTCCAAAGCCAATTTCACTAACTAGCAGGGAAAAAAGAAAGAAAAAACAGAGAAAAAGAAAAAAAGGAAGGAAAAAAAAGTTTAAATTTCAGGGGGTTAATATGCTCTTTCTATAGCACTTACATGCTTACAGATGTATCTTCCTTACAAACCACCTGGGCATGGAACAAGCACACGATAAAACCATCCAGAAAATCGGAGAACTACAACTAAAATATAGAAGGGAGGCATCATTCACCTTGTAGTACCTATTACCATAGCGTGTGCAAATTCAGGTGTAAGTGTGCATGCCCTTTGGCCAGAAGTATCTGCTACGACTTATTCTATGGCCTCGGTCCTCTTTCAAAAATCAGTGGAATGTGACTATCAAAAATCAGAGACCATTTTAGCTAAGCCTAACGTAAGAATGGGAAATAGAACTGGTTTTACAACAACCAGCTGTTGCAATATATAATTGCTATATATATGTTGTTATATATATATATGGAAGCTTAGACTCCTTTCCAACGTAAACATAGATCTCTATCTATATTGTCTCATATCTAGCTTCATTGTAGGTTCTAAATGTTTTCACTGCTTTTGTATGTATCAAAGCTCCACCTTTTTAGGATAATGGTGCTTGTTAATGAATTGGTCCAAATGAAGACACTGTTATACAAAACCAAGCCAGTGAAGCAATAGCTAAAGCTAACTTATAGTATTTGGCATAAATCTGCAGACCAACTAGAATTAGATATCTATGCATTTATAAGGACCCAGATCCCAAGTCTTCAGAAAGAACTTCTACAAAAGTGTTAGCCAATGTCACCACCCTTCTACACTACCGCTACTGCTTTTGAACAGCCTGGTAACCAACAGGATCACAGGAAAACCAGGGCACTATTCAGTGTGAGCAATTACAGAAGACTGACCAAAAGCAAGTACTTCAAGAAAATACACATCATGTAAGACTCATCAAAAAGCCACCTAATTCTTTAAATATTAACCAAGTGTAGTTGTGTTCTACCTTGGAACTGTCAAAATAACTTCACTACTTCACTATAATGTGACATTTTCAGTTGACATTCTGAACACTTCTAATATGAGCCCCAAACCTCCCTACAGCTCCCTAACAGGAGCGGGGAGTCAGGGGGGTCGTGGTCAGGCTCAGTTCCCAGGGAGAAAGGGACAGGACAGGAGGAAATGGCCTGAATCTGCGCCAGGGGAGGGCCAGGTTGGGTACTGAGGAAATTCCTTCACTGAAAATGCTGTCCAGCCCTGGCACAGCTGCCCAGGGCAGGGGTGGGGTCCCCATCCCTGGGGGGATTTAAAAACCCTATGGATGTGGCACCTGGGGACAGGGGTCAGTGGAGGCCTTGGCAGTGCTGGGGGAGAGACTGGACTGGATAGTCTCAAGACACTTTTCAATAAATGACTCTGTGATTCTAATAAGTTTTCTCCATAAGAAAAATGAAAGGTTAGAAGTATGGTTCTGTACAGAATTCACCTGAGCCCACGATGTTCATCTACTGGTTATGGAAACAACCTTTTAGAGCAACATGGACATAACTAACGCTGGTATTCTAATGCAATCTGTTCTTTGGAGAAATGAAAACATTCTGTCACAAAAATCTTCTTCCTGTCACAAATATTCAATCTCTTGGAAATTTTTAAAGAAAATAGTGGTACAATAAAAGTTTCCAAAATAATTTTGCTTCCATTCAAAATTGAAACTGAGATCACATTTATAATATGCAATTTCTTAAAACTCAAGAGCTAATTAAAAAAAAAATACCTGAGATAAGCTAGGAACAGTGAAATCCATGAGACCCAAGCCATTACACGCATACATTTCCAGACCAACAAGAACTCTTGCCATTGGATCTTGTGCTTCATCGTTATTCTATGCAGAAACAAAAACTTTACACTGAGATTTTTTTTTTGGTAGTTATTAGTATTAACAGCATTAATTAAGATGACAGGTAATATTAATAATGCTTGAAGATCTCAATTTGCTTTAAGCAAGTCCTCATCTCTACCGTGTCCTTAAAAAGGGGGATTTTATGCATTTATGTATTTTTATTTAACATTGTGAACTCTGAACTACTCGTTTCAACACTAAAAACCCACATCAACAATACAATGTAGGTGAGCTCCATATTTCATTAAGGGATTCCAGTTCTATAGACATTATAAAATAAAAATATAGGAATAAAATATTGCTTTCCAACTTACTAGGTCTATAATCCATATATAAAGAGGCCATAGTAAAAGTTGATATAAATAGGGATAATTTTTCTCAACACTGTTAATGTAGGTGTTTTATTATTTCACACATATGAATTCAAGATGAACTTTGCTCAACAGTCATCTTATGACAAACATCACCATGGCAGCAAACATGAGATGGTAGAGTTAAGAAATGTAGCCCCATTGCTATGCCCAATGTGAACAATTTGCTATGTTCCATAACGATTTATTGCAACAACAGCCAGAATTTTTTTTACATTGTATTGAAATATACGAAAGAGAATACGTACTGGTAACTTCAGTCATTATTAAATGACTATATGAATTTAACTTTTCTTTATTATGTAGGGAAATCATACCTCGTCCTGAGTCCCAGGGGTATTTCTGATCTGCTGCTGATTTAACTGCTTTGCTTTCACCCAGGTAGCAATGACCTGTTGTTGTACAGCAACAGGCACCGTTTCCTTAGGTGTGGTTCCAGTCATCACATTTAGGGCAAATTCACAAATCTAAACACCAAGAAGAGAAAAAAAAAAGAAAACTGAAACACGGAAGAAATGTGGAAAACTTCTTGTATGGAACATACCATCCATCAGTTATTTTTAAATTATTGCACATGTTTCTCTAAGCCTGGTAACATCTCCTTTAAGTGAACCCACAGACAAACAGAAGTTACAGCCCTCTGCCTCAAGCTGGCAAAGAGCTCCAGTGTGCCCTAGGGGAGGATCTGTGTGACAGAACTATAAAAGATGGTAGCTTATTTTTTGAAAAAATTTCTACTATTGAATTTATAGGAATTGTAATATATGACAGCAGTACAAAAGGAACTACAAAAAATAAGGGCTTTGCACCTCTAAAGCAGCTTTGATGTCAGGAAGTCCACTAGGATCTACTGAAAGAGACTGGTTGACATTTGCTTTTTCATGTTTCTTTGCTGCAGATTTTCTGCCACTGCCTACTGCTGTATCTTCTTTCTCCTCAGTAGGTTTTGGCTCTGGAATCCAAGGAATAATTAGGCTCCGAGCCAAAGCATTACATAACATCAGTAAAATCTCAGTACTTCTGTAGAAGAACAAAAAAATCAGAAGTGCATACTGCATCAGATCAAAATAAAAGGCAGGAATAAAGATTACTGATTTCAAGTAGTAAGCATTACTTGAAAATCTAGTTTTTTCTTAAAAAGCAAAATTATGGATGTTGCAAAAAGGTTTGCCCATTGGAAAAGCAGTTTAAATGGGTAAAACTACAAAACCCACAATCAGTTTTCACAGTTTACAACCATTTTTTTTCAGATCTTTCTACAATTGAAGCTTCTCTTTCATCACAGGAAAAAAAAAAAGCTAAAATTCATATTTACGCCAGACAGACATTAAAACGTAACTTTTTACTAGTAGGCTGCTATACATGAAAATAGTAACTGTTTTCTAAAAAATTACCCTAAGTTAAACCAAACATGGACCCATTTGTTTATGGTTATCATGCCAATCCACTGCTGAGCTGGAGGAGGCTTTTTTTTGAGAAAACATGAACTGAGTTACAACTAACAGATTTCTGCTGATATATAAAGTAAGTATCAGAATTAATAAACACGTATTACCAGTCTTCATCTCTGCATAAATTGCAATGTAGGGTTTGTTCCCCAGTACTGCTAAAAGAGACCCATTCGCTGCTGGTCCTTTACCCTGTCTAGTGCTGCAGTCACTGTAAATGATAAATACGCTACAATTTCCAGGACTGTGTCCCCCAGTCAGACTTTGACTGGAGCATCTCCCCTGCAGTAGTCAATCATTCTGCCGCTGCTTTTACTACGGCACAGGATTTCTCCAAACCACTGTGCAATCTGTTCCTCTTTTCATGATCTATTAATGTGCACACTCCCTTTATTTATTTTGTTTTCTATTTTCTCTTACTTCAGAATCATTAGCAACCACCTTGCTTCAATTAGAAATATTTACAATTAACTATATGTACAATATAGTTCAACTTCCCAGTAACAGAAATCAAGATCAGATTTTGAGTGTCACACAAACTCACAGTCTAAGAAAATTCTCCCAGTTTTCTGACTAGCTTAACAAAATGCTATTTTCATATGCATATTCCTAAATGAAGAGAAATTAATACTGATTGGTCTAAAGTTAATAGGGCTTACAGTGTATAGTAAAAAAGAACAAAAAGAATTAAAATGTAATTTTCATACCAGAAAATTAAACTGACCTTTTGAGCTACTCTATATATATCAAAGCCCTTCCACTACTAATGAAAGCCAGTAAGAAATGTCTTTCACAGTATATCTAAATTTACCCATCGTGCCCAACAGTCTTGATGGCTCCAAGGAGAGTCTGCAGACACTCAATGATTTCCCTCTGTCTTCCTGAAGTAATCAGATGTCTGTTGTAATTTAAGATATACACCACAGCATTGTGAACAATCCAAGCTTCATTCAGCTGTTCTCCTATTTCAGCTGCACGCAGGAAGTTTTCCATAGCATACCGAGATAAGCAGTCTATCCATAAACTATAAAATTAATATAAAGAAGCTGTTATTTGAAAGCTTCAACACTAGAAGAATTATATGATAAGATTAATCATGCAGTAGTACATCTCAACCAACTACAAGAACAAAAATTTAACTACTTTTCAGTTGCATTTATTAAGTCCTCATCCTCTGACTGCTGTTTTACTTGGATGAGATGACGACTCAGGAAAGGAAATAGTATTAACATAAAATGAACAGTCTCTGACACTCAAATGCTATTAGCTTCAGAAATAATGTCTGTGGTTCACGCTTTCACCCACATGGGTGTCTTTAAAATGCATGCGTGGCATGTAATGGCATTGCCCTCATCAGTGCCAGAAATCATTAAATATCCATGCAGGGCTCTACTTGGTTACAGATATAAGCACATTCCAAGTTCCACTCATAAGCTAAGGACATTTTGTACTTAAAACTGCGCATGTTCTTGCACTCAAAAGGCATTTCCAGATGCTCTGAAACGATGTATTCGTTTCTAACAAAAATGTTGTACTCCTTTTTAATAAACATCCTTCTCATAGTCCATGTGATAACTTTCTTTCAATAACTTGATTTTTTTTTAGCCAATTATCAAAATCTACAATTACTTAGAAAAAGATTGTGTTTCTTGAATGACCACACAGAATGGTCGTGGTTTCAAAGTCACAAAGCCAAAAGCACAAACTGACACTGGGTATTACTATGTCAACAATGGTACAGCACACAGTAGAACAAAATGCTTTTTTTCCTATGGGTTTTAATCTAATTGCTTAAACTCAAAAAAAAAGGCTGGTAGCAAATTTCAGATCAGAATTCTCATCTTCTTTGCCCCTTGGCTCTGATCAGTTTCTAATTTTTCCTGTTTTACTGAATATCTGCAAACAGACAGTGTGAGAAACTTTACTCAGTGTTCAGACTGAATGAACAGACCCAGAGACACAACTCTGCCACCCTGCCCTCTCAGGACATGAGCACTGCCACAAGCCAAGTGTCAGTACAAATGTGAACAGCAGAGAAGTGAAAGTGTTGTCTCAGAATTCTGCCTCCTCTTCTCCTTTGCAAGAAATAATTGGGTGAGACCAGAAAAAAACAATGCTTGCTATATTCCACTCTCCCACATTCCTTTCAGCTGATTGGATGGAACAGACACGATTCACAAACTGAAATAATTACTTGTATGCATTCAGTACTACAAAATCATTGTAGTTATAGGAGATATAAAGCAAGACAGAGAGCTTTTTGATTTGGGAAAATGTATTTCTAAATATAGAATTTAATTATCTAAATGTTAATATAGACAGATTCAATAGTTTTTAAGCTTGGAATACTAACTTCCAGTTCCAAAGAAATAAAAAGTAAATGAAAAATAAAATTCACACTTCAAAATGAAAGCAAACAAAAATTATTTCAAACTATTTTCTTAGATCCTCTTTCCATTACCTTGACTACCTACAAAAACGAAGAATCTGGTGACCATGAATTTTACTAAGGAGAAACAGCTTCTGTAATTATCTGTGTCTGATAATAACAGTCTGTTGGAGTTCCTAGGTCTTAACCTATATTAAGGAAAAGCACCTGTATGTTTTCCATTCTGGATCACTTTCAGTAAGATATGAAACATCTCCTGGACAGTACTGGTTTGTATCTTCTGGAGGTACAGCATGATCATTCAGTTCAATTCCCTGCAATCTTAATAAATGAACAGTTGCCTGGAAAGACACAGAGAAATAAATTATCTACCCAGGTTAGCACTGTGAAAACAAACTATGACTTATTATAGAAGTTACCTCTTCAAAAATTAGAAAATACAAAATGCTTTTTCAGATGTTGTGCAGGCATGCTCATGAAATACAATGGAAAATACTTCATCACCTTAAAGCTGTCTACAACTAATCTTACAAAATAATTACATTGAGAAAAACCTCCATATTTTATGTATATTAATTTTTTTAATCATGCTGGAACTTTAAGGATCCAGAAATATAATGTCACATGTCACACATTTACAGTAGAATCTCTTGTAAAAAACTGTTATCACCACCTGTGGTGAAACTATTGCTATATATACTTTCACACAGTATTTTGATAAAGATGCTTCATAAAACTACTTCATCCTCTAGTTCCTAGGGAGACAGACAATAACTAAACTCATAATTTCAGTGCTTCAAGGTTTATACATAAAATTATACATAAAACTAAATGAAACAAATATGAATGACAGCTGTGTAATTTCTTTACCTCTGCATTAATGAATCTTATTTCTGCTAGTATTCTGAGTAAATCTGTTTCAAAAGAGAAGGAATTAGCAGGTAGGAATGACTGTCCTGAGAAGGTGTCACCTTGACCACCGACTGTCACAGCTGCATCAGCTTTGATCTTCTGTGCTAAAAATAAACAAATAATACCCTATTATTTTAATGCAAATCATCACCTTCAATTTAAAATTCACAAATCCCTACACATTCTTAAATCCTCAAGGAAGAGTTAGTAAGAAGAGATTTAAGATTGTTTCACATAATTTATTTTTCTCATTAGTACCATTTACTGCACTCACAGCCTGTTCTTAGGCAGTGCTGAGATATTGGTTACCTGTGATTTTTGATGCGTTTGTGCATAAACTTCAATATTTGCAGCAAGTAACTTGCTCCAGTCATAACATGCACACTGAAATTACATTAGTATGAAAAGACCCCATGGTCTTTAGTTACATTATTGCATTCATGGAAGTGGAGTACTGAACATTCTGTAGTGGCTGAAGTCTTTGTGTGTAAAGAGAAAAATAATAAATCAGTTATTTGAATATAAACACAAAGTCTGTAAGAACACACCAGTTTCTATTCATGATGCTGTTGGAGCATGATTGCCTTTGGTTTCTGGTAAGAACTTATTTTTTCTTTTAGTTTGGAAAAAGAGTTGAA
>JAWWEW010000166.1:35573088-35618343 GCA_035583185.1 Anabacerthia variegaticeps
TTTAGCCTGTCCCCATTACTGGAAGCAAGTAACTGTAGTTACATCCAGCAGAAGTTATACAAGGCTTTTCAGGGGAAGAACAGAGCAGAGGACCTTGCTATAACTGGCAGTGCTCATTCAACCCAGACAGAAGAGTGGACAACCATTCTGGTTCAGAACTGCAGTATGCAGGTGATGTGAATGCAAGGGGACCAGCTATGAATATTTTTCCCTTCATATCTTTATATTGCCTCAGGGAAGTATGGGCAACTGGATTTTCTTTATGTGATGATCCTCTGGCTCTTAGGAGTCTTAACACCTGTAAGCAGTCATGGTTCATACTGTTAGGGCACTTAACAAAAGAAACCTCAACAAACCCTGAGAGATTTCATATCTCATGAATCCTGTTCCTGCTATTTAAATGGGAAAAAAGAGTTCAATACTGAATTCAGTGTTGTATTACATAGTTTTCTGTCAGCCTTCTAGAATTACTAGTGCCTAGTTACTTGCTATTAATTGGATGTTTCTATTGTTATCATCCTTTCTGATTTTCCAGTTTCTAGGGATATTTACGTAATAAGGTTAAAACTTTGTAACCAAAGTACTTGTATATTAATAATTATTAATCTGTCAGATGGCCTAATGGAATGCAAAATCCAAGTGGTACAGCTGAGACAAATTCTGTTTGGAAATGAGATGACAGTGAGATGGATGTAGCTCCAAAAGGGATGGCTGACCTGACCAGAAGTTACGGACTCAGTGCTGAAGTGACCTATGCTATCCAAAATGTTACACTTGGACCATAATGGTCCTTTTTCACTTGTAAAATACTATATTAAGTTGATTGGAGTATATTTTCTTTCCAGGCTGTAAATTGCACTTCCTGTTGCGTAGTTCCTGTGACCCTGGAGATACAGATACTGTGGACTAAAGTGGGCTTCCTTTCCAACCCACAAGCTCAAGTACTGGGTGCACAGTACTTTTATCACTGTCACCCCCTGAAGGTACGGAATTAAAACCCCTCCCTCACACACAGAGGTAGTTAAATGGGATTGACAGGTTGTTTAAGAACCAAGGAATTGAATGGTCTTTAAGTAAGTAGAGATTTAGTGAACTTTAGCGGTGGTCTTGGCTGCATTGGCAAGAGTTTGTATTTAACAGCTCCATAGAGGAAAGTTGTTTTGCGATCTCTTAAGTACTGTCCTCACTCCGGTTGCAGAGCTGGAAAAGGTACCTTCTTTCCAACTCCAAACCACCCTCTGCCATTTAAGGAGTCAAACTTTAAACTTTTAATTATGCTCAGTATAAAGTTGTATATACAAACATTCAGGTACTCTGTGTTTACCTGTTTGCCTCTTAAAGCCTTGATATGGAATTTGAGTTGATTTGTATTTCACAGACCCCACAGCATGCTGATAATCTCTGCAAGAAGACATTTCTGTCCTCTAGAGGTTCTGAAATCACCACCTAGCTGAAAAAGAGACTAATGCTGATGGCAGCAGACTTGAAGAATTAAGGAGCAGGGCTGTAAGCAAGAAGGAGGCATTCAAGGGCAGGTTGGACAGAGCTCTGAACAACCTGGTCTAGTTGAAGATGTCCCTGCTCATTACAGGGGACTTGGACTGGGTGACCTTTACAGGTCCCTTCCAACCCTGGTTCTGTGATGCCAGCAGGAACTATCAGGGCCAGAAAGAACGATGGATAGTCTTTTTTAAGCATGTGTCAATGGGTTTTTGATTTTTGACATCGCATAGTCTTTTGGGCAGCTCATATATTTCAAGGCTTGTGCTTCTCTGTAAGGGCTTTAGGGGGAGCAGATGACATCTGCCTGTGGCATTTGCATGGCAGTGAGGTGTGATATAGGAAGTATCTGTCTGATCTGCTAATACTCGTTGAGCTTCATTCTTGGTCTAAATGAGACTTTACATCCCTTGTTTGGATGCATCTCATGGTATCTCTTTGTCCTCCCTTCTTGTAAAATACATGAAGAGAACAGGATAGGATAATATTAACTGTGTAAAACTCATATTGCATGAGGCAAACTGGCACCTATGAAAATACTTTCTAAATCTGAGCTGTTACATGGCTTCATTAAGAGAACTACTGTCTGAGAAGGAAGACTTGTGTTCCTAGTGAAAGTGCAGAGTACCTATTCCTCAGTAAGGATTAGCTAATGAAGAAGGATGAGATTCAGATTTCATTTGCTTGAGCAACTGATGCTAATTACTTAAGGGCTGTAAGGTATATTGCCAAGCAAATGATGAGAAAGCAAGTTTCTGGCAGCAAGAAAACTCCACGCCATTAAAATCAGTCCTGACTTCCTCAGTGGCAATCCACAAATTAGGATTGTTAGTAAAAGCATACTGGCAAAAGAGCAAGTTAGTGCCATAGGCAGCAGTTAGGAATTGCAGCCATTTGTAAGCACAGCAGTGAGATCACCAGTGTGTGCTGCGCATGGCTTGACTTTCAAATTATGTCACTTCCCAGTTTTAGCCTACATATTCTCTCTCTGAGAACTATCCTTTAGTTCCCTTACCTGTTCTTTGGAGAAAACCTTTTCCTTTAGACCACACTGCATCACTGCAGAGTTGCCTAAGTGACTGGCCAGAAAACAGGGAACCTGGGAAAGACACCCTGATTTGTACATCCACATGTACATCCACAATATCTGGTCACAGTTGTATTTGGACTTCCTAAAAATGCAGGACATTCTTAAGTGATGTAGAGCTCTACGGGAGCATGCTGGAAGTTTCTTGTGGTTGTCTTCTTCCAGCTGTTGAGGAGGGGTTGTAAATGGGGCTTTTTTCCCTGCACTAATCTCTCTGATTTTAAGGCAGATTTTGAAGGTCCAGACACAAAATCAGTCATCTTGAGGCTTCTTGTTGACTAAGGCAATTGGGCCTACTGTGTGTTTACTCGTTGATAGGAGAACTTACATCCATCAGAAGTGAGGAGAAAATTCTAATTGTAACTGCTCAGCAGGGGTAATTTGGGACCAAGGACTGATCTGACATGAAGGGCATGAAGAGGTTAAACTGGCTGGAAGCAGGAGTGCTAGGACACCTTTCCAATGAGTGAAGTTTCCAGCTGATGAGATAAGAAACAGCAACAGCATCTTATTGTAGCTATTCTGGACTGGAGTGCTCAGGGGCCACCTTTGGGCAGCAGAGCTGGGCTGGGGGATGGACCCACAGGGCTAAAGTGCCCCACGATGGTGCTCCCAGGATTGGTGCTGCTGGTGCAAGCATATATAAGGAATCTGCTCGTCATGCATATTTGCAGACTCCATCTAGAGCCACATGCTGCAGTAGGACTGTACCCACTGCATTGTTCATGATATTTTTCTGTTCCATTTAAGCACAGCAGTGTTTTTTAATTCACCGTGAGAGGTAGCACAAAAATTCCCCAACAGCAGTCTCAGTACTTCTGTCTTAAGAGTCATGAATTCTGTCTCACAGCTTTTTCGAATGATTCCTACAGAACTTTGCTCTTAAGGCAATCTTCCAAATTCTTCTCAGGGAGGTGAGTGAGGGGGTGATTTCACAGTGCAAGCATAGAAGGTATGCTGCCATAGCTTCCCTCTTGATGGTAGCATGCAGAGCTGAGAAGTGGGGCAGGAAGTGAGGTTGCTCTTTTGGCAGTAGCAGGGTCTTATATCAGCCCAAGGTAGCCGTGAAACTCCCCACAATTCAAGGGGCGAGTGTACTGGTTGTCTTGCAGCATTCTGTTGAAACAGAAAAGAACTGAGGCCTTAGAAGTTCAGTCCCGTGTTCCATCTTTACCTATCTCTCTCCTTTCTGAAACAACATCCTAAAATGTAAGAAATAAATTTATTGTTGTATTGGTCCCTGCTTTGTTTTATTGATAGGATTTCATCTTGTGGTGGTTCTGTCTGTTTCTGGCAGCAAATACTTGTCCCCAGAGGGCCAGGTGATCTTATGTTACATACAGTTTATAATTTTATTAAAAAATAAAGCTAGCTTTGCTCCTGTTCTTATTATTAACTAGCTGATACGTCTTTCCTCTGAGTAGAAGACTTACTCCAGCAGAGCTTGAGACACTGCTGCCACTTTGGAGATCTGTAACATACAGTGCACAGTAGCTATTGCTCTTTCCTGTGCCCCCCATTTATCTGCTAAGTATCAATTTGGGAAAGAGGGGTTACTCTACTGAAAACTCAAGACACTGAACTCCTACCATTGTAAAGACATTTTGCTTGCCAGTCATCTGTGGTGGGTGTCCTTTAGAAAATTGATGGGAGATACATATTTTGCATTGTCTGCTTAACTGTGCTTTCCCTCTTGTTGCAGTTCCAGAGCACACACACAGTCCCTGTGACAACTGTCGTCACCTTCACTGACATGACAGACTGGCCAGAACCACCGCGGGGCCAGCCCCAAAGGCACTGGAAACTCCCATTTGACATCTTTTTCCCATTCAAGGTGGCACTGAATTTAGAAAGCAGCTACAGAGTTGATCTGGCTGGCTATTTTTTGTTGATTCTAATAATGTCTAGTATTCTCTGCTTTTGAAAATAGATGGAGCCTGTATTTAAAGTTCAGTAAGTGAATTGATACATTCAGAATGTTATCCAGATCATAGGCTTTTCTCCTCAGGTTCTTTCACTGTGCCTGTGATATCCATGTGCCTGCTGCTCTTGGATTAAGCCACGGGACCAGCTTTTGTCCTGTGTTGTCTCATGCCCCTGTTCTCTGTATGTTACCACATGTGAACATCACTGCAGTGAAACACTTGAGGACTGGAGGGATCCAGAGATGTTGCATTGAGGGATGGGGAGGAGGACATTAAAATGATTGGTCTGTGTTCCCAGAAAGCCAGCATGCTCTCCAACCAAGGAATATGGAGAGAGGAACAAAGTTCAATCCAAGCATTTTGGAGCTGCATTCGGTTATCTCCCTGTTGGAGGAGCACCAGATTTTTCTGTATGGAATTTACATGAACATTTAAAATACAGGAGCCCTCCTGGCTGGCCTGAATTCTTATTTTATGAGTAGACATGCCTGCCAGTCAACTGTAACCTGTCCTTGTTACATGACAACCATGCCTCTGTGACACTTTTTGACTCTTATTTGTCTGTGTCTTTTCAAATACAGATACTCAATTGAAATTTTCATGGTTTAATCAGTGTTTACATTAGCAATAGTGTTGCACAAAGCAAAGTAATTGTAAATGTCCCATACTCTGAAATATAGTTGAATTTTAGTGGTTTGTCAAGACATCTTCCTTGATATTTTTCCCCTGAAAGAAACTGGCCTGAATATAGTTTTTCCTTGATAGAAAACATTCTCTTGTGGCTCCAGATAGGAACTGAACTGAAAATGATAGCTGCTGGAGTTCTAAGTGGCACATCAGAGGGAGCTGTGAATGGTTCTAAAGTTGAAAAATTGATTCTTTTAGGAATAATTTGTAGATGTATTAGGAGACTGAAGCTTACTGCAATATCTTACCTCTGGCTCAGTCTCTGGGACCAGGATGTAAGTTCACTGTTTTCAAAGTTAAAGGTGATGTTCTGACTTTCTGGTCTACCCCATTCCATCGTACAGGAAATTTGCTCTATTGTTCCAGGAAGTTGTTGAATGAAAGTATATTTTTTAGCAAAGGATTTATTACTTATCTTAAATTCTTCAGATGATGCAAAAATTTACTCCATACAATGCCAAGTACTCCAGTGCAATCAATAGAGGGTAGGAAGATCAGAGCCTACTGTCTTAATTTAGAGGAAAACTAAGATGTCTATGTTGACCAGGAAAAGAAGGAAGGGGGCCTTCTTCCCAAAAAAATAACCACACCACTCCTTTAAACTTAGAACAAACTTTAATTAGGAAAATGCATAGAAAAGGATAACAGTTCTTAACTACAATATATCTTTCTATATATATACATCCAAAGAACTGAACAAAACAGTTCGTAATCAACACCTTTGAAAGGAATGAAAGTCTGGCCCCTGTGGGTGCAATTCTATTTAGGGGCAGCAGGTGGCGATGTCGCGCCTCGGCTGGAGGCGGGGTTGGCTCCCAGGAGCGCGGAGGAGGCGCCGGTGGGTCCGGGGATGGGGATGGACCCGGAGATGGACCGGGGGATGGACCGGGGATGGACCGGGGGATGGACCGGGGGATGGACCGGGGGATGGACCCGGGGATGGGTCCGGGGATGGGGATGGACCCGGGGATGGGTCCGGGGATGGACGCGGGACGGTCCGTGTAGCATCACGTGGGATCGCTGGGGCAGGGGGAAGAGGCGGAACCTTTTCCGTGGAGCGGAGTAGACACGTTCCTGCCCCTTGTTCGAGAGAAAAGCGATGGGCCAGGGCTCAGAGGGGTCAGCACCTTCTCCGCCCATGACTGTCGGCCCCGTCAGGAAAGTCCGTCGCAAATCCAAGGCAGCGATGACTCTCTCTCTCTGAGGCACAGGGTTCCCAGAGCTGCGGATTGGAGGGGGGCAGAGGAGCCAAGCCGAAGGGGGGGCTCCCCCCGAGGTGCTTCCACTCCCAGCAGCTGCCGCAAACGAGGTGTCAACCCAGCTCACAGGGTCCCTTCCCTCTCCCCCCGGCCTCCCAGCCAGCAAGTTGGAATTTGAGCAATCGGCCACACCTTTTTTAGCTAGTGGAGGGGGGGGGGCGTTAGCTTAAAACTTCGTGTGGGTAGGAGAAGGAATTCCATAGCAGATTCTGAAACTATAACACCTACTGTTAATACAACGTATTTGTTGCTTTTGTACATATAGTTCTTCTGGCAACTTTGTTGCTCCTCTTCATTACAAACTTAAAAGTGGAAAAATAAGCTGAAAAACATGTAATTAGTCAGGGTATCAAAGGAGATAACAGGAATTAAACAGGAGCAAACATGCAAATTTTAGGGTAACTTCACAGATTTAACCTTTGTGAGTGTTTGCATGGTTTATTAGCTGGGAAAGAATTCCATGAAGTATCTGCTGATTCCATGGGTTGTGGGGCAGCCCATGCAGCCTAGACTGAACGCTTGCATTCCAGTGTTACACAGGGCTGCTGGTACCAGTACAGCAACAAGCTTGGATTTTTAGGCAGACGTGGCTTTTCAGCTGTGCCTGTAGTACCTTTGCAAAGCTTTTAGCAGAGCACAGTTGTGTAGTGTGTCCCATGTTCTCTGATGTCCCTGATCTGTGGCATCCAGGAAATTAATTTACAGATGACAGTAACTGAATTAGCAGAGGGTTAGCTGGAGAAACTTCCCAAATGTCATGTTGCCAAGTGTGTTGGAACATAACTTCAATGAAAAGAATCTGCCATCTTTATTTTCTGCACTATTGACATAATTCAATTAGGTGTGACTACAAGATACTGTTTGCTCCATGAGCTGCAAATACAAGAAGTGCTGTAAGAAGTACTGTAAGAACCTTATACTGTAATTCTCTGCCATACCCCAACCCGCAACATGCCCTATTTTCTAGCTCTTGTTTGGCCCCTCTGACATTTTGTCATTGCGAGAAATGGAGCTGGAAAGAGCCTTGTCCATAGCCTGGCTGGCCTGAATTAAGGTCTGTTCAAATTCTAGACGTTCCATAGCAATGGATGTGGGTTTAAAATTTGCAGTTTCCTGTGAGGGTTTTTTTTCCCCACTGCCTGATCTTATACAGCCCCCGTTGCAATTCAGTAATAGGCAAGGTGTGTCAGTGCCACACACCAGGCAGACTCATGTGTCAGGTGCACAGGGTGGAGTGTTTGTACTCCATGTGGAAGGGCTGGGACAGCGCTGTAATGTCCCTGCTGCCAGCACCGTATCTGAAGCCAGCTGTCCAGCATACCCTTTTTGGGGCTGTAAGTCTGTATTTACACTGTCAGAGTGAAGACGATCTTTACTAGATGATCAGTAAGGTCCCTTCCAGGCCTGACGATCCACTCTTGGAAGATGCAGTTTTGGATTTCAAAGCAAGAGCAGCTGCAACCCTAACCCCCCAGAGCCAGGCCGAGCTGAGCCGGGCCAGGCACCGGGCAGAGCCAGGCTCTGAGCAGAGCTGCTGCTCCTCCAGAGGTTTCCCTTCCTTTGCTGATCTCTTGTGCCCACCTACAAGAGTTCTCCATGCCTAAAGAAAACACTGAAACCCTTCTGACACTTGCCTGACACCTAACAGTCACAACCTAGGTTTTGACCCGACTTGGTGATAAACCTATGTTCTTCACATAGTGTTTCTTCACAGTAGACAAACAGGATCAGATTAGAGTTTTTTTTAAGTAACCCGATAGCCCTCTGAAAAAAGTGATAAAACTCTAGATAAAGGAGACTTAATGAACAAAGCTTACATGGTTTACCAAACGCCGTTGACAACTGTCTCTGTACTATGAAGTCAAGAAGAGTTTTATTTTCTTAAAGGAATAATATCTCAAATATTTCCGTAAGTGCTTGTACCTGAGCTGACTCTGTACCCTAAAACTGATGGATACTTGGAAGTGTTTACCTTCTTTCTCTTCCCAGATTTGGTCTTGAGGACACTAAGAGAAACAATTTACAAAGGTGAAAATAAAGTTTTCTTCACTGTTCTATAGTAAAGTATTTATGTTTAGTCACTTCAGAAACTACATTACTTTTTCTGTGTTTGTGTCAGTGAGTATTTTTTGTTGTGTAGACTGCTTTACTGATTTATTTTTGTGTTTGCTGTATAAGCTACGCTTTGCTGGGGTTATAAAAATTACCTTCAATAGCAAAGTGAGCATCTTTCAGGCTAACCTTCAGTAATTTTTCAGCTGCTCTTGTTGCATGTTGTGTTAGTGGAAATATGAAAGCAATGCTATTTTTAAGTTTTTCTGCAGCATCCATGGAAGAAAACAGCTGTGTAGCAGTTTTGGTTTAAGCCTTTCCTGGTAACCAGGTCATAACTAAGGAAGTATTCCGTCTAATTTCTTAACTGTGCATGATTCTCTGAAAAGTCAGTTCAAGATGTAGTGAAAGTCAAAAAGCAAATACAGTGGTAGAAATTATCACTTAAGGAATGAAGTGCAGAATAAAAACCCATTTTATGCCACTTTATAAATCCTTGCTTTGTCCAAATTTGAGTACTCTGTTGTGCTCTCCCTTGGGTAATATGCTGTGCTCTGTTTGGGCTAACTGGGGAGACGGAGGAAGAGCAAGGGAGATGATTGTATATATGAAATAGCCTTGATATAAAGAAAGCTCTGAAGGCAGAGCTCATTGCAGCTTCCTCAGGAGGTGCAGTGGAAGGACAGCTCCAATCTCTGCTCTGTGTGACCAGTGACAGGACCGAAGGGAGCGGCTGGAGCTGGGCGAGGCTGAATCTCAGGAAAAGGTTCTTCCCTCAGAGGGTGATCGGGAACTGAACAGGCTCCCCTGGAGATTCTGTGGTTCTAAATGATTCTATCATTCTCTTAATTTAGAAGTGAATGCAAGTGGGAAGTGGTAGGTAAAGTGAAGAGCAAAGCCAGCACTGTTGCCGTTCTGGAGGGGTTTCTGCTACAGTGGAGAAAAACGGCCTGAAGAGCTAAAGGCGCTCTCACAGGTGTGGCTGCACATCCCCTTTTATCTGCTGTCTGCAGGCATGTGAGAACGGGGGGCAGTCTAGGTGAAGGAGGCTGCGGGAGATGTCTCAGCAGGCTGTGGCGGGGGTAGGGCTGTCTGGACTGGTCTGCGGCCAGACCGAGCAGCTGCGGACGCCAACCCCGACAGCCCCGGGTCGGTGCTGCAACGTGGAGCCGAGTTACATCATGCGGAGGGCGGGGGGCGGGGCGGTGCTGCCGCCACGCCTGCCGATTGGCTGCGGCCGCGGCCGCGGCGGGCGGGATTGGCTGCGGTGGGCAGCGGGGCCCGCGGATTGGCTGAGGGGGCAGCGGGGCGGCCCCGGAGGGCGCGCGGCTCGGCCGTGTCCGGGCGCGGCTCCCTCAGAGCCCCGGCGGGAGCGGCGGGTGCGGAGCGGGGCGGTCAGGGGGCTCCGGGTGGGCCCGGGGGGCGAGAGGCGGCCGGGTCTGGGGGAATCCGGGGGGATCCAGGTGGGCCCGAGGGGCGCGGATGGGCGTGAGGGGTGCGGGGGGCCAGGGGGACGCGGCCCCCGCCGCTGCGGGTGGTGGGCCCGGACGGCTCGGGAGAGCCCCTTGGTTCCCCCTCGGCGGCAGGGGCGCAGCCGAGGGGCCCGGCCCTGCCGGCCGCGCTGCGGTGGCTGTCGGTAGGGCCGGTCCGGCACAGCGGCCCTCGGGAGGGCTCCGGGGCCGGGGCACGGCCGGGGCCCCTCGGGGCACTCGCTGCTCTGAACCGCGGCGTCCCGGGGCGCGGAACGCTGCACTAAGGTTTGGGTTTGTTCGCCTTTGCAAAAGTTTTACTTGTTAAGGCAATGAAGCGATTTAAATAGCAAAAGCTTCTGCATGGCGCAGAGGACTTGTGTTGTGGTCAAGACTTACTTCACGGCAGTTGCCTACATTTCCTTCAGCTTGATTTGCCTCTGCTTCGTTGCTTAAACGGAGTACAGAACAGCTCTTTCTGTCAGTTTGGTTTCCAGATTCTTTTCACTTGTGGACTAGCCTAACACTGAGATATTTACCTTTATATATAAAACTGTGAGAAAAGTTCATTTAGTTTAATATAATCAACTCACAGCAAATACGTCTGGACATCCTGTGGGTCTGCAGGTAACAGACTGCAAAAACCAGCATTACAGATTTTTATTGTTCAAGGCACCGGGTTTAGGATTTGAGATGTCTGATTGCTTTGGAAGGTCACTAAGTCTCTTTACGCTGATCTGGAACAGAATCTAAAGGTACTGTGCTACTTAACAGCTCTTTTGAAGGTGAAAAGACATGAAATCTAGCCAATAGTATTGCTTTCTATTAGGGAAATAGAGGGATATATAGGGATAACTTTCATTCTTTAAAGAGATGATGGAAAAATGATAGTTTTAAAGGTCACGTTTGGAGACTAGTTTGGAAGTAGATATTTTGGTAATGAAAAAAAAGTTAAGCTGATGCTAGGGGAGATACCTGAATAATGTGTTTTGCATTTGTTTTTTATTGTTCTCTCTAAGTAAGGCAGAAGTATTTTATTGTTTTTTCTATTTTATTTTTAATTATGTAACTTTTTTTAGTTTGTTACTGAAGACCAGAACCATTCCAGGTATGGGAATGGTGGAAATGCAAGTGGAATGGAAAATGAGGATTTGAAATTACCTTTAAGTCCTTGATTGAGTGAGAGGAGTGAAAGGAGTTGGACTGGCCTTAAAAGAAAACTTGTGCTTTACAGCATATACCTTGTGCTCTGTGCTTTTTAGCAGCGTCGTGTCCAATTCACAGATCTCTTTTCATTTTCTTGATGTCTGTTGCTGCTTTAAACTTTCTATTTTCTTAAGTCAGTCTCCTTGCCTTTTCTCACAAGTTTCAAAAACATGCGCTTTTTTTGTACTCTTTTGCTTTCCCAAGATCTGTCTGATGCTTCTCACCCTTCACTGTCTGCTTGCCTTCAGCAGAGGTGCCTCTGGCAAATAGAAACTCCCAGAAGGACACGATTGCTCTTATTTGCCAGCAGCCCTGTAGTGGGAGTGTGGGGTGGTTCTGTGACAGCCTTGGAGGAGCAGCTGAGGAGAGGCACAGCTTGGCCTGGCCACTGTGGGTCTGTGTCCTGTGACAAGGCAGTGCCAGGGGAGGGTTGTCACTGCAGGACGAGTTGGAGGCCTGACAGGAGAGTTGTAACAGGAGGTGTCTGGGGATGAGTGCCTGCTTCTGTTCCTAAGGGAGATGGTCTGCAAAGGGAGCTGAAGAGAAATGGGCAGTTCCACTCAGGATACTTGTGTTGTAAGGGGTTCTGGATAAAGGACTCATCGTTTGCCAGCTCTTGTTGTCAGGACTTTGAGCATCCCTCTGAGACACAAGGAAGACCCTGTTGAGAAGACTGTCTGATAGCAGGTATGAAGGTGAACTTCAGAGTGGAAGGCTGGGAACAGTCAGACCTGTGAACAGTAGGAATTGTGCAGCCCCAGAGCCAGGCGCATGACTTGTCTGGTAAGGGCTCAGAGGGGGAACATCTAGTTAGGATTGTTCCCAGTTCCTTGAAGCTTGCCCTTTTATGAGGAGAAGACTTTGACTACTTGCTTAGTTTCATCATCTGCTCAGAGTCTTTTGCCTCATCCTGGCAGGGGTCAATATTGCCATTTCAGATGAAATACAGAACTGGAGGGAAATTGCAGATTAATATTAAAATGCTATGCGATGTCTGCTTTGCTGGACTAGAGAGCCATTTTCTGTTGGTGGCTGCCTTGTCTAATGTAGAGGTGTAAATTTTGATAATGTTTATAAGGAGGAATAATAACAATACACTGATGCAGAATAATGGAGCAACTCCAAGTGTTCATGTACATGTGTGCCAGAACTGGCAGTGCTATGATTGTCCTGGTATTGGTAATAGCAGCCTTCCAGTGCAGTTACTATGAGACCTCCGTGTCCTCTTTCCAATACCTTCTCTGTCCAATAGCTTGTGCAGAAGTGTTTGCTTTATTCCAGTGGTGCAGAGAAACGGATTTAAAGCAAGTAAAGGAAGCAAAATTTTGTAAAAGGGGAAGGAGAGGTTTCATCCCTTAATTACTATCTGGGAGAATTGGATTCCCATTAATCTCCTCTGTTTCCGTTGTGACAGTAAATGTATTACTTAACTAGAGTTGTCATAGGAAATTGCTAACTTTCTATTCCTTGTTTCCAGTGTACTTGCTGTAGTGAATTTTAGAAATATAACCCTGAATGTTTACAGGTTCAGTTCAGTCAAGGGAAACTAATGCCAAGTACCTTGGAAATTTGTGTCCTTACTTGCAATCGTGGATAACATCTTGTAATTTGATAGTGCTCAGGGAAAAGTGAATGAGCATATTTCCTGGATTAAATAGGGCTGAGGTTCATGACAAGTGTAGGAGATGCTCTGTTGTGGGGTGTACAGAGAAGTCTAGATGATGCAACCTCTCTCTGTTTTTCTTTGTCTTCCAGGCTTCTCTCTGGACAAAGTTATGACTTTCATCCATTGTAGGTACATTTGCTAATAGAGTTTTCCCTTCCCAGGGAACCATGTTTTTTTCTTTACCTTTAATAATGATCTTCTGGTAGCAGGTAGGGAACAGTGGCCTTCAGTTCTTCTATGTCACTGTGAGCAAATTCTGCAAAATGAGATTGTATTAGGACTGTACAGGATTAAGAGGAGTTGGAGTGGGGAAGTGGATGAAGAGAGAAATATAGATGAAAAGTCACTGATATTTAACCAGTTTTTCCCCTTCCTCCCTTTTAACTTGCAGATATCCTTGATTTGCAGAAAGCATCTCAGAATGTTGTGTCAAGCTGCTCTGAGCCCTGTTGTCCGTTCCCCTGGATGGTGCTTTGTGTTGTCTCCACGTGCCGTGGCAGCCATTCCCCATTCATGTATGTATGAGAGACAGCACACTTTTCTAGGACTGCTGGTCACTGTGTCTGGGCATGTCTGGGCTCTTTGCTGTGGTGAAAGGAAAATCATCTCATTAACATCATTCAGACTTACAACCTGTGAAGTGAACAGTGGTTGAAGCTCTACTTTCTTGATGTTACTTGCTCCCTTAACCCAGTAGCATTCAGCTGGATGACTGAGTTTGTGTGTTTTTCATTCTGATATGGATTTCAAGCAAGAAATGAGTTGTAAAAGTTCTGCTACTCTAAAAGTTCTTTGTTTCAACCTCATACATTCCTGGAGAACAAGATCTAATTATATCTGCTCCCCCATCTACATTTTCAGCCCATCAGATGTCTTCAGTAAAGCAAGGTGCAACGCTCAAATTTATTTGCATTAGATAAAAGTGGAAATATGCATGCAGGAAGCCTGAGTGTAAATACACAGGTGCCCTGTAAATAGCTCTTCCCTGAAAATCTAACCTGAGAGAACTGTTCAGTGTCTGTTTGATGAGTGGACTGAAATAGAATTGGCAAGGATAGATATACTCCCATTAGGTCAAGAGATTAGCTGTTATTCCTTGTGTGCAAGGTCAGTTTCCCATTGGTCTCTATGTTAACAGTTCTCTTTTATTAATAATTATATGAATTAAATGTTGAAATCTTGAAAATGCTAGACTTGGTTTTTATGAGCTACAGCTCTGTTGACTTCTATATTTGTAATATTTCTAAATATCTCTAATTTTCCAAAGTCCATAATTTTCACAGCATTAACTGTGAGTTTATTCCTAAAGATTGAGGGTATCCAGCAGTGGAGCAACTCTTGCTACTTCATCAGTTGTGATTTAAAGCTGGAGTCATCCAACTTATGTGATAACCCAGTTATCACAGGGGTCTTTTTTTGTTCTCCACTGTTTTCTGTTTGTTCTCCGCTGTTGTTTTCAGTTCTGTTCAGCTCAGGTGTATTTTGAAATTCTGCTTCTTTACTCCTGAGAAACAAGCTGCAGGCAGGTTACATAAAAGGATCTGTGGTGCCAAATGCATAAGTATGCTTCATATGTTTCTATGTTTCTCCTTCTTTATTAAGGGAGTAAATCTGTTGACAAGGTACAAGATACAAAAACTGAGATGCCTACAGACCTATTTGTCCAAAACATGGGCTGGGTGGCTTTGTCAGTTCCTTCCTAATTGCATGCGGAGCGAGTTAATGGGCTTGCATCACCAGAAATGTTTGGCATACGTAAAATGGGAGCTGATTTCATATCTCAGTTCAGTGTAAAATAAACAAAAAAGGCAGATTTATGCAGCCATAGAGTAAGATTAGCAATTAGGACTTCAGTGGAGATGATTTAAGTTCTCTGCTTGTTCTAGAACTGTTGTCTTTCCCCTTTTTCTGAAAAAACAAGTTGTTTCTTTTCAGATACTGGATATCCCTCAGCAGATGCCTTCTTGGAACCTTCTAAACCCTAAATCTCTAGCCAAGAGAATTGGAAACACATTGTTTTTACTCCTTTCTGGTTATATTGTGTAGGATAGGCAAATACTAAATAGTAAGCTATAATACTGGAAAGAACAATTAAACTGAACCCTTTCACCCAGTTTTTTGTAGACCTTATTTACATTCACAAGTATTCCTTGGTGAAAATGAGAGGCAAATAAAACTCCTCTCAAAATTCCATTTCCTACTTTTATTTGTGTGACATATTAGTGCAACCCTCATTTATGATCAATAATTTGAGTTTCTTCTGTGTCTATAATGAACACAATACTTACTTAATTAAAGCATTGTTAAATTACAAGCTTCTCTTTTAGGTAGCACAGTGTTCATTCCTATCTTTCTCCAGGAGAAGTAACATCAAGAATAGCCACTTTAGGTTATAAATGAATCTATTTTGTATTTTAGAGCATCAAAATTAGAGATAGTGAACGTATGAAAAAAAATCAGGTAACTGACCATGGCATAGGATTCAGTTTACTGATTTGTAAATAAGCCTCTGCATCTTCAGATGAGACACTGGTTAGGACTGACTAGAGTAAAATAGTTCAGTTGTAAGTCGTCTAGTCCCACTGCCTGATGCTTCAGAGCTGCCCAAAAGCTGAAGAACACTATTGAGGACATTGTCCAAAGGCCTCCTGAACACTGCCATGCTTGGGGCACGACTGTGTCTCCTGTCCCAGGCTTTGGACACCAGCACACGACTCTGAGTTTGTATGTTCTTCCCCCTTCAGCTGCCCCTACTTAAGTATTGTGCAAAAATACCTGACTTAGAGGTGTTGTAAAAGCTGTGTTTCTTTTCTTCCTAACAGTCAAGCTTTCTGTGTTACTACAGACAGGAAAACTCTGTAACTGTATCTAATGAGGCAAGGCAAAGGAGACTGTTTTTAGGACTGGTACTTGTGGTCTGAGCTGTATGGGCTCTTTCAGTTTGGTCTTCTAGATTACCAGAGTCAGAGCTCTGTGATGCATGGGATATTGCCTTCTGTACCTTATGGGTGGTTAGTGCTGCTCGGATGGTACTGGTTCTCACTTTGTTTTGATGAATTGAAAGCTACTTCTCATTCCCAGTCACTGGGAAGTGTGTGTTGTGAGCTTTAGCCTTGGAAAGGGAGGAAACATTACATGACTTCAAGGGCCTAAAGTCTGAGTGAAACACTTAAAACTGCTTTTCTTTTTTCTTCCTTTCTTTCTCCATAGACCTCCATCACCATAACCAAAAATTAAGGAATGAATCCATCCGTTGTTGGAGCAACATTCCCTTTCTCACAGTGCCACTCAGCCGTGCCCATGGAAAATCCTTTGCACACCGGAGTGAGCTGAAGCACGCCAAGAGGATTGTGGTGAAGCTGGGTAGTGCTGTTGTGACCCGAGGAGATGAGTGTGGCTTGGCCCTTGGGAGGCTGGCTTCAATTGTAGAGCAGGTAATCCTGTGCCTGAGGGTTTGTTTTGACTTCAGATATTGGGTGATTGTTGAGCGGTACAAAAGATTGTAGTAAATGCTCTTTTTCAACCTCTTGTGCTGTGGTTCCATAAACCAGGTAGCTCAGGACATCATTGTTTGAAGGTGTGATGGGTTGACCCTGACCACCAGCTAAGCATCCACACAGATCCTTGTTTGCTCCCCATACCTCTGCTCCACCACCAGTGGAACTGGGAAGACAAAGGGAAGAGCAAAAAATTAGAAAACTGATGGGTTGAAATAAACACAGTTTAATAAGTGAAGAAGGGGGTAAAAAACCCAAGTGATGCTGAGGCAATCGCTCACTACCTCACACAAGCAGACAATGCCCAGCTGGTCCTTGAGTGGTGGCCAGCTTGGAAGACAACCCCCTGCCTTTTGCTGTTCTGCAACCCATTTTGTTGCAGTGCGTGACATCACATGGTTTCACATGCCCCTTTTGTCAAGTCAGCTCCCCCATATGTGTCTTCTCTGAACTTTGTGCCCAGCCCCTCGCCTGCCTTCTGGGTTGGGATGTAGTGGGAAAAGGAGAGCCTTGATGCTGTGCAAGTGCTGTCCTCCATGGGGAAAAAGATGGCTTTGATGCTGTGCAAGCACTATTTAGCAATAGACAAAGCATGGAAATGTTATCAAAGCATTTATTAGTTTTAGAACTGAAATCCAAAACACAGTACCATAGACCCCTATAAAGAAAGTTAACTCCATCTGGACCAGACTCAGTGTAGTGGGAGAGTTTTGCACAGTGACTGGGGTATTAGTTGGCTGTGGTGGGAAGGTGGTACTGAAGTTTGTGAGCTCTGCAGAAAAAGTCAACCCTTCTTGATTACCTGAGCATTTACAGAGTTCCTCCAGGGAAAAGCTTAAAACCTCATTACTTCTAGGAAAAACTTACGGGATCAACTCGTATTTGTTCTCCAAAATGAAATGATTACTTTGGCAACAATTGGACATGTTCCTTCTGAGAAGTAAAGTTAACATTATAAATCAAATTCATATAAGACATTTAGCTTTAGGGATTTGAAAGGAATCTGGCCAGATACATGTAAGGAAGAAGTAATCCTCTTATTTTTTGAATTGCCCTCTCCACTTCTAGAATTCAAAGTTGCTGTATAATGGCAGTAACTTTGGGAGTGGATGGTGAATAAGAAGGTTGGTGGAAGATACAACTGCTACTTTACAGTTTTTCATATCTTTTCCTTGTCTATAGCAATGGAGGTGGAGAGGTGAGGGATGTAGAGGTGCTACCATGTAATGTGTATTCTGAAGATTCAAGCATGATTCTGTCATAAAAGCTGGTACTGTGAAAAAAAGGTTTAGAAGAAGCTGTAGATGGCATGCAGTCCTTGGCATAGCTCCGAAGTGGGTAGGAGGGTGTGCAGAAGTATCCTAAAGGGTAGTTGCCTTGCTTTGTGCATCCTTGGATAAAGCACAGCACTCGTGTCAGCAATAACCGGTGAGCATAAGCACAGCCAGGACTGTCGTGCTGGCAGTGATCATACACCGGGCCCTGTTTATTGTTTTCTGTACTTACAGGTCTCAATGCTGCAAAACCAGGGCCGAGAGATGATGATTGTCACCAGCGGTGCTGTAGCCTTTGGAAAGCAGCGGTTGCGTCATGAGATCTTGCTTTCTCAGAGTGTGCGGCAAGCGCTTCATTCAGGCCAGAGTCAGCTGAAAGACATGGTGAGAGGCTGGTGACACTTGTCTTTCCTTAAATGTTGGGTGCTACCTGCTTCAGTCACTGTCTGACAGTTGCTCTTCATAGGCTATTCCAGTGTTGGAGGCCCGAGCCTGTGCAGCAGCTGGCCAGAGTGGACTCATGGCCCTCTACGAGGCCATGTTTACACAGTACAGCATCTGTGCAGCTCAGGTAAGGCATTCCTTCCTTCCTAGGCTGACTTGCTGGTTTTGGGGCTTATTATTGTCATATAAACAGTACCTTATACAGGACTGCCTTGCTAAGTATTTCTGACATGGAGTTATCCATCGTCAAGATAAAACAAATATGTTTTTTCCTTCTGAAGTTCAGGTGTGTCCTGCTCTTACATAATGGGTAGAGTCTGTTAAGGTCTCTTCACAAAAGCTGAATGCTGAGCCAAAATGAGGTTTAAAAATCACAAGTGGTTGAACTGCCATACATTCTGTAAAGCAGGTGGAAGTGCATATCCACACTTCAGAACTTACTGCCCATCTGCTCCTCGAACCTTTCCAGCTTGTGGACGATGGTTTCCCTAGTCTGGGACTTATACTGAAGGCTGCAACTCTTAGCAATTGAACTACTCTTCAACAGGCTTTGCTCATCTTAAATACTCTGAGAATACAGAATTGTATTAACTGTAAGGCCTTATTTGTTTAGACACTTCTAATGAGTGTAGGAGCCTAGGATGAAGTCTTTTGTGGAGGAACTTCTTCCTGAAATATGGCAGAGCTGATATGGCTAAAATGTTTACAATATAGCTAAAAATCACTAGAGGTCATGCTGGATTAGAATCTTGTTCAAGTCTGTAGACACCTATCATTTCTTCGATATAAATGAGTTCATTGCCCCTGCCAAAAAGGTCAGAGTACACCTGGATTTCAAGTGGTATTGTAACGTTTGTGTGCTGGAGTTGTTTGCTTAGTTCTCAAATGTCCAATTACAGAGTAAAACTGAAATAACAGTCTCTCCAGAGCAGACATTGAGGGTTTTCTTCGTCTTAAAATACCAAGAAGAAAGGGATGGTATCTGCATGTGGGAGGCTTTAATAATAAGATTCTTTCAGAAAAGCAAGTGAGTTTTAATGAGCTGAAGAGAAGTCTTGAAATAAAGCATCCCTTCTGCTTACTACAAGTAGGAACATGAAACTGGGAGGCAAACCAGGAAAGGCAACATCTTTAATAGTCTATTGAATTGTGTAGGTCTTAGTAGTTACCATCAGCATCTGTGTTCCGATTGCCTTTTTTTTTTTTTCAAATTCACTTCTGCAGCATGTGACCTGTCAGCTTGAGAAAGGCCATTCTAGGCTCCAGTGGAAGTTAAGGCATATAAACCTATAATGTTGTGGAAAGAATATTTCTCACTTGTATATACCAAATCCTTTAAATATGGCTTGTGTTTCTTTAGTGACCCAAAAGGCATGACTTCTCTGCTATGATATGTTAATGTATGTTTATGATTCTGTTCTCAGGAGGGGTGTTAGGCTAAATATTTTTTTCCTTCCTTTTAGATTTTAGTTACCAACTTGGATTTCCATGATGAACAGAAGCGTCGCAACTTAAATGGAACATTACATGAGCTTTTAAGGATGAATATTGTCCCTATAATTAACACTAATGATGCTGTTGTTCCACCTCCAGAGCCAAACAGTGATCTCCAGGGGGTAAATGTGGGTAAAGTATTGCACGGGGGTGGCTCCTGCTTGCAGATGGTACAGCTGTAGTGTGTACTTGACTATTGCCATAACTGGGGGCCTCTGAAGCCTAGAGCAGGGAAGCACACATGCAGAATTAGCATGTGAACAGAAGGTACTGGAAGACTGTGCTGACTTGTCTGTACCTAGCACGATGATACCTTGTTGTGGGGTGAAAGCATGGCAGATAATGTCTGCTCTGCGAAAAACAAGCATGCCTGGTTTGGTTTTTCACTGAATACTTGAAGTTGGAAGAGACTTGTGCGGGTCATCTAGTCCAGCACCTCTGCTTAAAGCAGGGTCAGTTAGTGCCTCTTGCTCTGTCCCTGAGCACTGAGGTGGAGAATGAAGGTACTGATCCCACTGCTTGCCATTCTGGTATTGCTTTATTGCATTCCAAAAGCAGATGTGCTTTCACACAAAGATCACCTTCAAAGTTCAAGTGGGTGTGAACAAAGTAGCTCAGGAGGGGTTGTTAGTGCTGAGGTAACTTGCTTTTGTATGTTGCCACCAAATGTTTCTTACACCCCCGCTCCCACGTGCATTGCAGGTGATCAGTGTGAAGGACAACGACAGTCTGGCAGCACGACTGGCTGTGGAAATGAAGACTGATCTCCTGATTGTTCTCTCCGACGTAGAAGGTTTGTGAGTAATTTCTTTAATTTCTATTTAGTTTTAGTGAAGTTTTACATCAGATTGTCAAACCAACCCTTTTTTAGTGTATTACTGATCTCTTCAGCTCATCTCTTTTATGGGGACAATTGTGAAATACTCCTTAAGGCCTGTACCCCCTGCTGATGCTGCGGTGTAAACCAAAGGCTGTTGATCCTGCTGTTGAATGTGGGTGGGTGAGAATGCCTGTGAACCTGAGACTTGTTCAGAACCCAGAATACCGTGTGTACTGTGGTACTTCTGTCAACTTCTAGAGTTGTATGATAGTCAGGAGCACTCTGCAGGATAAAGGCTGTGTATAGTGCCAGGAATATAAACCAAACAACCATTCTACAATAGTTTGTTTTTTCTGGCAGCAGGTTCTGTCTTTCAGTGAGTTACTAGCACAAGTCCTGGTCATTGCTTTCCGGATACCTGAATCTTCCAATCCTTTTCTGTCCCAGACTTCCGACCTGCAGTGCTCTAGTCTAACCTATGCTGTTGTGACACACACCTGCTACCTATGGATGTTGAACTTCCTTCTCTAGAGAGAGGAGGGTAGTGGGTGCAGTTTCACGTCAGTGTGGACCACATCTCCCAAGTCACAGACTTTTCATTTTCTCCAGATGGGTTTCTTTCAGTGGATTCTGGACTGAGGAAGAAGGAGGTGTCCTTCCATAAACACAGTTTCTTCTAGCAGATTCAACCAGGTTTCATGGTCAGTTCTAGTTGAAGTGACTGTCTGAGAACAGCTCATAAAAGCAGTAGTTAAAAACAGCTTGTAAAAAAAAATTAACACCCAGCACACCCATCCTGCAAGCTTATTCACTCAGTGTGACATCTTGTTTATGGAAAGGTATGTGTCCTCTCCTTCTCAAGCTGTCAAAAATGGACACAGATAGTCTGCACTTGTGCCCTCTAATTTGTCATGGCAGTATTTGTTCACATAGAATTTCTGGGAAGTGTGGTGGTACAGTTCAAGTTTGATGTGTCACTCAACTCCAAACATAGTTACATAAAATTATTTGATTTTAAAAAATATTAGTAGAGTATGTCTTTAGAGTGTTGTGTTCCTTCTTAGCAAAATTGTGAACCCTTTTTACATGTTTCTGAATTGCCCAGTTTCTCACTATAGAACCCAGCATTCAAGAATATCAGCTGAGGCTTTGGTGAGGAGGACTGTCCTTTGTCTTTTCAGTTGGGAGCTTGTGTATGTAAGCCCTGATGCTGAAGTTATAAAAGCTGTAAACTGTCTCTCTAACCCCAACCAAATGTCACTACCTCCCAGCTTGCATGCTGCTATTCAGCATGTGGGTTTTTGCTTTCTTATTTGTTAGGCTTTCAATAAACCTATAATTCTTGAGACTGCCTGTGAAGTGTTTCATGCTCTCAGTCCCACAAAAAGCAGGGTTCAGTGAACGTTTTCAATCCTTAAAAGTGGAATACAGCTTTTTAGCCTCATGTTGGTTGATTTGTTTTGTTGTTGTTTTTTTTTTTTTTTTCTTTTTTTCATGTGTGAGCTTTGGACATGAGTCTATATAACTGACTTTTGGTATTTATTTCAGGACTCTTTGACAGCCCTCCAGGATCTGATGATGCAAAGCTCATTGACATATTCTACCCAGGTGACCAGCAGTCTGTGACATTTGGAACCAAATCCCGAGTGGGAATGGGTGGCATGGAAGCCAAGGTAGAAATGTGGAATGTTTGTTTTGGTTTTGGGAAGGAAAAGGGAGCTGGATGAGATGATTGTGCTTTGTGCCAGCTGCTCACATGGATCTTAACAGGCTGCAGAAATGGGCAGACAGGACTTTATGAATTCAATACCAGGAAATTCTGAGTCCTGTGTCCAGAGAGGAACAGCTCCAGTCACTGGTGTGGGCTGGGGAGATGATTGCCTTGAAGGCAGGTTCAGTAGAGAGGACAGAGGGCATCTGGGAGACCTCAAATCGAGCATGAGCCAGCAATGTGCCCTTTGGGCAAAGCAACCCAAACAGATTCCTGGGTTGCATTAGAAAGGACACAGCCAGCAGGAAATTATTGTTTTCATCTCCTTAGCACTAGTGAGACCATGTGTGTAGAGTTGTGTCTGGTCCTGGACACTGCAGTACAGGAGGGATGTGGCCTGAGACAGTGAAACCACTGGAGAGCCATGGATAGGATTAAAGAATTGGAGCATCTGTCATATTGAGAGAGACTGAGAGCTAGGACTGTTTGCAGTGGAAAAGAGAAGTTTTGTTTATAAATGCCCCAGGGGAGGGTGTAAAGAAGACAACCAGATTCTTCTCGGTGGTATCCAGGAAACAGACAAGATACAGTGGGCACAGACTGAAATACAAGTAATTGAACTGAAATGAAAGATTTTTACAGTGAGATTGCTGAAGCACAGGAACAGGTTTCCAAGAGAGCCTATGGATTGTCTGTGTTTGGAGATGTTGAAGACCTGACTGGATAGTGTCTTGAGTAACTTACTCTAGTTGACCCTGCTTTGAGCAGGTGGTTGGAGTATGATCTCCAGAGATCCTTTCCAGCCTCAGCTATTTTCTGAGTATCCTGAAATGGGTATATAAGTTCCTTAGCTTTTCTCCTAGGTCCAATTGAATTGAAAAGAGCAATTAATGAATTACAGTCCTGTAGTTTGTTAAATCTGACATTTGGAACTATATTAGTTATTTTTTAAATTAAAATAAGAGTCGGTCCTCAGCTCTTTCTTATGTGATAATCCAAAGACTTTGGGAATCCCTGTCATTTAAATCTGATGTGGTACTTCCCTCACCTTTCTGAGTTTGTACATGTACTGTTTGCCTCTTAAGGATATATTGGTGGAGACCAAGATACTTCAGGTTTTGGGTGCAAGATTAGTAGAGGTGGGAGAGCTGATGGCTTTTAGTGCTGTGTACAGTGTGCTCTCAGTATTCATTGCTGTGGGTACATGGACATGGGTGTGGTGTGGTACTTCAGCACATGTCTCTCATGAGGCTGAGAGATACACTACCGTGGGATTAATTGCTGCAGGCTTCCAAAGGACACATCTGGAAAGTTGTCTGCAAAAATTGAAGTAGATTTTGAATAAGAAGGAAAAGACCAAAGTAAAATTCTTCACCTATCATCTTATTGTATATTTCCTTTTCTAAAGAGTTAGGTACGGCACACTTCAGTATCTGAGCATGGACTGGAAGGTGGCAAAAGGAGGAGGCATTTCTGACTATGAGATGTACAGATCTTATTCAGAAACTCTTTCTGCTTATCCGGCTTCTAGAATAGTTTAAATGGTTCCAGGTATTAAAATGAAAGGTGCCAAGGTCAGAGAGTACTTTTATTGAAAAATAATAATCTGTTAGAATTATTTGGTGTCCTTAAGTCTGAGTCACATAGAGGCAAATCTCCATGCAGGTGTTGTAACAAAAATTTGTTACAGTGGAGAAGTGGTGATACTTTTGGAATACTGTAACATCAGTAACAGAAAACAGATGGTGGCTCAAATAACAAATCTTGATTATCAGCCTGAAATTTGAGCGAAAATGAAGCAATTAGTGGTCTTTTGGTAGCTGAGTTTGACATGATAGGCCTGTCTGCCATTGGTGTCTCACAGTGAACATGGACTGTAGTATTGAATTGTAGAACCATATTAGGGAAGCACAGAAGTGAGGAAGCAGAGAAGCTTTTGCAATGAAATAAATGACACATAATTATAGTAGTGAATAATGTTGGCCATATTTCGGTTGGGAAAAGAAATGAAGGAAACCACAGGCAGTACCTCTTCAGCAGGTAACATCTGGGATTTGAGTTTGTAGGTTTGTTTTTTTTTTTGGCATGAACCAATGAAATGTTGAAGGAGGGTAAATTTTAGAGAAATCATGTTGTGATGTCTTAAGCAATGGCTCAAGTGTGTGGGAAGAGACTAATATTAGGACTAATAAGTATCTTGGAATTCCAAAGGACTCTTACTAATAATCCATTCCTTCTGTAAATTTAACATACTGTAGAAGGACTAAGCAAATTTCAGTTTTCCAACACTGAAGTTCAGAAAGGGAACGTGTCTCCCTTCATATAAGGGCAATGCCTACAAAGATACTGCCCCTAAATTTCTTAGAGCTCTTGTTGATCATGGTCCTGCCTCCCCACCCACCCTCCATGACAACCTTTACTAGGCAGGGGACTGGTAGTATTGGGGATTTCAGTTCTCATCTGTCTGTGGACATAATATTGTTCTGGCTTCTTGCCTTAGATCTTATAGAATCATAGAATCACAAAAGTTGGAAAGACCTCTAAGATAATTGAGTCCAGCTGTGTTCACCACTAAACCATATCCCCAAGTGGCCACACATGTTTTGAACACCTCCAGGGTGGTCCACTGCCCTGGACAGCCCCTTCCACTGCCTGACCATACATTTCAGTGAGAAAATTTATCTTAATAAATATCCAAGCAGACCCTCCTCTGGCCCAGCCTGAGGCCCTTCCCTCTGCTCCTGTCCCTGTTCCCTGGGAGCAGAGCCTGACACCCCCCAGCTCCCCCCTCCTGGCAGGGACTTGCAGAGCCAGAAGGTCCCCCCTGAGCCTCCTTTTCTCCAGGCTGAGCCCCCCCAGCTCCCTCAGCCCCTCCTGCTGCTCCAGCCCCTTCCCAGCTCCGTTCCCTTCCCTGCACACACTCCAGCCCCTCAGGGTCTCTCCTGTCTGAGGGTCCCAGAACTGTCCCCAGCACTGGAGGTGCCTCAGCGGTGCCAGCACAGGGACAGTCCCTGCCCTGGGACTGTGCCCACATTGGGCTGGCACAGCCCAGGGGCCATCGGCCTCTTGTCAACCTGGGCACACCTGGGCTCATGTCCAGCCATTGTCACCAGCACCTGCAGGACCTTTCCCAACTTTCCAGCTCCTCTGCCCCAGCCTGGAGCGTTCATGGGGTTGTGGTGACCCAGGGGCAGGACCCAGCACTGGCCCTTGTGGAACTAATCCTGTTGGCCTTGGCCCATGGTTCCAGCCTTATTACATGTTTTGCTTCTGTACGTTGCTTAGTACAGTGCAGTCCTGGCCTTTTAAGATGATTCCTAGCTGTTACACTTATTGAATCCTCCAAAATAACAACATAAAAGGGGAAGAATGTCAAATAAGAAGCATATAATTCAGAACTGAAAAAGTGTGAAGTCTTCAAATAGACTCTATTCAAAGAAACAACTGTCAAGCCAGTAGGTGTACTCCCAACCAAAGTGTTGAATCAATTAAGTAAAAAAGTTCAATAAGAAGCTGAGTAGGAAAAAAGGTAAAAACTTTGTGTGGAAACCTGAGTAACCCTTCAGCAAACTTCATGGCTTCACCAGAAGTTTATAAGCAATGACAATACCTCTACATCTTAATCAGACCACCAAGGAGTGCTTAGACTGATTGGACTGTAAGGGAGTAATGCAGACAGTTAATGGTATTGAATAATATTTTAATATTATACGGTAATATTACATAGTAATGGTCAGAACTTGAGCAAGAACAGTGCTCCGCAGTACAGGTAATATCATGTGGTCACTTAAAGTGGATTTAGGAAATCCATGAAAACTAATCAATGTCAGAAAAAATGGCAACAGAATATTTTCAAAAGAGAAATTTGGGTTTCTTCAAAGAGTAATAAGAACTTTCAATGTAAAATAATGGTAAGAAAGAACATATGACCAATGTGCCCTTGCAGAAGTCTTGAAAAAAGCAGACTGTTAGAAAAATTTGAAGTATGCTCATAAAGGGGCAGCTGGTTAAGGAAAGGAAGGTAAAGTACAAATACATGATCTCATTCAATGCTGTGTTATGGAAATTCCTGAAGTGTGCTGATTGCTCTTTGAAAGCAGAAGTGATCAGTCTGGGGATCAGAGTGGGCCAAGAAGTCTTGTTGTGAGTGGTGACTCAAACAACAAGTGAATTTCTTGGAATTGGCTTTATTCTTTGCTGTAGGTGAAAGCAGCTCTGTGGGCCCTCCAAGGAGGCACCTCTGTAGTGATTGCAAATGGAACCCACCCGAAGATCTCAGGTCATGTCATCACAGATATTGTGGAAGGGAAAAAAGTTGGAACCTTTTTTTCAGAGGTAAAACCTGCAGGTGAGTACAGAAATAATGTGTACATTGAGAGTTGTAGAGATTTCCTGAAGAGCAAGGATCTAAAGGTTTGAAATCCCTGCCCTTGTTCCCTTTGTGACCTTTGCAGCATAGGACAAATGTGGAGTGATACTTCAGGCTTGCACTTTAAGCCAAGTGAATTTCTTTGTGTTTGATAATCCTTAATGGATTTCTTGTATGAATGTGTCAAATCATTCTTTGAACCGTCTGTCACTATGGTCAAGAGCCTTTTTGGTTAGTCCCACTATAATAAATTTGTATCAGCAGTAAAGCTTTCAATCTTGTGACCCCACTCCAAGTGACTTACAAAGACAGCAAACAGCAAAAGTTCCTGTGGACTCTGTGGTGTTTACTCCAGTCCTCTTTTCCAAAAAATCTTCCAGGAAACACACTTCGGAAATTCAAGTAACTTTCAGAAATCAGTTGTATCTGCTTACATACATATCACTTTTCTTGAAGAACACCGAAAAATACCATACTTTGTAAAGTATGACATCGCCTTAAAAAGGTGTTTTAACATGTCTTAAGTAAGTCTAATAAATCATGTGTCTGCAAGTTCTTCTCTTATACTTGCCACTACACCTCTTTGTATGTTCCATAACATTGAAATTCCTACTCTGGCTATTTCCATGGGACCCTTCTTTAAACAGAAGTTGGGTTGTATTTATCACCTTCAAGTCATCTGGTTTACAGGCGATTTCAGGAGAGTTAAAAATCACGACTTAGTTTATCTGAGTTACTTGTGAACTCTTGGGGGAAATGCTGCCTGAACATGATGATTTGTTTTGAAACAGGAACATAAATGACCTGTTTCATATCATTTCAGAACCTTTTTTCTATAATGCATACAGGGAGAGACAGAGGGAAAGCCATTTTTCTGTGAGCTGTTAGAGAATACAGAATTGGGCTTTGGCTCCCATTATTGTTCCTATGTTCCCATGCATGCATTCCTGAGCTGGATACTTAAACTTTTCAAACCTTGCCTGCTTTCTTTTGTAAGGCTGCTGTGCCTTGAGACATATCCTGTTGTTCTTTTACCCTTTGTTCAGTCTTTTTGCTACATGGTGCACACTTGTCTCTGACGCAGGGACAGAATCTCTGTGGTGACTCTTTACACAGGGACCACAGTAGTATTTTTGGGTTGGGCACAGATTTTTTTCAGTATGTAACTTTTTTCTTGAATTTGTCTATTTAAGACTCTGTACCTGCTTTCCTATTCTGAGCAAAGAATGGGAAGATGGAAGGCCTAGTGTTCACTTCTACATATGCTTTTAATTTGTCTGCATGACATGGTGTGAATTTTTTTTTGCAGGCCCTACAGTAGAACAGCAGGCTGAGATGGCTCGAGGTGGTGGCAGGACTCTGGCAGCTTTACAGCCTGAGCAGGTGACAGAACAATATGGTACCTACTTGTTAAGACTGTGCATGTGTGACAAGTTTACAACATGGATTTATAACATAAATGGGCCCCTTGGGACAAGAACCTATTCTTTGTATGCCAGGTCCATCATTTGTGTTGTAGCATGCTTAGAGATGGGAAAAGCAAAAAGATAATGTACCTTGGGTCTGTGAAGTAAAAACATGCTTTCATGTGGGGTTTATAAAATTTCTGATGATGTCAAATAGCACAGAGAAATTAATTGTGGTCAGAGCTGCTGAAGAATTGATGGGAGTAACTTGCTCCATTCCACTCCTTTGTGAAGTTCAGCATACAACATGCAAGCAAAAGCAGAGCTGTAGGTAATCTTATGCAAGATGTGGCATAAGGTGCTCCTAAAGGAAGAATGTGTGAGTTTGGTGAAGAACACTGGGCATGGAAAGCAAGATAATGAAAACCAAAGTAAAGGTTGAAGCAGTGTTCAGCCTTATTTTTCAATATGGTGCAGCCTGGAGAAATCAGCTGACTAGTTTTGGGAGAGTTGACAGTGAGAGAATGTGTCAGCATAAATGGACAGTAGGGCCCAGATGTCAAACGGCTGAGACTTTGTGTGAGAAGTAAGTTCAGAAACTCTTTTCTCTTCCAGAGAGCGGAGATTATTTATCGTCTTGCTGACTTACTAACTGACCAGAGAGAAGAAATTCTCTTGGCAAACAAAAAGGACTTAGAAGAAGCTGAAAATAAAGGTAATATTTCAGATCCTTCCATGGTAATAATATCATCTTGAACCTCTCTGGGCCTCAAAACAAATGAGCAGAACTAGAACCTTCTGTCACCTGGGACTGGGTCCCATGGTTTGCACAGATTAGTGAACCCAGGGCTTTGAGAGCTTATCAGTGTAAACAGCTGCAGCTTCCTTTGTTATGTAAAACAGATGCCTTCATCAGAGAAGATACCAAGGCCCTGCAAAATACCTGGCGGTGTATTGTGGGGGGAAAAAAAAAAAAAAAAAGGAATAGAACAAATATTATCTCTGTTACTGTCATGCATAGAGTGAGTATTTTATGGGCTGGTTAAGATGATGTTTGGCTCCTGAGGGGAAGTCTATTGTCTCTACACTGAAGTTGATGTTCTCCAAAAAGACCTGTCTCCCCTTCTGATTGAGGAAGGTTCTCTTTAGGTGTCTTGGATTAAGCCCATTCTTCTGCATTAGATGGATGCATTCATTGAGGAGCTGGAATTGAGATGTGTACACATTGGCATAGCAAATAGGTGAAAAGGATACATCATTAATTGCAATACTCTGTGAGAGATACCAGGGAACCGTTTTTTACTGCCCAGAGTATTTTGAGAGGACGTTGCTGGGTTAACTTAGTGTCTAAATGTGCTCAGACTAGAAAATTCAGACAATTCTTGCCCAGTCTCACAGAGAATGCTGTGCATGTGTCTCTGCTTTGGTATTTCTGTCTGTGAAATAAAAAGATGAAATTACTGCCCAGACCTTCCAGAAATACTGCAAGGGTAGAATCTAATCTGGAAGAAATTCAGACATTCAACAGTACTTGAAACAGGACAAACCTTATTTTTGTAGATCTTGCTGTTGCTTCATGTACAAAGCCACTTAAACCAGATTAAGTGAAAATGTGGGGGTGAAAAAGCTGTCATACTTCAGTGGTTTTATTGTGCCTACCAAATTTAATGCTGTGTGTTTTTCATCTCAGGGAGGCTACTTGATGAGGTGTGGGAAATACCTGAATTTTCCTGAGGTTCAGCACTTGCTTAAGTCACTTTTGCTTGCGCCTAGGCAGACCAGTCTCTCTCCAGCACAACTTTCTCTTTCTTTCAGGGAGGTTGGCCCTTCCTTTGTTGAAGCGCCTGAGTCTGTCCACGTCGAAGCTGAACAGCTTGGCCATTGGTCTGCGTCAGATCGCAGCATCCTCGCAGGACAGTGTCGGCCGCGTGATCCGCAGAACACGGATAGCAAAGGCCCTAGATCTGGAGCAGGTGACAGTGCCCATTGGTGTCCTCCTTGTGATCTTTGAGTCTCATCCAGACTGTCTTCCACAGGTATGTAAGGTGGGCAGATTACACTGCTGGGAATTCTTTGATGAAAGAAAGGGTGAGGGTATTTCTGTTGGTGAGCAATTGAGAGACTGCAAGAAGTGTTCTTTCAAAGGACTCTTGCTTGGATTCTCCTGCAATTGATTTTGTTGGCACCCCTATGTTTTCTGCAGAGATATTTTCAGAACTTGCTTCTGCAGTGTTCAATTGATCAGGCCTACGGTTTTTTGTTGTCTTTTTTTTTGAGGGGAGGAGGAAGCTGGTTTTTTTCTGTTTGGTTGGTTTTTTGTTGGTTTTTGGGGGGTTTTTTTTGGTTGTTGGTTGGTTGGTTTGGATGTTTCTTTGGGGGAGGGAAGAAGTTTGGTTTTTTTTAAACCTGACATATGGAAAGAGTTATCTTGTATTCAGGTGGTGCAGGTCCTGCATGTGTCTTAACAAATGTGTGTTCTGTGCCCAACTCATGGTTTGGGGGGCTCCTCACAATATGTGCTGATTTTCTCTGTACACAGCTGAACTGCAGGCTGGGATTAACCAGGAACTAGCTAATATAGATGCTAGGAATTAACAGTAGCTGTTAGGAATATATGATTTAAAAAAAATTGAAAAAGGCTGAGCACAGAAAGCACAGGAGTTCCAGGCTTTGAGTGGTGTGTTCTGTACTGCTGTGCCTTGTGTGCAGTGAATGTTGGCATTTACTCAGTTGTAAGGAGACAGGTGTGAGGAAGAGTGGTATTCTAAATTCTTAAGTACTGAAGTTGCTGGAAGGGCTAGGGAAAGTCCTGAATGATGTACTTTAAATGAATGTCATTTGTCTTGTACCAGGAACAGGGCAGGTATCTTAAGGGCAAATGCCTTCCTTTGCAGTGCTATGTGGAGGTATTGCTGTGAGTAAATGCTGTTACAATGCATGAAAATATGGATGCTGAACTAATGTTGCAGAGGCAACCTTGATCTTTTTTTCTATCCTCCAATTACTTTACTGAGCAACTGAAGTAGATTTTTAAAAGGAAACAAAAAACTTTATTATGAACATTTCTTCCCACAATTAACATTAGGTGTCTAGGAAGACTGATTGAGGAGTTCTGTGATGTATGAGCTGGTGCTTGAGGTGAAAGTGATGAGTACAGGCACTTTAAAAGGAAGTGAGGCACAACTAGGGGACAGTTTGGTACTTCATGTCTGAATTTTGTGAGTGGTCCCCACTTCACACTGGAAAGGAGTTCCTGTGGAATGAAAAGGCACTGATCTCCCTTTTTCGGCCATTATTTGTTCCTGCTGCCAGCTCTTTCCATCACAGATAACCAGTGTTACCTTCTTGAATTCTGGTTTATCTGTCTGCACTTCGACCCAGGTCTCCTGGTTTGCATAGCTGATGTCTCCTTCTTTCTCTTTCCTGTGTTGTAAAACTTACACCACACTGACTCCTGCTGGCTCCCCCTTCCCCCTCTTTGTTTTACAGACTTGTAATGGCTTGTCTTGGTGGTTGCTTTGCTTCCTGCCAGTCTCTTGTCCTCGTACTTGCACCAGCTTCTCTGATGCATTTTTAGGGGATTATCTCTGATTCTTCTGCATTTGAATTGCACGATTTCTATCCCATGCTGTACCTAGTAGTGGGATGGTCTCTGAGTGCACACAAGCAGTCCCTCCTCTTAGTTTATGACTCCATCTCATGCTTGTTTGGCTTAAGGTTTAATAAGCTTCTAATGAGTGTATACAAATAACATGTTTGCCCCTAATACTTACAAGAGCCAAATTGAGAGCATCCTTTATAGTTTGCTTCCTAAAGATTCTGCCAAATCCAGTTGTTGCTCAGTCACACTCTACTATTCTTTGAAGGGATTGAACCATTTTGAAACCCCTTATCTTGTGTTCTACTTCTAACCACAGAGTTTTTGATTTTTGTGTCTTAATTCTTGGTATTTCATTTTTTTCAAATCAGGTCGAAACCTTTCTGGTAATCTGCCTTTTTATTTAAATAAGCTTATTTGTTTAGTTTTCCCTTGTGATACTGGTCTTGAGAGGCAGATACTTAGAAGGTGCTTTTAAACTACAATCAGACTGCTTTTTAGTGTCTGGTTATATCAGTTAGAAAGACACACAATTATCTATGTGAGGTAAGCTTCCTAGACTATTATACTTCAGTGTGTTTTTCTAAAGTATTTCTTATTTTTCAATATTCTTCTTAAATGAGGTAGAGTATTAAGCATTTTGATTGTTATTACCCATTTGGTATTAGAAGGGGAAAGGAGGTGATCTGAAGAGACATATCTGATGGGTTTAGTATTTTTCTCTATGAATCAGCATCTAAAGTGTGCCAGTAAGGTAACTTCTTGATAGTTGTGAGCCTGGCTAATTTCGGCATCAACATTTCAACAGCTACAATTGATATCCTAATGAGTGTCAGTTTAGTGATGATGATACGTATAATCTTTTCCAGAAGACAGTAGTACAATAAAATAACTTAAAATGCTGAATTTGTTCATTTTAAAAGGTTCTGGAGAGGAAATGATTTTGAGTAGATGCTTTTTTAATAGGTGGACAAATTGTGAGGCCATTGTGAATGAAATTAGGATGAGGAAGACAACGAGGGATACAAAGAATAAGTTTTGGAAGAGAGCTTTATAAGGTCTGATATACTCCTAGGGTAAAAAAGAACAAAAATGTGTTCTGTCGCTGGACTCAAATGGTACCTTAAACAGAAGGGCAGCAATACCAGTTTGTTTCTTCTGGTGATAAATATGGAAGCAAAGATGATGTTGGGCCTATTGCCTCAAAGTTTTTTTCCACACACTTAGGAAAAGTGTTGTTTATTTATGACTTCTGTTTTAGACAGTATGATGAAAATGTTCTTCCTGCTCATAGGAAGAGCTTCTTAGCCACTTTCTATGAGAACGGTTAGGAGTAGAGAATTCTTGCTCCTAAAATTATTCTGCTTGCGGTGTTTGCCCACCCAGCTATCGAGTTCTTATCAAGCCCTATGTCCAGGGTTTCCTCTGACTTATCCACTGCAGTCTGCCCCTGGCAATAGTACCCTGAAAACTCAAGTTTGTTCCTGAAACACCAACGCGTCATTTTTTGGAGCCATAAAAGGAAAACTGGAGATTAATATTGAGTAAATCAACAGGACCAAAAATCCTGATTTTGTTCTGTGGATATTATTCTGACAGAAGAACTACATGTCCTTTAGGGTTGTTTTTTTCCCCTTTAATAAACTCATTTGATAGGTGTCTGCTTTGGCCATAGCCAGTGGAAATGGCTTACTACTTAAAGGAGGGAAAGAGGCAGCACACAGCAATCAAATCCTCCATCATCTGACACAAGAAGCTCTCTCCATTCATGGAGTCAAAGATGCAGTGCAGCTGGTAAGTGCCTAGAGTTCAGTCAACTGTTCCTTTGCTATGGTATGTATAAAAAGTGTGGGCAAAACTTGAGAGTTCAAACTGTAAACCGTTGGTATTGCAACTACCACAGGTGAACACGAGAGAGGAAGTAGAAGATCTCTGCCGTTTGGATAAGCTGATAGATCTGATCATTCCACGTGGTTCATCACAACTGGTCAGGAATATCCAGAAAGCTGCCAAGGGAATCCCAGTGATGGGACACAGTGAAGGGATCTGCCACGTGTATGTGGACACGGATGCCAGTGTTGAGAAGGTCACACGGATAAGTAAGCTGTGAGAGGGTGACTTAAACTTCATGTTTGGAGTATGCAATGTAGTTGTGGTAATTTATAATGCAATATGCTGTTCAAAATCTTTGTTGTGAATGTTATATAACCAATTATCTACTCTTAAACCTCAGTCAGAGACTCAAAGTGTGAATATCCTGCTGCCTGTAATGCTCTGGAAACTCTCTTAATTCATCGAGACTTGCTGAGAACCCCGTTGTTTGATCAGATCATAGACATGTTGAGAGTAGAACAGGTTAGTCACCCATATGTGTGTTTTGTTTTGTTCTGTGGTTTTTGTTTGTTTTTTTTATAACACTTAGAAGCACTTGGTCTGGCAGATGTAGCCCTGTTTAGCTTTATGATTGCATAACATTTCAGTACCCTTAAGTGTCTTTGTGCATGTAAATGAACTTAGAGACAACTGTGCTTCATGCAGCATCAAGTTTTTCTGTAGAAATTTTCTCAAAGCAGCTTGTTCAGGACAGCCAGAGGCTGTTACTGGGATACAAATACTTCCTTGTATATAGCAAAATTAATCTTCTGCCGTAGAAGAGCATATATACTCTGCCCTTTCAAATTCTGACTGAATTGTTGTTAACCTCCCAGGTGCAAAACCTTCTCTTTGTGAATCTATTAGTTTAGTTTCTTACTCAGGTGAATTCCCTTCCTGTTTTTTATACTTTCTGGATTTACTTCATCCCTGTGTTTTTTAAAATTTTCCTCTTGCATGCCCTTTATTCACACCCATTTTCCCTCTTAGTATGTCCAAGGAACATCAAAAGGCCAGTATACTAATGAGTTGTCTAGACATGAGCAGTGGTTTTTCAGTAAAGGTAGCAGAGATGCATCAGGAGAGAAATATCCATTAAATAGTATGAATTTCACATAAATCAAGGGTTTTCACACAGCAATTTGTATTTAACAAATAAGAGTATACAGGAGCAAATAGAGCATACAGGCAGTGATAAACGCAGGTAAAATAGAGAGGTCATATGTTTTGATGATGTTAAAAGAGTTATAGTAAAAAAAGCTGATAAATAGGATCAAGTTCTGAGTGGATTTATTTATGTCTTGTTCAGTTGTTTTTGGTAGGGGTAATGTGCAGCTTAGGTCTTGGATTTTGGACGAGAGGAATGTATTTGTGCATTTACACTACTACCCACCCACCCAGCTCCTAACACAGTGGAAAGGATTTACCTCTGTCTAATCTGACCTGACAAGAAGAAACATGCAAATATTGGGCAGAATTATGCAATTAGAGTAATATATAGTTGCACAAGAAAATGCTTCTTAAAAGCCTTCAAATTTAGTAGATTTGTGCCTTATTTCCCATTTATGTTTGTCTTGTTGAAATTCCTTGTGTTTCATTTGCATGAGGATTGCTCTGCTGTATGTGTTCTAAATTATGTCTCATTGTTCAGGTTGCTTGGCTGCTATAATTAAATTCAGAGGTTGATAATTTTCTTTAAATTTTCTTTATAACAAATGAAAAATATCTGTGTGAGTTTTCTTGGTTTTAGACCCAGTAACTCCTTTGTGTCTGAAACATATGCTTCAGAAAGGGCTGGTGTCAATTTATAAAACAAAAGGGTAAAAGCTGTTCAAAATCTTAAGACTTCTGCAGGTGCAAAATTGGAAGCATTCCTTTGGTTATTTTCTGCATTGCAGTTGCTTTCTTCAAACCAGGGCTGACTGCATTTTATTTTAGCTGTTTTCCCAGCACTAGTGTTGTGCTGTCCTCCTGCCCAAGAACTTTCTGAGCTTTACATAATTTGAAGTGAGTCCTGAGTTAGGAACTTGTCATGGTGGGCAGCCAACCTGGCATATCAGCTATTGGACCCTGTTTCAAGTTCACCAATTGCCAAGTTTCCCAAAATATGGGCGTATTTTTCTTACACTGCATATTGTGGGTTAACTCCCGTCAGTGGCTAAGCACCATCCAGCTGCCTGTTTCACTCTCCCCTGCCCCAAGTGGGACAAGTGGAGAGAAATAGAGCAAAAGCAAGGAACCTTGTTGATTGAAAGATAGTTTGATAAGTGAAGGAAAGAGGAAGAAGAAAGGGCACAAAGAGGAGGAAAAAAACTAACACCCCCTGCTCCGCCCCCAAAAACAAAACAAAAAACCCACCAGCCCCCCAAAAAACGTGCAAGTGAGACAAAGCTAATCACTTGTGGTCTGCCACAAGCAGACCAATGCCCAGCCAGTCTCTGGCTTCTTCAAAACCCTCTCTCCACAGTTTGAACTGCTGTGCATGACATTGTCTGGCGTGGAATTCCCCTTTAGTCAGTTCTGGTCAGCTCTTCAGGCTGTGTCCCCCCCGAGCTTCCTGCACACTCCCAGTCTTCTTGCTACAGGGGGACAGAGCATGGGGGAAAAGAGGAAGACTTAATGCTGTGCAAGCTCTGCTCAGCAACAGCCAAAACACTGGTACGTTTGTAGCACTCTTATAACCACAAGTCCAGAACACAGAACAAGAACTGCTGTCCATCCCACACAGCACAAGAGGCAACACCTTTCACCTGGAAGGCTCTGATACGGTCAGTTGCACAAAATGTTTCTGGTATCGCAGGTGAAGATTCATGCTGGACCAAAGTTTGCCTCTTACTTGACATTCAGCCCTTCAGAAGTGAAATCTCTCCGCACAGAATATGGGGACCTGGAGTGCTGCATTGAGGTGGTGGACAGCGTTCAAGAGGCTGTTGAACATATCCACAAGTATGGAAGTTCTCACACAGATGTTATTATCACAGAGAATGGTTAGTGACCAGTCTCCTTCCTTAAGCTACTGTTTTGGTTTGACTTCCAATTCCTGGTGTTAGTGTAACTAATTACAGTGTAGTAGTTCTTCTCTTGGGTCTGTGCCCGTTCAAAACCTGACTAGATCTGTGCTGAGACTCTCCAAGCAAACCAAGGCCAGAACTCCAGAGAATCAGCTGCACTAGGGTCATGTTGATCAGCGTCTGGTCACTGTGTGAGTCAAGCAGGCTTCTGTTTCTGAACCTCCTGCTGAGCTTAAATGAGTGTCACTAAGAAGCATGTGTTTGATGCCATAACCCACTGCCATAAGGCCTGGTGCACCAGGGATGTTTAGGGACTGTACTAGAAATAGAGCTGATCTCCAGTGTTTGTCTTGTCACTTAGGGCAACTGACCTGCAGTTCACAGACTTGAATGTGGCATTTCTGCATTGTGGTTCCCACATATTACCTGCAGTCGCAATTGACTTTAGGATTTTTCATTATCTAGAACAATTCTATGTTTGAGACTAATGGAGAGCTGACTCTGTCGTTTAACTGTCTCAGTTTGACTGACAAATGTGGTTTGGGGTGGCTGTTTTTTCTCCCCAGTCATACAATTAAATCCCTCTTTGAAGGTTCTAGACTGGATTTATTTAGAATTAGACACCTTTTTGCTTTCTTCTAGTCTTCAAAAGCTGCTTTTAACATTTGTGGTTGTGTCTACTTGGTTAGCATAGTGGGAAGGAGGTATAAATGAGCATGGCTTAGCTCAGGCTGTTTAAACACTGTCTGATAAAGTTTCACATTAAAGTTGTATTGTTACATCTTTTCACCATTTTATGTTATGTTTATTGGAATACATGACCATTCTGTATCTAATGGATTTTATTTTTGTCTTTTCCAGAGCATACAGCAGAGTTCTTCCTCCAGCATGTCGACAGCGCTTGTGTTTTCTGGAATGCCAGTACCCGATTCTCTGATGGCTACAGATTTGGACTTGGTAAGAGAGAAAATATTGCAGGGATGTGACTGCAGAATTTGCTGGTGTGTGTGAAAAGTGTGGCAGTATGAGCCCTGGAAAACAGGATTAGTCCCTTATCTTACTGTCTAATAAAAGGTTTTCAGGAAAGCTCCTGTACGAAAAGGTGAAGCCTAGACACACAAAGTTGGTTTGGATCCTTTGAAGCTCTATTCAGTCAGAATAAAGTATGCTGCATGCATATGGTGATAGAACAGTGCAACACAGGATGTGAAACTGGTGAACAGTTTTCCTTTTATTTCTCTTTTCAATGATGCTCTAAAGAATGACATGTCCTGCTGGGCAGACTGAGCTGCTGTTCAGTGTGCCAGCCCAGAAGGGCTGAGAAATGAAGGGCGGGAACCAAACTGAGTATGAGTTGCTTAATTAAACATGTGAATTGCAGAAGACAAGTGAAACATTCTTTCCTGAGGCAGAAAGTTTGAAGTCTTCACTGCAGGCTGTTACTCAGTCAGCTGGAATATTCAGTGCTTCATGTGATTAAAAAATTTTAGTTCAGGTCTTGTGATATCTCCTCAATGTGATAAAAAAGAAGGTAAGTTCATAATCTTGACTAATTTAGCTATTTTCTTTTTGTTTTAAAGGATTAAACCCTCAGGAAACAAGTCTAAGATCCATGTAAGAGATAACTCTCTTGCATCTTTCTTTCTGAAAGTAACTCCGTAGCAGTTAGAAGTATAAACATTACAATTTATAATGTAATTGTTAACCTCCTCTAACTTTTATGTGGCAGGTCACTGAAAGACAGGTGGCTTTTTGACATAAAGGTGCAAAACTGTTTTGTATGAAGTGAACATCATCAGAGGATTAACTGCTTTTATCTTGGATGTTTCCTACAGGTGCTGAAGTGGGAATTAGTACTTCTCGTATCCATGCACGTGGACCAGTGGGAATTGAGGGACTCTTAACTACGAAGTGGTTGCTGAGGGGGGACAATCATGTTGTTTCTGACTTCTCAGAGCATGGAAGCATGAAATATCTTCATGAGAGCCTTCCGCTCCCTCAGAGAAATACCAACTAACAACACTGCAGTTGGGGGTAAAACCCAGGGGTATAATTATTTCCTAAAGATGTCCAGGCTTCAGGGCAATCTCTGGTGAAGGAGTTTGTTTTTCATCTTCAGGAGCATTGTCCTTAGTCATTGTGCAGTACAGTTAATACCAAATGATCCCATCCATGAGCTTCCCCCATACCCCACCCTCTGAGTTGCCTTAAACAGTATCTGCAAAATTATCTCACTTCTCCCAGAGACAGACTTCTTCAAATCATACAGGTAACATAAGAAAGGATGTCAACACCTGCTGCATTCTTTTTTTATGCCAGTGCTCCCAATAGCAAATATGCTTGATGGTGGAGCATAATTCTTTTTTCCAGAAGTCTTTGTTTTATTCAACTATCTGTCTGGAGAAAAAACTCAATCATTTTGGTTTTGAGAGTTATTTTCTTCAGTCTTATGATCATGACAGCTCTTGAAAGCCAGAAAGCTTTACACTTAGTTTCTTTGTATTTGATTGCTCTTGAGATAGGCGGACAGATGTTCCAAATGTATAGTAAGCTTTTGACCAAGAAACCTTTTATATCTAATTCTTTGTATTGTTGGCTATTGTAGATAAATAACATAATTGTCTGCTGCATGAATGTTGTTATTTATTTTTAGCTAAGGTTTGTTTTTCTTTGGTTTTATATAAAACTTAACCTTCCACAACCCCTCATCCAACAGCAATTCTACTTCAATGATGGCTTGTCTGGAATGAAGCTCTGACTCTGTAGGAACGGTTCCCTTTGCTGCAGAGCGAAGGAGCTCCCCGCCGGCCGCAGTGTGTCCCGCTCTGTGGTCCTCCCCACTGCCAGCAGGACATCCCGCTCTCGGTCCGGCAGGGCCCGGTGCGGTACTGCCCCCAGGGCGCTGTTTCCTCTCCCACCTGCTGCTCTCCGCCGCCACCCCGGCAGACGCGCCGTGCTCGGGACCTCGCGCCGCTGCAGCCCCGGCTCCGGTCACGGGGGCGTCACAGGGGGCACCAGGTGCGTCTCCTTCTGCGCAGAATGCCGAGCGCCCACAGGCACGGCTGGGGCCAGCGAGACAGGACGCATCGGTGGCCGTGGCTAGCTCCTGGTCGCTGGAGGTGGCACGGCAGGGGAACTCCTCCCAGCACTGGGGTGTTTGTGATGCACAACCTGTCGGGAGCGCCGTGACGGGGCTTTGCCTGCCCCTTGAGCGCCGCAGTGTCTTCACAGCGGTGGGTGGTGCATGCTCAGCCGTGGGGACACGGACAGCTGGCAGCCGTGGGTGGGCTCTGGAGCAGGCCGGTGGTGCTGGGGTTCACCTGCGCCAGCTTGGGGCAAGTCACAAGGAAGGTGGCTTCAGATCCCTGTTCTTCTGAAGTGAAGGTGAGGGATGGGTGTTGAGCAGGGAGGGCTCTGGGCTGAAGTGGCAAAGTTGGGAATTGCAAGGAGGGGTTTTAAAGTGTAAGGGATGGAGCTGTGCAGGAGCAGTCTGCTCAGGGCAGGTCAGGAGAGCAGCCTAGTCCTCAGCACAGTGCCATCACGTGTCTGTGTTACGCTCTCTTTTACCATACCTTCTTTGGGTCTTGATATCTCCATAGCTCTTAGTGACCAGTAGGCACCTTGGTAGCCCTCCCAAGAGGCTCGAGCACGTTGCCACATAGGCATAGCACCTGTCAAGCCTTTCCTGTCTTGCAGTTATAGCTCAAGGTGTGGATCTGTCTGACACATGTCATACTGTAGATGTTTCTGGTCATCTCTTGTGGTGGTGAGCCTGCAGCTCCACTTTTGAGAGTTCTCTTTTGACAGAGTTGACTTCTGGTGTTACATTCTCATGTCTGCAACAGTCTTAAAGCTTGGCTTTTCACTCAGCCATCATTCTGGCTTTGATGGCAACTTTCTCACACGAGCTGCAGCAGTCAACTCTTTTTCAGGACTGCGCTAGAGCACCTGCATTGTTGGGCTTCTCTGCTGGCACCATATTCCCTGTGGGAGTAAATCTCTTATAGTTTCCTTGCATCTCACAGTCACGTTTCTTGCAGCGTTGGTCTGTGTGTCACAGTTGGAGCTGCCCTGCACAGGAGTGTAGCTATACCGAAGACAGGGGTAGCACAGCTTTAGGGTGGTGTGATAATGCATTGATCTGCCCAGATTCTTTTGCCAGAGACCATACAGTTAATCTCTGGGCTGTAGACAGTTGATACAGTTGTGTTCACTGTGTTTTGCAGGTGCCAAAGGCTGGACTCTAGCCTTCAGAAAGCAGCAGTTAGTGTGGTAGTGGAAGAGGTTGAGTCTTGAGTGTGCCTTAGCTGGCACAGGTGGGCCTCAATATCTGTGTTCTTTTCTGTGCAAAAGCTGTGCTAAAGGAAAACCTTGGGTTTTGTCAAGCTGTTGGTGAGCAGGTGATACACATGGCCTTGGAGGGGTGAAGCTGCATGCCAACAAGCTGTTCCAAGATGAGGTGGTTTTTGGCCAGGTTGGTGTCTAAGAGCAAAGTATTCTGCAATACCTCAGTGAAGTGTTTGTCTTTGGCTTACCAAATCTTTGGATTGGAGGGGTATTTGAGGTGACCTGGGTAGTAGCAAGGAGGAGCATGTGACCGGTAACTTCTCACAGGGGCAACAGCCATTTTCTGTTAGTGGGTTAGGTACGACAAGTAATGGCAGCTGCAGCGTCCGACACCAGAACAGGTGTGGAGCAGGTGAGCAGAAGGCCACAAAGCTTTTGAGAAGGGTTTGTTGCAGAAGAGATTGGTATCTCCTGATGTGATGCTTATTGGCACTTTTTATTTGCAGATAACGAAGAGGAACTTGGTGACTGCAGGAATATCCCTCTTAGCTGATGTGGCTTATGTTGAGGACAGCTTCAGAACCCTGGCCCTCTTAAAGCTCAGTGAAGGGACCAGGAAGCACTGCTGCACAAGTGTGTATCTTTTACTCTAGTAAGAAAGACACTTTCAAAATCAGAAATCCATCTCACTCAAAGTTGTTACCTTTTAGGAACTTCCCATCAGAGCTGATGTACTGGCAGTAAAAGTTATCAGCAACAATACTTTTCACTGTTCTTAAAAATAATGGAGAAAGTCCATCTGATTCCAAAGACCCAAGTGCAGAGCATCTTCCAAAAGGAGTAGGGGTAAGACCTGGCTGTGGGGTCCCAACCCAGAGCAGACCCCAGACTGTCTGCTTTTGGGGTCTTGGCTCAGCATCTCTGAACTCATCCTCCTGCTCAGAGCTGCCCCCACCCCACTGTGGCTTCCTGCTTGTGGCAGGATGGAGCCCCTCTGGCCCTGTCGTGCTGCGATATCTTGTGTGCCCGTTGCACCAGATGGCTGCAGAGACAGGGAGGGTTTGGGGACAGTCTTGCAAGCCACGCCTACTTGTGTACTGCTGGGCACAGAGGTGGTCTTGGCAGCGCTTGAGAACATGATTGGGATGGGAGTACCCACCCATGTCAGCAGGGAAGGGCACAAGTTTCAAGTGGGATGTACAAGGAGACAGTACACTGGGGAGATGGAGAGTGAAAATAGTGAGGAAAGGGTGGATCTTTAGCATTCCCCCCTGTGGTTGCTTCAGACCGCAAGAAGATACCAACAAGGAGAAAGCACATGAAGTAATATTTCTTGATCAAAAAATATTAAAAGCCTGGCTTTGGGCCCAGAAACAGTGATGAAAATGTCATTCCTGGTGGGTACCAGTACAAGGAAGCTCCCAATTTATGTCCAAGAAAGGGCAGGTGCATGTATGCTCCAAAGGATTAATGCAGACAGAATCACCATTGTGGGCTCCTTAATCAGTGGCATTTAATGCATTTGGACAGACCAGTAACCATCTCTTGTCCTATACAGAAGGGCTTCACCCTCCTCATGGCCCCTCAGTGATTTTATGGAAGAATCCACCTCCTGATTTGTTGTAAGTGGTAGAATTCTAATAATAAATGAGTTATTTTCTCACGCTGCTCTAATTGGCATTTGGTTCTGATCAACAGCAGTGCCAAAGGAGTGACTCAGGTCCCTGTAAGCCAAATACTTCACCCTTTTTATCCCCTCCTCTGGGAAAAGCAGGACACGGCCAAGTGTGTAAGGTTTGGGCACCTGGTAAGGTTAGGTTACCTGCAAGTGGCCTGAATTTGATGGATGAGCAATGGGATGGTCCAAGGAGCTGATAGTAGCTTTATATGTGTGGTGCTTTGCAAAAAGCCATAAAAGTCATACCCTGCTCTCCCCACACTGTGATTCCCAGATCAGTCTGGATCGGTTCCAGCAATTTCTGCAGGCAGGTGCTGGTTGGTTCCCTCAATGAGGCCACCATGTCCTTACGTGAGGGATGAGGGAGGGCTAGATGGTGCTAAAGGGGGCTTGAGGCTGCTAAAAGGGTTTTGTGGTCTGTTGGGATTTAAGGGCAATTTGTGCATGCTGGGATGGTATGAAAGGTGCTATGAGGGGTTTGGGGGTGCTAAAGAAGTTTTAGAGGATGCTAGAATGGTTTGTGAGGTTCTAGGAGGGGGTTTTGGGATGCTAAGCAGGTTTTAGATGGTGCTGAGAAGGGTTTGGGGGTGCTAATGGGGTTTTGGGGTGCTGGAAGAATTTGAGAGTTCTAAAGGGGGGGCTAGAGGTGCTAAAAGGGTTTTGGGAGGGCTGGGGAGTTCAGAGAGGGGTTAGGGATGCTGGGATGGTATGGAGGATGCTGGGAGAGGATTGAGGTGCTGATACAGTTTTAAGGGGTACCGAAAGGCATGCTTGGGGTGCTGTGGGGGGTCACCTTTTCTCCTCATGTTTTCTGTTCTTCTCTCCCTTGATTTTAAATCTTAAAGTGGTGTTCAAGGGGTTTTTTTTTCCCTTGATTTAATCTTTAGAATAATAGAAAAAATAGGTTTTCCCCTCAATTTAAAGCCCTTTTCCCCTCAAAACCCCCCTTTTTCTGAGATCACCAGGACACACTGGGAGAGATTAGGGGCACAAGGAAAAATGACTCAGATTTTGACAAACATTTTTATTCAAGAATTTCCTTGGGTTTGGGGTTACCCCTCCTCCACTTGGGGGTTATCCCCCTCAACTCCCCCAGTTTAGGGGGACACCGCTCCCCCCACCATTAACAGACCCCATTAACAAGGCCAGGGGAGGGGGGCATGTATTGCCTGGGGGGGCGGTGGAGGGAGTGGGAGACAGGGCCTGGACCTCCTCCCTCCCAAAACCAATGTGGTTTGGACTCATTTCACAGAAATCTGGAGGTAATTTCTCCTTTAAAAATATTACAGACCTGAAACAGCCCTGTCAGACACTCTGCTCTCTGAGGCCTTCCTCCTATTTTGCTCAACCCCCTTTTTCCCTTTAAAAACAAAAACCTCATAAGGAATACTGACGTATGAATCATGCTTCATGTAACGAATTTCAGAAAGGCTGACAGGTTCTGTAACATAGATGACATGTAGGCAAAGTGGCTGGAACTAAAGCTCCAGAATAGGATTTACTACTTCCTCTATCTAAAACTAAAAAAGCAGTCCCTCAACAGTGCCTTGGGTTCCTGGTTTTTCATGAGAACATGCAGAAGGAAGAACCCATCACACTAGTCATTGAAGACTGAACTGTGCAAGTGGACAGCATGTATTCAAAGCTCTTGGGTAAACACGGGATAAAAATTGTTTTTAAGGGCTGTCAGGTATCCGTAGACTACAAAAAGATGCACACAAGTCTCCTAAGACAGGAGCTGCTCTTCCTGAGCAGCACCCACAGAACATTGGAATTTCTGTGATCTCAGCAAATGGTCACTCAGCCAACGAGCAAGAACTTCCCGCACAACAGAAGTCTACTGCTTTTCTGACAGCTTTCTAAAGACAAGCACCTCAGTGATTCCACTGCAAAGGTAAGGGGATTAAGAAAAGTATTGCCAAACTGAAGCTTAATAGTGAGAAAACCCTTGAATCTGAGCACAGAGACAAAGCCACAAATAATTTCTGAAGTTTCAGAACTAACTGAACAAACGTGGATTCCCCCCAAACTGGGCTCTCCTATTCTGGGATTTCCCCCAAACTGGAACTTCAAAATCCAGACCCCCAAAACTGGGACCCCAAAATTCTTCCCTCCCCTCAAATTGGGACCTCCCCCCTACTACTCCCCCCTTTTGGGTGTAACATCCCGATTTTGGGGGTCCCCCACCTCCAATTCCCTCTTCCACCAGGGCCCTGAAATGTGATTGTGGCTGCCACAAGGGGGTCTCTCACTCCCCCCAACCTCCCCCAGTTTCGGGAGAGTCAGGTTGTGCTGGTGATTGACTGACACCACCTGCTCATCCCTCACAACCTCCCACAAAAACACCTTTAGACCCCCTCGAAGTTGTCCCTAACCCCCTTAAACTCCCCCAAACGCTCCCGAACTCCCCACTCAAGCCTTTCAAAACCCCTCAGCCCTCTCAAGCCCCAAGTCCCTTTAGCCTCCCCAAATCCCCCCATAACTCTCAACACTCTCCAAATCATCCTCAAAACCCCCGACCCCTGCAAATCCCCCAAAAATCACTTGACCCACCCCCAGACTCCCCACAACTTTCCCATATCCACTGCAAACACCCCAGAATCCCCCCACGTCTCCCTCAACCCCTCCAACCTCCCCATAACCCTTCCAACCCCTTTAGACCACTCCAAACCCCTCAGACCCACACTTCAGGCCCCCCACAATCCCCCTCCAAAATCCCTCCAAACCTTCCCCCAAACCCAAAGACAAACCCCAAGTCCCCCAGACCTCCCCTTTAGCCCCACTAAAATCCCCCTAAACCCCCTCAAATCTCCACCTCTACCTAAAATGCTGCCTAAATGCCCACCAAATCCCCTCAAACCCTCTTTAGCCCTCAAATCCCCCAAGATCCCCCCAAACCCCTCTAGCCCCCTCAAATTCCTTAAAACCCTCCCCAAGACCTAC
>JAWWEW010000169.1:2496-25720 GCA_035583185.1 Anabacerthia variegaticeps
AGTACCTCAAATGCCTCCTATGCAGTGAAAATTCATATACAAACTTTGAATGTTGACAGACGTTCACACACACACACTGGGGAGGAAAAAGGTAGATCTAGTGCCTATTCATCATGCCTAGAAACACATCCAGGACACATTTACCAGAAGTTGGCATGTAGTTTTGAATTTCTGATTGGTTTTTTTTCCCAACATTGTCACCTTTAACATAGACCATAACAGCATAACGAAAGATAATTTTGTGGGTCTGTAGAGAGCACAGAGTTTAATAAAAAACTGGCAACCTTTAAATTTCATTCATGAGGTGTGATCTGATCAAGGAACCCAAATGACCAGAAAGTGCGTGTGAATGGAAAAAAGAAAAGGGGAGAAGGCAAAAAAAACCGAAGGGTAAGAAGAAATGGCAAAAGAAGCATTTAACTGTAGTGAAATTCAACTCAAAATGTGTAAGAGGCAACAACCTGAAGGTCACTACTAATCTCATAATACGTACTACTAGAATTAGAATAACCACATTGTTAACTAGTAAGGAATTTTGTAATCACTTGCAGATAACACTTCTGTAGTCTAAACAACTCTATGCTTTTGGGAAATTAATAATGAAGAATTAAAACCAGTTCCCCCTCAGAATAGTTCTACTGATGATGGAAAAAGCACTGCTGGGTCAAGTAAATTTTCAGTAATTACGTTCAGTATTATGAATCTTGGCAAGGAGGATTGTACTCATTTAGCTTTGAGTTGATCTAATGGGAGGGGAGGGGAAGAGGGGAAGCACCTACTTTCAATATCTTCCATATGTGCCTGAAGAGTTCTTGCAAGGTTAATAAACTAGAAACAAGGCAGAGAGAAAGTAGTTTAAAAGTTGCAAAGTTATCTGCAGAAATTTGCAACAAGTTAGCAAAGTTTTCTTCACTTTTTTCATCCCAATGCTTCATTCCAGATGTTGATTACCCTAACCCATTTGCCCAACTTACAAAAATTAATGCAAAATTTAATATAAATCCCCACACATTAGATTTCAAATTGCAATTGCAGTTATTTCAGCTTCCATGCTATGCCAAATGTTTCTGGTAGCCGTTAGTGGCATCATCTTCATGTTCTACAGTCTGTAAAACACATCAGTTTTGAAAGCAGCAAACATAAACAAGTGCCAGTTGAATGAAAACCATTCCTAAAAACTGTAATGCAGAAAAACATAATCACAGTAAGGACTTCCATTAGTTGGATTCGTTTCATTCACTATTAATATGACAAAACAGAGCCCTTTGACTGAATGAGATTAATGAAAAACGTGTGAATACAGTGGAAGTTTTTATTTACACTTAAAATCTTAAGACCAAGATTACTATTAGGCAAGAGTGGCAGTTTAATGTTAGAAGTACATGGTATCAAAAACCAAAGGCGAAATCCCAAGGAATAAGATGTCTCAGTCAAGTGGTTTTCTTTTATCACTGGCAATCTGTATCACTGTTTCAGTCAAAGTTCAGATGTTCAGGCAGAGCAAATAAACTGACTTTCTATTGCTTGCTTGTACGCTCCGTATCAAATGGCAGCATTGGTGCTGTGCTTTCAACTGGGTTAAAATGCAACGTCACACACAAAAGTATGTAATGCCTCCCCTGATGAAAATTCAGTAGAAATAACATCTTCTGTAATACACTCAAGCTGGATATTGTACTGGATGTACTGGATGCTGGCTACTATTAGATTTTGTGTCTTTTGTATCTCTACACTTACAGCAGGGAAACTGGATCTTTCATTTGTGGATCATGGAATACAAGTTCTGCATTAGATGTGTACAGAAAAGTGGACCGCTGTTCTAATACCTTAAGAGACTAGAGCACAGTCCTGCCTCTGCCTCAAAGGCCCAGTGCCTGCTGGCAGCCAACCATTCCAATACCTGGTGGGTAAGCTTAATATTGTCATGTCTTTGTATCTAAGTTAAAAAAACCTAAATAACCAGCTTTTCAGGAGCTCAGTTCACTAAGAGCATTGATTCATCATTGATTATTGATTACTAGTATCAAATAAACATGTAGAATACTGGATTTTTGAGTCACTATGCAGAAAGAACTTCTTATGTTGACCTCTGATTGGGAAAAAAAGTGTACTTTCCACTTTTCTAAGCCAAGCCATTTAAGTGACAAGAATCCACTCAAACACAACTAATAAGAGTTTGGACTAATGCAAAAAAAGTCATACTATAGCTATAGCCTGTTTCACAATGTTAATTAGTCAAGTACATATGTAGGTGTATTCAGGGAGACAGTCATTGCAAGTTCTAGATCTTTGCAATGTAAACTGGCATAACGAAAAAAATTAAAACAGATCAGGTAGTTCAACATTCTTAACTGCATGTTCTGTACAGAGACAGGTTAACCTTCCAGTTTTGCATAAATTCACAATGATCATGACGACATACATGCAAACCAATGAAATACCAACAAGCTTGAAAAAAGCATTCTGCAACACAGTAACTGCAATAATGCAGAGTTGAGTTTCAAATCAAGCATGGTGTTAGTGCACTGAGAAGCCCAGCCCATTTTAGATCTAAATTTGTAAACAGAAGCACTATTCTTGGGTATCTAGCTCCTGGGTCACTCAAGGCAACAATCCCTTCCAGAAAATCACTGCATACTTACTCTGACACGTGTGCTGGCCTCATTGGCAGTTCCTAACATATCAGAAAAGCGCTGCTCGCATAAGTGTAACAACACTACAAGGTACAGACCAGAGCTGATAAATTCATAGTCCGCCTTAAAGGAGATCAAAAGAAACATTCAGAATGTCACTAATATGTCTGCAGATATGATTCAAGAAGTAGAACAAGAATTAGACTTTACTGGAATCATTATATATTTATCTCTAGTTCCAAGACAATTAGGGGAACTACATACTGAAAAATTTTAATTACTGAAAAGCTATTTATAGATCTGGTTCTTCCTACCCATCCCAGATTTAACACGTTATTCTTGAAGATGATTTTTACAAATTAAATCTGTCAGCATGATTAATTTAGAGGAAAGAATCAGAGTATTATATCACTTGGAAAAATAAAACTAATGAATGTTGCTGGTTTCTTCTCTGTGGTCCCAGTGCTTTACAGAAAGCCAAAATAAAGGAATGTATCTTAAAGAATGCTATGATGTTACAAACATTTTAAGACATTCCTTTCCCTAAGATAAAGAAAAACTTTTAAAATGCTGGCACTAAACAGATAGTTTAGTAAATTCTTTAGGAAAAAATTTCCAAGCTATTATTTCTATTAAAGCACAGTGACAGTAACCAAAAATCAGCAGTACTAAAATGTAAGATGATGGCACTCTCAAAAAAGACTTTTCAGAGTCTGTACCAAGTGATATGAATTAAAGTGCTAGGGTAAGAACTTACTCTAAATAATAAAAAAATTAGAGGTTGATGTTTTGCCCCTAAACTGATGTCACTTGGTATTTACTTTCACCTTCTGAGGTAGGCCAATGTCATTAGTCTTTATATATTCTCAGAATACCCAGAGAATAAGGAAAACCCTCTGAATAAAGTTAATTAAAAACACTGGCTTTCAGTTATTTATTCATTTTTAATACTACACCATCCAGTAGCTCTAAGATAATGTATTTTATACAAGAATAATACTAATGGCTCTTGGATTATTTTTAATTTAGGAAGCAACTTGGAAGGAGCAGTCAGAAGCTGTCAGAAAAGAGGTTAGTTTCTACCACTTTAATAAAACAAAAAAATGTTTGCAATGGTATGTTTAAAACAACTGATAAAGGGGGTTCAAAACCAGCTAAAAGCAAAGACAGTCACTCATGACAATGTGAAATTCAATCTAATTGTACTGGAATTCACACTGTGCCTATGTTACAGAAACAACGGGCCGCAAAGCTAGATGACAGATCTGCAACCAAGAAAAGAGCTACATTACACTTACTGAAAGCTCGGCTATAGGAAGCAGAGCAGGAAGATAGAATTAGTCTGAATATTGAGGAGAAATATCTGTTCACTGACGTTACTCTCTATGCATAACAGTCCTTCTGAAATGGAGATGCATTTGCCTTCTCTAAAGAAGATTGCCCTCCCAGCACTAAGCCAACACTTACCAAATTAGGTAAAATATACTAACTTGTTCATTTGCATGTGCCCTATAGAGTTCATGAATGTCAAAGTCTTCCAGATTCAGATGCAACTTCTCCTTACACAACTCACAAGTTGTCACTGCTTCCAAAGAAGAACCTGGTGGAGAGGGGGACAAGGGGAAACTCAGTGTCGAGTTTCAACAATCTATAGCATATGACACTATCATACAAAACCTGCAAACTCTAAGTATAATTTTTGGCTTTATTTTGCAGAGCAAGGTTAGAAGAAAAGAAAGCCTCTAATATGAATGTAGTGACATCTGCTACCGTAGGAATTTAACTGTTGTGGAATGTTTGTTCTTTATACAGCTGCACCTGTTTTGCCTCACATTCACTCTGGACACAACATGCCTCTTAACTGCAAATCTGGCATAAAATCACTTCTTGGGCTTCTGGAATTCTACCAATCCAAATACACACAAAAGTAACAATAAATATACCAGAATAGCTTAAAGTTATTGTCAGAGTAATGTTCTGTCTTAAGTACCAGCTTTAAAATAAGCTGCTCCATAAGCAACCAGATGAACAAAGCAAGTTGATGGTGGATTTATGTCTTACAGTTAGATACTTCAAATTAATTTCTTCTATAGGCTGAGGATTCTAATACATCCCTACTCTGATGTGTGTCCTCTGATACTGAGTAAAAAAGCACCTTCCTTCCTGCTAGCACCTTCCTTTCATAAGAAGTGTTTCATGATTTTTGTGTCTTTTACCAAGCCATCTATTTTTAAGTCTTAAGAATACTGCAGATAACGTAGTTATACACTTGTCAATCAATGTATTACATAAAATATTTACACAGTGTGCAATTTCTGAAGTGTTTCTTAAAAAATTATATATGGACTTGAAGTAATTTTTGAACAAGCAGTTTAAAAGTGTATTGAACAAGAGTTAGTATCTTAAAAAAAATAAATTGTCTCTAGTTGTAAATGAAAAACAGTTTTGGATTTTCAAATTCCTATCGCTCTGCTGCAGTCAGCTTGGCTATAAAAGTCTTGCAAAAAAGCACAAACATACTCATAAGGGTGGGGAGCAAATTACACTCCAAGTCGTACCACCAAAGTGTTCTAAAGCAGTTCTAAAGCTAGACTTTTACAATGCTATATTTTGTCTAATACCTCAGTAGACAACCCCAAAACTGTAATTCTCTAAACAGTAAATACAGTTCTCTAAAACTACTCATATGAGAAGCTGGACAGACACAATAAGCCCGGAATTGCCATACTGCTGTTTGTCCCATCTGCTTGTTTTTCAACTAAATAACTTCGCATGCACAATCCTTCTGATAGGCCTTCCTATAAAACCAGAAGTCTACCTTAGTCTAGAGTCTGCTTTACCTGAATTAATCTTGGACTGCAACCATTTTTTCATGCACTCCTGGTGAACATACTGAAGACTTCCAGTGCATTTGCATGGCTCTATTAAAAGGTTATCAGCACTTGCAGAGGACATTTGACAGATTCTGCATAGGTCACCCTCTTCATCTTCAGAATCTTCTAAAAGCAGGCTGCATAGAAAGGAACACCAACAAATGCTGTGACACATTTCACGTAAGACTTTTATAATGAAAATTTCATTTACTGAACTGTTCTCAAACCTAAGAGGATTAAAAGAAGTTTCTGTAAAGACAGAAGTGAGAACATAGGTGACACGGGACTGAGTTGCTGTCTCCTCTGAAGGAAAGTTTTCTTTTAAAATCACAAGTGCAGAAAGCCTCTCATCTTAAGACAGCACACTTTACTATCTCAAAAAAACCCACAGTAATTTACCTCTCTTTAATTTTCTGGAGTCTTTCTGGATCTCTTGAAGGTGGTATTTTAGACTTGTCACTTTCTTGCCCATCACACTGATTCCAGCCAGAGGGAATAATATCTACAGTTATCATAAGGTTGTCAGATAGACTGCTTCCTAATGCTGGAGGCACTGCAAAGCGAAAGAGAGAACCAGGCAGAATTCCAGAACTTCTTCTACTGTGGGCTGAATCTGGTGGGGAGGCAGTAGCTGTAGAAATACCAGATACTGCAGGTGTTGGTGGTCTGCTAACAGAAGCCCGAGGAGGGCTATCTGATGCTTCAAGAGAGGTCTCCTCACCTGACCCTCTCCTTCTAAAGACATGTTGTGATCTAGCAGTTGTATCAGAGGTAGAGATCCTTGCGGATTCATCTCTTCCTTCTCTTCTTCTTCTGGAAAAGAGAGGTGTACATCTGTTCCTCAAAGAGGATGACAACCAGGATCCTGTGTTCCTACTTTCAGAGTCTGGTCTGTAGCTTTCCCCATCTGAATCAGAGCTGCGATTCTGTGAAACTCCTGATAAACCCCATCTTCGTCCAAGAAAACTAAACCCCTGAGAAGCTTCAGATGACTGAAGTCCCGGAACTTCTGGAGTTGCAGCTGCACTACTACTTGACAGAGCAGAAGTTTGAACTCTTGGGACCACTGTTGACTCTTCAGAGCCTAATGATCTTGTATGCAAAGGGTCTTGGTTAGACCTTCGAGAGAAAAATGTAGACGACATACTAGATGCTAAACGGGACAGCAGCTGCCTGGTTGTGCGCCTCCCTTCACTGTCAGCTGCAGGCTCATTCAGTGACCTCTGCGAAGACAAAACCCTTTCAGAACCACTTGAGGAAGGGGTTTCATCTCTAATGGCAGGAAGAGAAAATGCTGGCTGCACACTCCTCTGGGGAGACTGCAATTCATTTCTCCTTTGTCTTGAAGAATAGCTGGATCTTGAAGAGCTCATGTTAGAGTCTCTGTTGAAAAAAGATGGCTGATGATCAGAAGGCAACTGGCGGTTCATGGATGCATTCAGCCTCAGAGTGCTTAATGAGTTCTCTTTTGGTCTTGCTCCCTCTGCATATGAAGAGGCAGGCCGGTCTTGAAGATCTGTTGCAGAAAAGCAGAGGAAAATACTATCACAAGATGTGCTCTAACACATCAGGAAACATTCCAGATCAGGTTCAAAAGGGCTCCAGGCAACCTGACCTAGTCGAAGATGCCCCTGCTCATTGCAGGGGGATTGGACTAGATGGACTTTAATCCAAAACACTCTGTGATTCTTAAAAGAATCTTTTCTAAAAATACTGTCCCTCAATACACAGAGAATAATTGCCCTGTCGCTGAACTGTAGATAAAATTACATGAAGCAGCTGAGGTGGCTAAAAACAACTAGTCTCCCTCCTGAAATGGCTAGATTTGGGGCTTGTGGGTAGAAAAACAGGGAAGAAGAAACAAGTATAGGTAGATGAAGGCAGAAAACAGAAACTCTCTCTATATATTCTGGAATTGAAACCTCTCATGTTTGTAGTTTCAGTAACTTTTGTTTTATGGGTTCTGCATTGCAATCACCATTTGCTGTTGAAGCTGAGGTTTACGCATCTGGCAGATTCTAACTGAAGAAACATCTGCAAGCACAGATGCCAAGCATCTACCATATGGTTTTGATTACACAGTAGGGAACACAGTCACAAGTTATTTTCACAGCACTTAATAGCAGTACTCCTGCTAGAAATGCAGTGTGGACAGTACAAAACAAGGTTTTCCACTTATCCACTTCTCCCATTAGGCTCTACCAGGTAATTTGAACTGTCCACTTTACTAGAGAAGTGTAAAGTATGATGACATTAAAACATACTCCTCTGCTGAGACAAGACTGCAAGACAAAATTTGGAACTAGTTTTTATCTTTTCTGCTTATCTTCTATAGATATATACAGCTCTAAAAGGCCACAACACTCTAAACAGAAAGTGAAAATTACATTGCCTAAGTTCTTACTAGTTACAGCAGCTGCCGTGAGATAAACCTCTCACCTCATGTAAAGTATGTGTCCACTAATTTTTATTTTCAGTGGTCTAGCACTTTTCCCTAATAAACATTTGAGAACCTAAATGAAAAAAAGTAATATGCCATCGGCACCTTTAAGAAAAAAGTCTCCTTGGTCAAATTAACATTACTTCTTTTCCCCTACCTAAATACAAAGCGATCTTCAGACAAAGTAGAAGAGAGCCTTACTAACTAACCACACCCACAGCACTTTCACATGACTGAATGCACCCAACAAGCTAGACCATTCATATATCCTTTGCTGGTTCAGCCAATGCATAGCAACTGGACGACCAATCTTAAATAAAAGGATATCTTAAAATGAAATAGATAGTTTGGGTTTGTGTTTTGTATAAAATATTAACATGTCCAGAGAAGTTGTGGATGCCCCATCCCTGGAAGTGTTTGTGGCCAGACTGGATATGGCTTTCAGAAAACTGGTTTAGTGGGAGGTATCTATGCCCACGGCAAGAGGTTGGAACAAGATGACCTTAAAGGTCCCTTCCAAACCAAACGTGATTCTATGAACACATTCAGAAACTAAAAGGTATACAAACTGTAGGTTTACAAGCTTTCAGTTGCACAATACATACATGTTGAAGGTGAAAAGTCACTGTTTCTGTAGCTGGGATCCACCAAGTTGTTAACAGACAGATCTGTTCTTCTTTCTAACTCTCTTCGCTCTCTCACCAGCTCAGTTCCAAGGGAGCCGAGCATCACTGATGAAGATCTAGGTATCCTACTGCATCTCCATGAGGAATCTAGAAAGAAAAAGTAAATCCCCTATTTCTGTAATCATCTAAAAATCCATTAAAGCTGGCCCTGACACATGCATTTTTTTTATGCCATATAAACAGTGAGTTTAACATTACCACTAAGCTGATTAAGGGGCAAACAGAAAGCCCAGAGCAAGCGGCACTCTGCTGATGCTGGCACACACTTAATCTTGCAGTATGTTCTGAAAGCTAAACCAAACAAAAAGTAGTAATACTTTTGTGAAGAGTCAGATCCATTAAGACTCATACAAGACAGACGAGAAATAGCGTCTTACTTCCTAATGGTAGCTAGTACTTAAATAGATTTCACAATATAGCAAAACAGCAGCTTGAGACCTAATAAATTATGCCATTCTACTTGATGCTACTTAAATGCTTCTAAAATTCATTCTCCATAAAGACAGCTGAAGCTTAAAGGTAGTTTAGACACAAGTTTAAGAGCAATGACTAATACCGTTCTTCACATTACATAGTAAAACACTTCAGTATAAAAAGGGAACTGAACATACTTCAGCTGTGAACAAAACTCTTATTTCAAAGAGTGTTCTTCAATGGTTCTGAAAAATTCACCTTGATTTTGTTCATTGCTAACTTATAAAACCAAATTTAAGCAGTCATTGGTCAGCAATAGGATGACCAACCAATCTAGAAATGGAAAGACAAACAGTCCTACGCCATAGTGAGAAATGTTAATGGTTGTCATTTTATTAACAGAGGAAGAAAGCATCATTCATACTATGTTTTAAGCAAGAACATATTATTTTTTATTTAGATGGCTGTGCAATTTCATATGGGGATATAAAAACATTAATCCATGCTCATATGGGTAATCTGAATGAAACTAATGGTCTGTTTCAAAATGTTCTAGAAATATTTTCAGCATTTTTTAACCATTACTTCCTGAGCTTTGGGCTTTTGTTGGCATATTCTGAACTTCTGTCTACCCGAGTTTCACCAACTTAGTTAAAGCTTTAGTGAAAATCTCAGGTTTTCCTGGAAGAGCTCTTAGAATGTTTCTTTTTGCATGGTTGATAGAATGAGTTTAGGCCCTGCTTAGAAAAAGAGAACTCTTTCTTCCCTGGCCCCTAACCACAGCACTCTAACCAGCTCCAACACTGTGCTTGGAACAGATTGCTAAGTATGGTAAAGATTTCCTTTCTGCTGTCCCTGACACACAATGATGTACCAACACTATTTGACTCATGAAATAAGAGCAGCTGCACTCATTTCCTTGAAATCTTAACCCATTCAGACATACTTGAGCCATGAAGTTGCTTTACTGGAAATAGAATAGGTACAGGTAACAATTCTGAATAAACATGAGTACAACTGGGTTTTCAAAAGACCATGTTAAGACCATTCTCAGTACTTGGGATACTGCTATCATTGTGAACATACTCTTCTGACTGGCATAGGGGTTTATTGTTTCAGAATAATAAAGCATAATATTTCAAAGCAAGGCTTTCAAAACTTGATAAAGCCTATCTTACTTCTCAGACAATTTTGATGTAACTCAAGTAATCAACCTCTCACCTGAAAAGGCAGTCAAGCCATTACTTCTCACAGAAGAGGTAGATGTACAAGATAGCTTCGGTCTCTTTGAATCACTATCTTGCTGCTGGCTACACAGTCTTGAATATGCTCCCTGAGTTCTCTCAGATTCACCATAACACCCAGATGTAAAATGAGAAGAAGATGATGTAGACTGAAATAACATTAAAAAATAAATTACACAGTATTTCAGATGTACTTATACTGAACAAAACTGTACATAATGTAAAACTCACAAAAATAATAAAGAGTAAGTTTTAGATACAAAACCTTTTCTTCAAAAATAACTTGGGAATTATGCTTGCACTCTTGATTAGAATTTCCAGGTTTACTCAATACAGTCCTACCAACAAAAGTCAGTTTCTATGACATCCAGCATTATTTTTCCTTTATAGATAGATGCAGCTCACAGGGGAAAAAAAGATATTCCTGGCCTGTAGGATGCTATAAACACAATCGAATACAGTTTTACAGATCTCTAAGGGAACATAATGTTGCTGTACAGAAATAGCCAAAGTCAATCAGCTACATTGTTTTATTTAACAGTTTAAGTATTCCAATTTATTTTTTACCCAAAATATAATTAGCTAAGGAGTGAGCTTCAAATAAACCATTTTTGAAACAGGTACATTTTGATTACAATAAGCCCAAGTGTAACTGAAGCAGTTCAGAGTAAAGAACGGGTCCAAAACAATTTTTGTGGTGTACAGCACTGAAATAAAACAATTTTCAGAAACTAGTACTCTAATACTTAGGGGGAAGAAAAGGAATAGCCTATAAAGCCATTTGTCTGGTTACTTGCAGCCAAGGCATTAATTTTCTATTTGAAATGTTTTGGGGACTTTTTTTCGTATATTAAAAAAAAATAAAAATGTTGAGGTCAATCAAAGAGCTCAATTGAGCTGTTTGTCTTCCCAGAAACTGTCTATAACCAAGATCCTCTAAGGATCAACCAAATTAGAGCTGTGGGGTTTTATTTTGTTATGCTTTTTACTAAGCTTAAGCCACAACTTTTTACTTCTTTAAACTAAAAAGTATCATCCCATCATAAAAGACAGACAGGGAGACACAGAAACCAACAGCAAAAACCAATCACGAAGTTATTTTTCCTCATAAATCCTCTACTTAATGTATCACTTATCTTTTAATCATTTACTACTTGAGAAGTGTAAGTTTCAGAGCATCTTCTGCAATGTTCACTTCTTACATTTAATTTGAAAGAAAAATTAACCATAATGGGGGAAAAAAAAGGTTTTCATCTTGAAAACTGTATAGCACCAACTTAACTAGATATCAAGACCACTTATAACCAGATTCCATTTGCACTTAACTGCATCTAGAAACCAAGCACAGCTTCCCCTGAAGGCCAGCATGCGCACACTAGTTCCCCCCCCACACTGTCAGAAAGCGTCTGCACCTTCAAGTCACCCAAGAAAACAAACACCTCTTTAAAGTCTTATGTACCTAGACTTTCAGTTTGAAAGTGGGACTTTTCACTTGCTCAATACTGTCCCATCAAACTTGTTCACGGTACTCTGCTTTTCCCACCCTAATATTTCTACTACAATTCAAAGTGTTCTACTGTCAATGCACAATGCATAAGCATGCGACAAACTAACTACATTTTTTTTTTGAAGTTACAAAGGCACATTCTTGAACTCAGATAAGACAAGCTGTTAAGGCCTGAGCCTTGAATCTCATATAACAACTAAGCCTTCATTTTGTTTCATAGTATGCTATAAGCAGCAGCTCAGTAACCAGAAGCAAACTATGAACTACACCTTCACAATTAAATTTCCTAAAGCAGGTCTCCACACCCTGAACTTTGTGTTAACTCACAAAACTAGTATCATCCAAAAAACACACCCCCTAGAAATACCTGATGGAACAAGCTGAGTATAAGTAATATTAACGTTGCCATCCACAGGACTGTAACATGTATCAGATTCTAATAACCTTGTCCTTTTTTCTTTTTAAATGGACATTTGCAGAACCATTCACTTCAAATTTATTAACATTACTATTTTCATCCTCTGAAAAATTTCTTAACACTGCTACCTTCTAGCTCTTGCTCCTTCTTGGATTAATAATATCTACTTACCCAGAAACATTACAGTGAGCCCCGATAGTAGCTTTTCAGATTGAAAAAGTTAAAGTAAAACCCTGGGGTTTAAATATTCTTTCAGGTATTACACATTAACAGTTCTCACCAGTCTACTTCTGCTTCCCAGAAATCTTCCAGAATGAGGATGATCAAGTGTCCCTGAGTAGCGTGTTGGGGAGGACGCTGGAAGCTTCCAGGGAGTCTCGCGGGTATCTCTTTCTCCAATTCCCCAGTCTCTACTGGAACTATTCAATACACTGGGTTCCTGAAGAACAACACACTTATCGTATGCATCTTGTAACTCACAATTAACCTAGCATCTGATCTGAATACTGAAAATACAGGGAAGTGGAGCTCATCACAAGTTTGGAAACCTTTAGTAAGATACCTCAAGGGATAGCAAAAAAATGAAACAGGCTTAAGAGAGACCCACTGGCAAAAGGAAAGTTGGTTTTTTTAAGTACTTTATAACAATGATTAGCTCCTTCATCTGTCCTCTCATTTGACCATAAAAAATTGAAGTATAAGGCCTTTGAGGCATAATCCAAACAAGATACCGAAGCAACGAGGCAGAACCAGGGGCCTCACTTTCAAGTGTTATGCAAAAAACCCCACATATGTAGAAAGAGTCTCCATGACAACAAAAGCACCTATTTGGCCACTAAAGCAAGCTATCTGTCTTGTCCTGGTCATCAGCTTTAATACGAAAATACTCTTTTAATTAGAAAAGAATGGTGCAAGGGGGGGGGAGGGGGAAGAAAGAAGAAATACAATGTTTTAGGGTCTACTAACAGATAATTATTTTAACATAAGGAGTATGATCTGCCGTAAGAACAGATTGTACAGCAAACATAAACTGTGTCATTCAGTTATTATTCCTTAAAAATGATACTGCAAATTACATAGTATCTTCTCCAAATCTTAAACACTTCCCTTTTACCAGTACTTCAGTTTTTTTATTTCTCTGCAGTCTATTCTAGTAATCCATCATTATGCTATTGGTAGGGAAGGCCTGAAAATTAATCATTATTAATTCTAATTACATTTCATGTAAGCAGCAAAAAAAAATTTCCATTTTTCATTATAAAATTGAAAATTTTGGGTGTCTAAGCTTTTTATAAACCACTAACATTGAAGATCATCATAAAACAGTGAACAGCACTGGGTATAAAACCAGTTTGGGCTTCAAAAATAAGGTTAATGGGTTTAGCAGCCTATTTTAGACACAAATACTGATGCCACAGTTTGATAAGCATAACAATCTAAGACTGCTTGGCAAAGCAATCTTGCAAATGAACAGAGTTTGCTGCATTAGCTGAGAACAAAGTGCTAAAATTATGTGAAGTCTGAGGAAGTCAGCAGGGCAACCACAGTAACTGTTCACTTTTTGTGTTTTTTCTTTCAAAATCAGCTCTAATCCTCTCCTGGGCTACTGAGACAAGTTTCTAATGATTGAACCGGGAAGCATTTAACATACAAATCTATCTTAAAGAGAACCTAAGGGATGAGGTTCTAGACTACTAGTTACAGTGAATTTCAATGAATAGCCAATAATAGAGGAAACACAGTGCCATTTAACTTGCTTCATAGATTAATCATTGAGATTAATAAAATTAAAAGAAATAACAGAAATCCAACCATTTTATTAACACCAAGAAGCATTTAGAAGTGATTATTTCTCCATTCTCTTTCTATGAACTACTAACACTACAAACACAGTAGTTGCTGTCACTGTTTCTTAAGAGTTGTAGGATTAGTATTTAAAAAGCTGAAGAAATATTCACGGCTCATCGTTTTCACAAGCAAAATTAAACCTGAAAATAAAAGTATTAGCCAGTACATTTTCTCATATTTTCACGTCTCAGTGGGGTTCATCGTATTTCTAAGTTATTTCACATATGGATAATCTGCCTAAGGGCAGAAGACTACACAACTTGAAGATAAAAGTAAAGCTCTCTTAAAACATCCTTAACATGAGCCATACCTGCAGACTTAATTGATCTTGAAATACCTGCCTTTTCCTTTTTCTTTCCAACTGTTAGATTCTGAAGACGTCAGAATTTCATCGTAAGTGTCTGAATTACCACTGTAAAGACCTTAACTGAAGAACACCACACTCAGACTAGCACAGCTCTAAAAGCCCAGTCACGGAGCTACACCATCTACCATCCTAATGCCAGCACAGCCTTTGGTGGCTGTGCCACCTCTGCACGTGGCTCATTTCTTTAAAAGATGTCCCAAGGCCAAGACAGAAACAAAAAAACCCAACAAACTGGGAATCAAAAAACTGACTTTAAGGGAAAGTAGATTATCAGGTATGATGTCAGGAATGCTCAAACTAATTGCTAAGTCTGAAACTACCAAAAAAACCCCAGCAAACCAACCGTCAGCTTGCTTTCTCCCTTCAGTTCGGCTTAAGGATATTTAACAACCTTTGTCAGAATTTAACAATTACAGCACTACGTAAGGTAGTCTATTTGGGATCTAAGTAGCAGAAAAATGCGATTGGGAAAACATTCAGAACAATTTTATACACTACATTCACCCTATCTTTCCATAACAAAAAAAAAAGACTAATGTTTACTATGTTGTACAAAACAGGGATTTTTTTTCTCATACCATTACACCAATTTGATTTTTATACTTTAAGTCACCTAGAAACAACACTATATCACATATATATGATTAGTTTACGATTAAGCTCTTTGTTCTGCCTCCTCAGAGAAGCAGAGGCTAGTATGCAGAATGATCTCAAAACTGCATGATATACAAGAATTCATACCTATATGAAAAAGGGGAAGGAGAATAATATTTTTCTTTTTTCCTTACTTATTTTTTAGCCCTACTCAAAACCAAATACTCGAATTTGGACTGCTCTGTCCCAAAAGTTTGACTTAAGCTACAATCACATTATAATCATATTCACTTTACAGAAATTATTCTCTATTTAAAAGCTAAGTTTCCAAGTTCTCTTTAATCTTTATGCTGAAAGCATCACTGATAGTTATACATTTTTTCTTCTAAATCACAAATCTTAAATCATTTGTAACTGAAGTAGCTCTTAAATATTCTAAGGTAAGCTTCTGAATGGATTAACAAATCGGTCCTTTCCACTCCTATCTGACTGGACTTAATCTTTTTTGATTTTTTTGTCACTTCTTGCCCCAGTCTCTGTCATCTTTAACTTGCAAGCAATTATGTAATTTGTTCCTACCAGCTCGGTAAGTACCAAGGGTTAATCAAAAGAGGGAGCTGCCCTATGCTTTTATCACTAAGCACTAATCTTGTATAACAGCCTCAGACTGCCTTCTATGAACTGGGAGTGGAAAGAAGGGATACAACATAACCTTTGCTACAAATATTTTCCCTTAAGTGTTATAAAGATCGCTCCTCAGATTAGAAGCACTTTGCTCAACAGGAAACAGTCAAAAGAACACACAGCGCAGTGAATACACTGCAGTTTGTGTAATAAATAATGCAAGGTACATTGTGTTAAAATTTCTTAACCCCAGTAAGACATCAAACTTCAGTTCAGCTGAAGAAATCTTCTGATCAACAGCTTCCAGTATATGCACACTGAGTTTGGACTGTGTCCAGAAATTCCTACAAAAGAGTAAGACCATTTGATCTGGTTTTGCTGAGCAGCCAGCCAGTGAAAACTGTGGAGGAATCCAAAAGGCAGAAACTACTGAAGATTGCTTGTGCTTACACACCCCCTAAAGCCTGTATACGAATGAACGTGTGTGTGCTGGAGATAACGAAGATGTAACACACACACGTGTACTTGTGCTAAAAATAATAGTCTATTACTTGTAAAACTGCTTCCGAAAAGGGCATTATATAACACAATGTCCCAGATAGCATGTCAGCAGGGACCAAACTTCTAACCATTTTTTTAAAAAATATGAACATTTAATCACAGAGTTAAGTTTCTGCAATTTCAAAGACCAAAATGGGCTTACATTTCTGGGCCCAAAACTGAAGTGAGAATTGCTGACAGGAGCAGAGAAGCAAACTACTAAGGTAATTGAGCTGAACTGCTATCTGTTGCTTCCAAGTGCCCAAAATGATTTCTAAAGTAGTTTCATCTCTGCTTCCCATAATACTCTTCCAAAAGTGAAAGTACCTGCACAGTGTGAGTACTTCCTCTTGATGGCTCCCTGTCCCCAGAAAAGTAGTTTGGTTAGTGTGAAATGCTGCATGTGAACCAGCCAAAGGCTTTTCCCTCAGTCCTGTCTACTGCACACAGAACCCAGCTGCACTAACACACTGACATTTTAGGCTGATGGGAGCCTAAAGCTCCTCTTCTTACCTGCACAAAATGAAAATTCAGGAGGGTACTGCAGAGAGGCAGAGCATCCTTAAAACATAGTCCCTACTTTTTGCCTCATCAACACATCAAGTGTAATGTCCTACATGCATCTATGTTCAAACAAAACCCTCACTCTGCTCCTTAACAGAAAACTATTTATGCAGGTTTAAGACAGCAGTGACTCATGCCAAAACAGCTCCACAGTATCAGGATGCCCCTTCATTCATTGAACAGCTGATTTGTAAAGGTGCAGCTACAAACATGAGCAGGTAAAAATAGAAAATATAGACACAGATTCCTGTCATTGGCCTGGTTATTAAATTCTTGCATTTTAGAATTTTTTTGTCTGAGTTTTGGGGCTTTTTATTTGTTAAGAAACACACTTGAAATTATTTTAGACTTTACAAAAAGAAAGAAAGAAATTACCTGGTATCCAGATTCTAATCTCCACGAAGATTCTCTTGTACTATATGCACCAGCTAAACTGTTTCCAGTCAATGTTCTAGATCCTAGAGAAGAGCTGGAAGCCTGAACAGATATCCTGCGAGGAATTCTTGATGGTTTTGACTCCATTCTTTGTATCCTGTACAAGGACACACTGATTATTTTTTTTCCTATAAGCAGGGACCTCATGAAAAATAAGCACAAGTAATTCTGAGCGTAACATAATTATGGCTCATACATACAAATATTTACACAGCACTTTGGTCTGACTGTGCATCAGTAAACTGGGGAAACAAGTTCTCACTCTAGTTTTTGTAACCTCTTCTTTACACCTCCTCCCGTTCGACATTAGAAAATTAGAAATACAGCCCCTTTTGCTGGACTTCTTACCCTTGCTATTATAAATATAAGTGGTATACCCTTAAGAGCCCCACAGTACTTGTACTAACATAAAATGAGTCATGAAAAGCGTACTTAGATTTCTTAACTTCATATATTACATTTTTGCTAGTGAACTGTATCTCAACACTTGCAGAAATTAGACTTATTCTTCAGGGTCGAAATTATGAAACTTCACCCCCCAAGAAAAAAATGTATCTGTAGTTTCCCTGCCTTTAGCTTCTCAAAGACAACTTCTGTAACAGTTAACACACGTAAAGGAGAACATGCTATCTCACACATACATATATAAATTTACCTCTGACTTGCTGAATGTTTATTTGCTCTTTTGATATTTCTAGGCATTTCAAAAGAAATGCTGGCACCTTTTTCCCTCCCAAGAAGTGATCCTATAGTCCTCCCTGCCCCTGAAACAGTATCTTGACTTAATTTTTCTCTAAAACTTCAGATAGCTACCGAAGTGGCCTGCTAATATTCACAGATTTTTTCCTCCTCAGGATGGTACAGACATAATCAGACCGCAAAAGGTAGTTAATAAATAAAAAATTTAAGAGAACTGCAGTATCCTCAGTAGTGCAGTATGTGAAGAGTAGTATGATAAAGATCAACTCAAACATATGGCCAAGGACTCCACCGGTACAAGGTGATTTGCAGAAATGGTACAATTCTGGCCTAATCTTCTGAGAACAGGAGTAGGCTTTATTAATTAAAAAAACCCCAAAACCTACTCATTAAAAAAAGCATTTTTTGTCCCCACAATTCAGCCATGCTTATCAGTATCACTGTCTGCAAAAAGCAGCTGCATCAATCCTGACATACCTCATGTCTGGTTGCAGTTTCAAGTTGAGTTCATATACTCAGGGCTTTTAATCTTCACTACAGTCATGCTGCATTACATATTCTACCTGGCACAAGCTAGTTTGTACACAACTCCATTGACCAAACAGCTGGGACACCTACAGGTAATTTCCATACCAGGGGATTTTTTTTAACTACTGTTCTTGTGCATGTTCAATTGACATCTTTACAACAGTCCTCAAAACCCAAATGCTTAATCCTGCGAGTAAGACTTTTAAAATATAATGCACAACAACTAAGTCTACCTTTGTGTACTGGGCTGTATTATAGAGAAGCACAGTAGCTTCTAGACCACACTTCCAACATTAGCAACTCATTTGTAGTTACCAGAGACATCAGTTAAAAAAGATCTGGTCAGCAACATGAAATTCTCCTATGTCTGACTTTGCATTTGTAACCCGAAATAACGAATGCACTAAATTTCCCAGATCACATTTAAATCCCTAGGTAAATATTGAGCAATTTATGACATTCTCCAGCTGTAAACACAGCTCTACCAATCAGAATATTCTAAGCAGTGTTCCAAAGTTCAGAACACTGTTAATCATGGAAGTTTAAAAGAAATTAAGGACAAATCTAATAATCTAAGCTATACCACTTCAAGTGGATCATTAGTGCAATAAAACGTAGCAATTGTATTTCTTCCTAAACAGTAATGATAGTTAATTTAAGCTTCAGAGTACTCTGCCATAACATGCACTGTAAGTCTAATACTTATTTCTATGAAGCTGCACTGAGTCTGAAAAAGTAACTATCACAGCTTCAACTGTGAAACTAAAACAATGTCACAGTAATAGAAACTACGGTGTATGCTGGAAAGGAGAGCCGTATGTGTTGATGAGATCTGATACCCAAAGCACTGTTCGTCTATATTTTACCCTGACATACAATATAAGGAACAGACACACAGAATAACAGATCCAATTCTGTACTCTTAAGTACTCCACAGAATGCCAGCATTACCTCCTTTACTATGGATCATTCTGCTTCCGAGTCACTTTGAATCATTTTGTTTCAGATAGGTGTGGAACCAGACAAATTAAATAATATAGATAAGAGTCAGACACAGAAAACAGGTTCAAGAAGAAGGGATGGTAGCTCCTAGTGATAGAAATTAATGTCCAGATGAACCAGGGGAGGAGACTAGTGTAAGAACAATTTCAAGACTAAATTAAGAGATCATCTAATACTAATAAAATTGCCATCCACAGAACAGACTAAACACGAGCATTCAGACTGAAAGGACTGAAAAGGATAGGGTGAAAGACTGGACACCAGAGCCAACTACCTCGAGAAGCTGAAATGGAGTCCAAAATTAGCAAATTGCTTCTACAGTGACACATAAAAAGGCACAAGACTAATTTTCTCCTTCAGTAACCCCTAGAGGACAATGTTATCTGTCAGCCTAATCTTGTAAATTAGTACAGGTTGTGATTTCAACCTGAGCGTGTCAGGATGTTATTATCTATATAATACTATTTTTCTCCAAATAAAGAAATCTTGCAGAATCTATACACACACACAAAAAAAGGCATTAAAACAAGATTAAGGGAGCACACTAGAAAATGCAAAATTTAATGTCAGTTTATGCATACACATTAATTTCTTGAGTACAACTGTACATTTTTTTCTGCAGTCCTGGTATCAGCCAGCAAATGAGAAGGATACGCTGTAAAGATCAATTGGAGTCATGTAAGAACAGGCATTTGACAAGAGAAACCCTTCCTTGTTTGATGTAGAGGTGAAAAGATGCTGAATAAAAGGCCTTATGGTCTAGGCAAAGAACTTCTGCTCAAGGAAACTGGATTTTACCTCTGCCTTTCAACAAAGTCAGTGACGTGAAGCATGTCATTAAGATTAATCATTTTTTAAAAGTCACTACTGAAGAGCTTTTCAATTTCTGGGCATCCATCATAAAATTTACTCGCAATTCAACTAACGGAAATCATAGAATAGTTTGGGTTCAAAGAGATCTTTAAAGGCCATCCAGTCCAACACCCCTGCAGTGAGCAGCTACATCTTCAACCACATCAGGTTGGTCAGAGCCCTCTCCAACTTGGCCTTGAATATTTCCAGAGATGAAGCATCCACCACCTCTCTGGGCAACCTGTGCCAGTGTTTCACCACCCTCATCATAAAAATTGTCTTCCTTAAACTTAGTTTAGAATCATTACTCCCTGTCCTATCACAACAGGCTCCGCTAAATGTCTCTCTCCATCTTTTTTACAGGTCCCATTTAAGTGCAGGAAGATTGCAATAAGATTTCCCCAGACCTTTCTCTTCTCCAGGCTGAACAGCCCCAACTCATTCAGCCTTTCCTATCTTACCCAGCTGGACAGAGCTGCAACTGAAGTCAATGGAGCCATGACATGAATTTGCTAGCCAGATAAAACTAGATCTAGGCATCTCAACTCTGGTGACCAACACCAGTTAGGGGTCTCTTGAGGCGTTTGGGTGTTTTTCCCCAGAGTTCTCTGAAAAGCATTTTAAGCACTGTACCCTGAAAGCCTGAGAAGCAACCCTCTTCACAGTTGGCTTGAATACACACAAAACACACACGAGGCTTATGCTTGTCATGGTAACAACACAAGGAGGTCATCACAAATAAGGTGAACATGCTAAGCTATCAGAGAACACAGGCCAGAGCCAGACGATGGTCTCACAATAAAAAAATAATCACATTATTAAAGCCATAATAGTACTTGTCTGCAAGGGGAATATTGTGCTTGTATACAATATTTCAAAATGAGAATGATTCCCTTTTTACAGGATCAGCATCTTAAGAGTTTTCTGAATGAGCACAAAGACACTCAAAACCTCAAGCATTTTGTTTACATACACAGGAATTCAACAAACCCCAAGTGGCAATCAACATGCTGTAACGAGTTCCATAATGACAAAGTAGTCACCTCAATTTACATAGAAGGTAGTGAGACCAAAAAAACCTTAATTCCCTGAGGAAATACTAATACTAAAAGAACAGAAATTGTGCTGCAGCCTGAACTGATTAAAAAGCCTGCTGTTGCCAAAAAGAAAAGGAACACCTTACTCAAATATCACACCTCCCATTTGTCCTTCATTGAGAAACCTCAACACACTATCCTGGCAAAACATACTTCTAGCTTCTCCATTATTTTCACTGCACACACTCTGCTATTCAACAACAGAGAAATGCGAAAGGACACAGCAGGATGAGAAGCGCTCTTCTCATCAAACCCACATATTTCATCAGCTTATGCCATGTTACGCTACTTAGCAATCAAAAGCTCATGGAAAAATCTGGAAACAACTCTAGTGGCTTCTGGAATGAGGGATACATGCGATGCCTCTCAAAACTCAGACAGAAATCAAGTTCTCAAACAAAACTTTAAGTCATACCTGGAAAACAAATGACCAACTTGTAACAGGAGGTGGAGATGAACAGCCTATTTTGAGTACACAGCTCAAATATCCTGCCCTTCTTGATGTCACCCCTCCAACGACAATATAAAACAACAACTAGACATAACATAGCCATGGGTGGGGTAACAAAGAGACGAAAGATCCAAGATGTTTTTGTGGGAAAAGAATGCAATCTCGAAAGGTAAAAATAACAGACAGCAAATATTTCTCTTCTACTTGGACCCTTTCTACTAATAAACGAGGAGAAATTTTAGGCAGTCATGTCTAGCAATAAGGAAAGTATTCAGTTTCCGTGATTTCTACTAACAACTCTAAGCTTTGAAGCACTCTTGTACCCTCGATCACAGAGACGCATGAGCTTCACTACCAGCTCCTAAATTCAAGCTTTCTAGTTTGGAACTGTGCAGTGACACTTCTGCCTAGGACTCAAACTCTCACATCTACATGCTTGTGTGTGGTTTAACACAAAACTACTTATAAGACCTTCTCCCGAGCTCACGTGTTTTCCTCCGCGTTTACTCACAATCACGCGTTTATGACAAACAAGATGAAGTCCGCGTGTCTTTCAGGCTATGGAATTCGTCACTCGGGCTGTTTTCGCAACCCTCAATGCAGGAATGCTGCCCAATAACTCGGCAGCTCCCCAGGAGCCCCACGAGCAGCAGGAATGTCTGCGCAGGCCGCAGCGGCCGGTACCAGCCGGGGCCGTGGGGCCGGGCCGCTCCCGCCGCGCCGCCCAGCGCCCCGCACCGTCCCCGGCAGGAGCGGGGAGCGGCTGGGCCCGCACGGGCCGCTCGGGGGGCACAGGGGCTGTGCCACACGGCCTCGCTGCGAGAGCGGCCGCGGCGCCGAGAGCCCGTGGGGGGAGAAGGCGGACGGAAGGGCAGCGAGGCCGGGCGCGGTACAAAATGGTTCCTCCGGCCGTGACGCGTGGCCGCCGCGCCGCGCCGAGCCCCGCAGCAGGCGCAGGCCGTGCCGTGCCGAGCCGGGCCGGGCCGGGCCGTTCGTACTCACCTGCCGGGCCGGGCCGGGCCGCGGCGGCTCCGCGGGCCCCGCGCCGCACCCGCAGCACAATGGCGGCCGCGCGAGACCGCCCGCTGCCGGCCACGGCCGCGGCCACGCCCGCCCCGCTCTCGCGAGAGCTGCGCGAGGCAGCCACGCCCGCGCGTGAGGCGCGGCAGGGGCGGGGCCGTGAGCGCGCACGGGGGCGGGGCGGAGGGCGGGGCCGTGAGCGCGCACGGAGGCGGGGCGGAGGGCGGGGCCGTGAGCGCCCACGGGGGTGGCCACGGGGCAGGCACGGGCAGGGATGCGGGCAGGGACACGGGCAGGGACGCGGGCAGGGATGCGGGCAGGGACGCGGGCAGGGAGGCGGGCAGCGACCCGGGCAGGGAAGCGGGCAGGGACGCGGGCAGGGAAGCGG